>CM069135.1:41907805-42002805 GCA_035221665.1 Okamejei kenojei
CTCTGCGCCATGAGCAAAACATTTGTAAGTGAGTTTGACCAAGGACAGGAATGTAGTTGAAGCCCCCGGTGAAGCGACGTGTATAGCACAATGTTAACCATCCATTTCTCTGCGTACTGTCCTGGGAGTTGAAGATACCCCTTCCTAATTAGATATCAGAAGGTGAGACAGTCTGAGTGGATTCTGCAGCCCACAGCCAATATGATGAGAAGGCATGTTTGGCCACAGTAAATGGCACTTTAAATTATTGATGTCAAAAACCCCATATAAAACTGCACTTCAAGACATTAGTCATCGTGCCGAATATATATGTAATATTAGTATAAAACAAAATACTTTCCTCTCTCCTTATGAGGGAGTACTGCCTTATTTGGTGCATAATCTGCAATATGCGTGAGCACGTCCATGGTTTGGTTTAACAACCCGGCCGGCAGAAACGGTCTTCAGTGTATTTCATGCAAAGGATTGGTTTCCCGAGTCAGGCTAAAACCAGCAAAATTTTTGTGTCTAGAAATAACTATATAAGGTATATATATCATTCCCAACAATCAGCGGGAACCATGGCTGTTTAGGCCAAAGTCAGGCACTCGAAAATCCTGAAGGGAGAAACTTGGCTGTATTTTTGCAAGTTTGTCCCCATTTGATGAGGAAAAATGAGGAAGACATAAAATAACATTCCTGTCCCCTAGTGGAACGAGGAATGCATCCATCACCCACTGATATGCCACATATTTTTGCTGCTGGTGATTGAGCAGGATTACAAACATGTCGATCTTTTAGTGTTCCATCGAGCCAAATGTCATTAAATACTTGTGATCCAACATCCATTCTGTGTTGTCATTGATTTTAAGTTAGAGTATTAAGTTAGACTTGAGCATGCAGATTATGCATATTCGCACAAAACCTTTAATCCACCGAATGCATTAGTGTCTATAGGTTAATTGATAACCATTATAACTGAACAATTGGGAACTCATGCAAAACCATCCACCTCTATAACTAGAGATTGTATTAGTAATTTTCCATCTTTGAGCAATAGCATCAGTTTGTAATTAACTGAATATTTACTGATGAAAATTAGTGGAGCAATGCTGAAATACTGTTTGTTCCACCATTGGTGACTTTGATAGTTTCAGCTGGGAATAGCATAGGTCTGGTAGCAAAGACCTAAATGGTACTTGAGAGCTTACTCCTTTGCACGCTGTATAGCTCTGATAATGCAAAGGCCCAAATAGCACAAAGACAAGATATTGTCAATTACACTTGAACAGAAGGCTGCTTGATAACAACTAGGTTGTTCAGCTTCAATTAGTTCCAATCTCTTGCCTCAGGGTGGTAAAGTCCCAGACATTTAATAGAGTTAAAGGTAAATACTATAATCAATCATTTCAGATGGTATCAACTTAAAATTTAACTTATTTGGAAACCCAATTTATGGAAATATGTTGTGTGGGCTGATACTGCTAATTTAGCAAAAGATAGCGTTTTAGAAATCATCCTGATAGTCCAATAACAATAGTTTTTTTAGCTTCTGAGCAGCTGAAGCATGGTTTTAGTAATTGGGTAAATAACCTGGGAGCTGAAGTTTGCCCATTTGCAACGCTTTTAACTGTATCATTGCCCCATTCCAGCTAAATTTCTAATACTCGGTGAGCACTCGTGAGTGGAAACTGATCCTCAATTGTTAGACAGTAATGAAGTTTCCTATTCAGAAAGGTCTATACTGCACATTGCGAGTTGATCCGGTATCTTCCATTATGACAATGAGCAGGCCGCAAATACGGGCCTGTCTTGAAAGGCATCTCCGGCCATATTCGAGAACTCTGGCAATTCCTGCAATCTGTCTCGCTTGTATACTGTGCAGTATAAAAAACTGACCTCATGTTATCATTTTGATTTATAATTAGATCTATGCACAAACAAGTGTAATATTTTACCAACTTGTAAATGGTCCACATACATCATATTTCGGAAGAACCAGGCCCACCTACCTTCATGGTATTGGTGGTTGCTGGTAAGCCCCAAAGGCCCATTGGACGGAAAGACCTGGGCCTGCTTTGAGGCTGACACCAGCTTCAGTGAAATGCTTGCTTGCCGATACGAGGCGGGGGGGGTGTTTTGTTGCCATGATACCTGATTCTGGACAGCTTTGTTTCTTCATCCGGGGTCTTAACTGTTTGGACAGGTTTCCTGATGAGAAGATTTGGCGACAGGAACATTGCTGGCCTTACTTGCAGAATTGCAAATTTGGAATTTAAGGCAGGTCCGATGGGTTCTTCTGGAAAGCAGTTAATTTTGAACTAGTGGGCATTTTACCCCCCACATAGCGTTGTTCACTGCTGGTCCTTTTCAGGAAAACCCCCCTATTTTTACACGGCATGGTAATCTCACAGCCGGCACCTGTTCTGTAATATGTTATTTGAGGTGGCTGCTGCTTCACGAGGAACTCTGGCCTTCCAGGCTTTCCGGCAATAGCTGAAAGCGAAAACTCTTCCCGCAGGAGCTCCTACGTTAGGGGAAGATCTTGTGCATGGAAGAAATTTCTGGAACCTCACGCCTGTACTCAGTATGTTCCCTGGGCCATACTTCCGGGTTTGGAGTCAGTACCCTCTACCCCTCGCACTCACTTCACAAAGAGAGGGAGATTTGTATGCAGCCCTGTAATTAGGTGCTGCGCAGTCCCATAGGGGTCCTGCGCTGATATAGCCCTGCAAGGCTACCGATATCAGGATGGAGATCCTCAGTGGGATGTGCGCCCTGCAGACGCTAGTCCATTCTTCACATGGGTAAAAAACGTCCAAGGACGTACCCATGTCGGAGGAGAACCCTCCTGGCCTGACTCCTCCTAGTCACTGGCCTTTCAGACTCCCCTTTTGGCTGAACCCCTGTCCGGGCCGCCGGTGTCTGAAAACACCGCCAGCTATCCGCACTTCTGCGGTCCGCAGGCCGTGTCTTCCACGGACGGTCCCGCGGGCTGGGTTTCACCAAGCCGGGTTCATCCCGCGGCTTGTATTCCCGCGATCCTGAGGCCGCGGTTTCCCCGAGCCGGGGTTCACCCAGCTGCTTGTATCTTCCTGCTGTCCCGGGTTCCCCGCGGATTCCGATCTCTGCGGTTTCCTCCACAGCCGGGATTTCCTCGCGGTCACTGATGACGGGATTCCCCGCGATGTCTGTGGTCAGGTTTCACTCCCCGAGCACGGGTATCCTGCGATTTTCGCAGCCGGGATTCCCTGTGTCCCTGTAGGGGATTCCCAGCGATGTCCGTAGTCGGGTTTCCCCGAACCGGGTGGAGCCGGGATTTCAACTCCGGAACGTCTCAAGCTCTGTAAGAGCTTCCTGCAAGGAGAAACAGACCTGGAAATAAGTTGAAAAAACTTACCTTCAGGTTTGAAACTTACCGCTGGTGGAGCAGCGCGCCCCCAGCCTGTCGTTGCGCAATGGGATAGATGATATGATGTGCATGCGGGCTGGCGGGGTCTTCACGTAGTCACTCACGTGACTCCGAAGTAAAATAGCCCATTACCCGTTATTTGCACTTTATCAGTTTATTTATTCATGTGTGTATATATTTATATAATAGTATATGGACACACTGATCTGTTCTGTAGTCATGCCTACTATGTTCTGTTGTGCTGAAGCAAAGCAAGAATTTCATTGTCCTATCAGGGACACAGGACAATAAACTCTCTTGAATCTTCTTGAATCTTGATGACAACGAATGGCGGTGCTTGCTCGAAGAGCCGAATGGCCGAATGGCCGAATGGCCTCCTCCTGCACCCATTTTCTATGTTTCTATGTTTCCATGCTTGCCAGTTATGTTTTTTTTTTTCAGGAGGACAAGTTTCACTGAGTAAACAATCTCAAATATCACAGCTTTGACCCAAGCGCTGTCAATCACTGTTATCTTTTCAATAAAAGCAGCTGAAGTCTTCTAGAAATGTTCAAACCATTTGTATGAAGAAATGAGCCAATAATCATGATACTACTTGCACATAAAAAGCTTCCAAGTTGAGTATTTTATACAAAAAGATCTGTGTAGGATGTGACTGATGTATTTCAGACATTGTCATTGTATTAAACTAACAATTGCTGATTAACCATATTGATCATCTCACAAAAAGGGAGATGTTTTGTTTCCTATATCATCTTTACCACAGTTGGTTCCTTTCCAACGAGCTTTTTTAAATAAAAGCAAAGGTGTGAAAACACTAATGCATCGTGTCGCCATATTCACCAGTTTTCACTTTTGATGATGTCTAAATGAAGCAATAAATAAATTATAATAAATAATAATAGAATGGATTTTGCTAAACAAGTGGATGACTCATTATGTCTCAAAGGTTAGTCTCTCATTTGAAAAATATAATATTGAGGCACTTTGAACATTGGTCGAGGAACGTGCTGTCTTGTGCTCAAGGTTCAACATACTTATATCTGAAAGGAACTGAAGTTGACACCTACAAGGGGGATGCAGTGTGCCGATCATATTTCTTTCTCTTAAGATAGACGCAAAATGTTGGATTAACTCATCGGGACAGGCAGCATCACTGAAGAGAAGGAATGGGTGATGTTTCGGGTCGACCTTCTCTCCAGAGATGCTTCCTGAGTTACTCTAGTATTTTTGTATCTATCTTTGGTGTAAATCTGCAGATTCTTCCCACACATATTATTTTTCCTTGCTTGTGTTTTGTTACTGTCGGCAAAAGGCTATCCTATGGGTTAGTTATGTCAGTCCAATGGGTTAGATTGTTCTATGGTTTTACCTTTAATTCTTCCTCCAAATTCACTCCTTTACATATCCTCCACTTCATCTACAAATTATATCAGCAGCTTTATCATAAACCACATGTAGATTATTTTCCCAGGGTGCCATCTTGCAACCCATTTATGCTATAGATTCACCATCGATTTCCCAGCAACTGGTGGTCAGGCACCTCCTTTAATCCAGACAAAATTACAAAAACAACCATCAGACTATTGAATATAACAGACTCCAAATAAACAATGAACCATGAACTGCCTTGATTGCAATAGGAACTTTGGACTTGGTTTTATTTTTTGCTAAATATGCTTTTTTAATTTATTGAACTTTTTTTTCTTTATGCTTGCTTGAGCCTGCCCACTTAGGCGATTATTTTGGCAACTGCCGGCGACTGTCATAGTCATAGCAGGTCGCGGAAAAAAGGCGACTGGACCCCCGTACGACAATGTCTACGACAATGTCCACAACAAACAACCACCTAGTCATTGTCAAGCTACAGCAAGCTACCGACAACTAGCGACCCATTAGGACGTCCACCTACGACCACACCTACAACAACCTATGTCCACCCACGACAAGCTGCGACAAGGTAAGACAATTCAGTCGCCGGTACCTGTCGCAGGTTGACATAGGTAGTCGCCAATGGAATTCACCGTTCAGCACCGGCGACAACCTACGTCATCCTGGTGACAACCTACGACAGCACCTACATCAGGAGAAGTCAAGCTACGCTCATTGGCATCAAGCCAACTGTCGCCGACTGTCGCTGAAAGGTTTTCAACATTTCAAAATCCAGCGGCGACCAGAAAAACGCTATGATTCTTTGGGTGACTGAGGCGACACCCCGCCTGTAGTCGCCTAAAAAATTGCCTACGTGGGACAGGCCCATAAGAATTTCATTGTTCCATTTCAGCACATATGACAAAAATACTGCCTCTCTCTCTCACTTGACATTTGATCAGTGGTACATGTAGCAACAATATCACCAGCACCAGCACCATGATATACCATGTGGAAATTCTAATATCCTTATGCAACAAATACATACAAATAGTACAAAATAAAATCTCCATTCAAAATTTCCAGATGTGTACTAAAATAAAGATTCAGGGACCAATTCCACTGTGATTAAACATTTAGCATAGCTTTCAATTTTTCAGTGGCTGTGCCAAGAAAGATTTTCAATAAATATTTTTGATTAAGTACATTGATTCCTTTCAACTGCACTTTTATTGCTGACTGTTCATTGACAATTAATTTACTTTTATAAAGTTTGACTAGATTTTCAATAATGCTTTATTGTCCTGTTCTAACTGCTATTGATGAACACGATAGGAAACTTTGCTCCTCATGAAATGAAGTTCAAGCCAATCAAGCGGATATAAGGTATAAAAATCAGTTTGAGTGATGGACAAATCTATATGAGAAGCTAAGCACAAATATGTTGAAGAACGCAAGAGGTTTTACATTAGCATGAAAATCCATTCTGATGGCGCACTGATCAAGAAGCATTTCTCACATTCCCAACTTTATCCATCTCAATTGTCTTTGATTAGTTATTTATAGAAACATAGAAACATAGAAATTAGGTGCAGGAGTAGGCCATTCAGCCCTTCGAGCCTGCACCGCCATTCAATACGATCATGGCTGATCATCCAACTCAGTATCCCGTACCTGCCCTCTCTCCATACCCTCCGATCCCCTTAGCCACAAGGGCCACATCCAACTCACTCTTAAATATAGCCAATGAACTGGCCTCAACTACCCTCTGTGGCAGAGAGTTCCAGAGACTCACCACTCTCTGTGTGAAAAAAGTCTTTCTCATCTCGGTCTTAAAGGATTTCCCCCTTATCCTTAAGCTGTGACCCCTTATGCTCTGTATCCCTTACCTAATGATTAATTAAAAATAATGGTGAGGCTGCCACCAATTGAATAAAACTCCTTTTCTGGCACCGAATGTTGAATTTAACATTTGTGAAGTTTTGATCCATCTGAAGTTACAGATGTGTATAGTATTTGATGGTTTTAAATCCCCATTAACTCATGTTACGCATAAAAAGAACACTGAAGAGAAGGAATGGGTGATGCTTCCCATTCCTTCCCTTAAGAGATGCTATGTGTCCCGCTGAGTTACTCCAGCATTTTGTGTCTATCTTCAGTGTTAACCAGTATCAGTAGTAATAGGAAGAACACTGTTGGGCTGCATCACAGCATAGCGTGGGATCAGCTCTCTGCCCAAGGCCGTGAGAAATTACTGAGAGTAGCTGATGAGAATCAGTCCATCCCACAGACCAGACTCCCCACCAACGACTCCATCTAAACCACGCTACTTGGAAAAACAGCCAACATAATCAAAGACTTGTCCCATTCTGATCATTCCTTCTTCTCCCTCTCCCATCAGGTAGAAGATACAGAAGCTTGAGACAGCCATCCTCAGACTCAGGAACAGCTTCTCCTCCTCTGTTATGGGGCTTCAGAACAGCCCTGTCGTAAGCTAGTGTACTGTCCAATGCATGCCTACCCCATTACAGACATTGGATTTTGTCTCCGGAACTGTTGCGCTACACTGCAGAATATCTGCAGTTATCTCCGCATCTTCACCTTTGCTCTGCTTATTGTACTTGAGTTTAATGTGATTGTATTTATGTATGGTAGTATTAGATTAGATTGGATAGTATTTGGAAAGTTTTTCACTGTACAGTAGTTTTACACATGACAATAGTAAACGGAACCCTAAACCTGATATTGCGGATTCCAGGAGCCGCAGACACTGGTTTGCAAAAGTGCTGTTGTACCTCAGCAGGCCAGGCAGCATTTCCAGAGAACATACTGTAGATCATGGATAAGTGACATTTTGGGTTGGGATGCTTCTTCAAACTGAATGTGTGTGTGTGTGTGGGGGGGGGGGGGGGGGGGGGGGGGGGGGGGGGGGGGGGAGAAAGCTGGAAAAGAGGACAGAGGCATAAGGATGGAAGGTAATAGGTTGATATAGGTTGGTGGGGGGGGAGGGGGGGTGGTGGTTGTTGATAAGCAGATGGTAGACAAAAGCCACAGATGTAAAAAACAGAAGGTGAGATAAAAGGATGGAAGAGATCATAATCAGAGGATGGAATATAGGAGGAAGGAAAGAGGAATGGTAGAAATAGGTGTGAGTCCAGTGAAGAGGGGGAAGACCTAATATTATTGGCCTTCTATCAATATTTAGGTGCCATTATAGGCCAATAGGATAGTAGGCCATTTGAGCCAGCACCGCCATTCAATGTGATCATGGCTGATCATCCCCAATCAGTACCCCGTTCCTGCCTTCTCCCCATATCCCCTGACTCCGTTATTTTTAAGAGCCCTATCTAGCTCTCTCTTAAAAGCATCCAGTGAACCTGCCTCCACCGCACTCTGAGGCAGAGAATTCCACAGACTCACCACTCCCTGTGAGAAAAAGTGTTTCCTCGTCTCTGTTCTAAATGGCTTACTCCTTATTCTTAAACTGTGGTCCCTGGTTCTGGACTCCCCCAACATCGGGAACATGTTTCCTGCCTCTAGTGTGTCCAAGCTCTTAACAATCTTATGTGTTTCAATGAGATCCCCTCTTATCCTTCTAAACTTCAGAGTGTACAAGACCAGCTGCTCCATTCTCTCAGCATATGACAGTCCAGCCATCCCGGGAATTAACCTTGTAAACCTACGCTGCACTCCCTCAATAGCAAGAATTAAGTATGAAGTATTCTGTTTTTAATCAGCCTTTCTCCTCACGCCCTGTGATCTTTGTTGTTTTCTTTAATTACACCCTCACCTTGTAAACCTTTGCGACCTTGTATCACTTCCCCCTTCATTCTCCTCCCACCAAAATATATTATTTTTTCCTGCAATGAAAATCATTTGCCATATCTCTGCCCATTCATGGTCTGCAGTTTCTTGGGTCTCCATTTCATTGCTCCACTGTAAAATCTCCTCAGAGTATGCCCACTTCCATGAAACCCTCTTTCATTGCTCCCCCTGTGTGATTCCTAATGATCTCCTGCTCTATGAACATGTTCTGATTCACACTCCTGGCTTAATCCCACCCCCACCTCTCTTCTCTAGCTTTTTCCTCTCGACTCCTATAAGGCTGAAGTTGGGTCCCAATCTGAAATGCCGATTGCCCATTCTCTCCACAGTTGCTGCCTGACCCACTGAGTTACATTAGCACTTTGCAATTTGATCAAGATTCCAGCACCTGCAATTTCTTGTGGTTCTTTAATCCCATATCTCTCCACCTCATGACTTAACTAAAACCAGTAGAATCAGAAAATCAACTGAATGAGTTCATAAGTTCTGTGTCTACTCGAGCTGGAAAAGCTGCTGTGAGGAATTCAGCTCCTGAAATCTTCAGGCCCTCCCACCATTGACAAGGCACAGATCATCAATTTGATGGAATGAACATAGGTCCAAAAACTTTCAAGAAACTTGTTCCATATAGGACTAAGCAGCCTGCTTCATTTACACCATCCTAAACAGTCATTGAATGTGGCTGCCGTGTGGACCAGCTACAAAATGCATTACTCACCAGGGCTACTTTAGCAGCATATCCTTAACCTATGATCTCTAGCAGAAAACAAGATGGTGGACAATAGGTGCATGGAACTCATATGGCGCATGGAAGGCTTAGACTATTTTTTAAATTGGCAGAGAAACCTGAGGAGTACAAGGACTTGGGAGTGCAGGTGCAGGATTCCCAAATGTTTAATTTGCAAGTCGAATCGGTGGTAAAGAAAGCAAACCCAATGCTTACATTTATTTCAAGAGGGCTTGTACACAAAAACAGGGATGTAATGCTGAAGCTCTATAATGGGGTTAGGCGATTTTTCAGCGGACTGCCGGCGACTGTCAAGTTGCCGGCAGTCGCCTGAAAAACCGGCAACTGTAACAGTGACTGTCAGAGTGGAACACACACACAAACACACAAACACATCGCTTCCTTCACCAGCCCGTTATGCAGGAGGGGAACAGAGCAAGCGGGGGGAGTGCTACGGTGAAACAGACACACGCCACAATGAACAGGAAGGTTGGCGCTGTAAAAAGACAGCTAAAGCACAGTAGATTTAAAGTCTTTTAAAAAGTGGGGGGGGGGGGGGGGGCGTGGGGAAGGGGGGGGGGGGGAATGAATGGAGACAAGTTTTAAGAAGCCAGAGATACACGGTTGTGAAGCTCGGCAGACATTTAACATTACTGGTCGGTTATCCTTGTTTCTGAAAACTACTGCTTACCTTCTTTTTCCCAATGAACCAATGAAATTCATCATTCACCACCGGCTACAACCTACGAAAAGCTCCGAGAACCTTCAACCTCCTGATAACCCATTAGGACTTCTTGGCGACCCTAAGGCTGGAGAATTCTTGCTACTCTCCATGGTGGCTTCATTCTAGTCACCGCTAATTTTCCAACATGTTGAAGAATTCGCAGCGACCAGAATGAGGCCGCGACTAGTTCCCAGAATGTGGGAACTCCTCACGACCATGAAGGCGACTCCCCGGCAGCCACCCGCGAACATGTGACAATCATGTGGCGACTGCATAGTCTCCTGCAGTTGCCTAAAAAATTGCCTAAATGGGACAGGCCCATAAGGAGCAGGTAAGACTACATTTGGAATATTGAAAGCAATTTTGGGCGTTATATCTAAGGAAGAATGTGCTAGCTCTGGAGAGGGTCCAGAGGAGGTTTACATGATTGATCCCAGGAATGAGTAGGTTAATATATGATGAATGTTTGTCGGCACTGCGCCTGTACTCACTAGAATTTAGAAGAATGATGGGGGACCTATTTGAAACATACAGAATAATGAAAGGCTTGGATAGAGTGGATGTGGAGAGGTTGTTTCCACTAGTGAGAGTGTCTAGGAATAGAGGTCAGAAATAAAGGATGTTCTTTTAGGAAGGAGATAAGGAGAAATGTATTTAATCAGAGAGTGAATCTGTGGAATTCTTTGGCACAGAATGCTGTAGAGGCCAATTCAGTGGATATTTTTAAGGCAGAAATAGATAGATTTTTGATTAGTACAGGTGTCAGAGGTTATGGGGAGAAGGCAGGAGAATGGGGTTAGGAGGGGGAGATAGATCAGCGAAGATTGAATGGCGGAGTAGACTTAATGGGCCGAATGGCATAATTCTACTCCTATCACATGACCTTATAGCACAACCACCTCCACGATCCTCTGTAAAACACACACACACCTGACATCAAACTATACGACTAACCCATCATTATCACTGGATCTAAGACCTGCCAATCCCCACCAAGAATACCACAGTACTTTCACTGGCAGCACTACAGTGGTTCACAAATACAGTTTATCACATAATTCCCAAGGGAGATTAGAGATGATGGTGATGCTCAAAGCTCAAAAATAAAAAACTATATTAATTCAATCCTTGACAATAGCTCAAAGACGCTGCCTGATTAGGATGGAATTTCAATATTTTGAATAAAAAGATCCAAAATAATTAGTATTGTGAAGTGTAATCAGCAAACTGGCTCATTGTTGTGAAAACCCATTGATTCTCCCAATGCCCATAGGATGATTCAGCAAAGATGGTTGATTTTTAATTGTGTTGATTCCTTGCTGCTCTCTGAAGTGGTTCTAGAAGCCGATGAGCTGTTCTGCTGCATCAGAGGGTATCTCATGATAACTATAAAAAAATAACTGTGGCAGTGCCAATCTATATTACTAAAAGTCTGATCTTGACCACTTCCTATTGTTCTGTATATAGATTTTAGAAAAACCGCCGCCACTTACGGCTTCGATTCAATCCCCCTCCGCTGCGCAGGACAAGAGGATTTTTCCCATTGATGAAAAATAAAAGTGTTATTATTGTTTAAAAAATGTTGAGATTCTCTGTCCTGAAGTCCATGCCCCTTCCAGAGGTACTATAAAACTAGGAAGTGTTGAGTGCCTCAGTCAGTCTCTGCAAGATGGGGGAGCGAGAGGGTCATGTCTCTCAGTCTGAGCTGTAAATAACACTGAACACATGTCTACTAAACTGTGAATGGTTTTACTGAGCTCTCAGTGCCCTTAATGTGGTTGGAAAATATAGTTTGGAAATGCTAAAGCTGTGTTGCCTTTGGTTTGGAAATGCGAAAGTTGTGTTGCCTTTGGTTTAGAAATGCTAAAGCTGTGTTGCCTTTGGTTTGGAAATGCTAAAGCTGTGTTGCCTCTGGTTTGGAAATGATAAAGCTGTGTTGCCTTTGGTTTGGAAATGCTAAAGCTGTGTTGCCTAATTAAAGCTGCCTTGCCTAATTAAAGTTGCCTTGCCTAATTAAAGTTGCCTTGCCTAATTAAAGTTGCCTTGCCTAATTAAAGTTGCCTTGCCTAATTAAAGTTGCCTTGCCTAATTGAAAAGTTGGTTTGAGAATGCTAAAGTTTCCTTGCCTAATTGAAAAGTTGGTTTGAGAATGCAAAAGTTGCCTTGCCCTCTATATATAATTAAAAGGCTAATCTTGACCACTTCCTGTTTGCGCTCTATATTGATTTTAGGAAAAACGCTACCACGTATGGCTGTGATTTTTGGCCATCTTACGCGGAGTCGCCCTCCGCTCAACAGGTGCCGAGGATTCTTCCCATCAATTAAAAATAAAAGAGTTATTAGTGTTTTAAAAATGTTGAGATTCTTTCTCCTGTCAATCACGCCATGAAAGCCACGCCCATTCTGGTGGGAGGGACTATAAAACCTGGATGTGTGGGAGTGGCTCAGTCTCTGCTAGAAGGGGGAGAGAGAGGTCATGACTCTCTGTCTTTAGTGGTCTTGCACCATGCTTGAAATGGTATGAAACTGCATTTGAATGTTGTGACATTGCACCCTGCTTGAAATGGTAAGAAACTGCACTTCAATATGGTGGCCTTCCACCCTGCTTGAAATGGTATGAAACTACATTTGAATTTGGTGGCCTTGCACCCTGCTTGAAGTGGTATGACACTCCACTCTAATTGGTGGCCTTGCACCCTGCTCGAAGTGTCAGGAAACTGCGCTTGAATTTGGTGGCCTTGCATTCTGCTTGAAGTGGCATTTCAAGGAAGAGCCGGCCAGCCCACCAAACTTGAGTGAACTGCCAGCCCACCAAACTTGAGTGAGTGAGCTGCCAGCTCACCAGGCTTGAGTGATTGAACCACCAGCCCAAGAATCCATTCAGCCCACAATGTCCATACTAGCCCTCTGGAAACCAGTCCCTTCAGCCCACAACACCCATACTAGCGCTCTAAAAAGCCAAACCCCCCCCGCCCCCTCCCCACTGGCCAGCAATATTGGAATTGGTGGAGAGGTGGAATATTGCGTTGGGGGACCAGCCCTCCCGTGTGAAGTTGGGACCCAACGGGTCGCACCTAGTCTAGTATTACCTAAATACCAAGACTTCATTATAGGAGAATGACAATGACAATAATACAACTTGCCAAAATGGTGATGATTGTACACCACTGCTGTTAATCAAGCCTTGGGACCACACAGCTCTGAATGTTTGGGACTCATTATATGATCATGATCTTTCTGTGATATTTGTCTATATTTTCTCTTTTAATTGAGAAAGGCTTCTGTAGTTTCCCCTCTTTAAGTTGATTGCTGTGTGAGTAATTTATTTCCGTCACTCAATGGACTAGATGCCGGATGTAATATTCCTCACCCACCTCAGCTGAATGAATAAAGTTTCATAAAAGCTCATCAATCTTTCTGCTCCTACCCACACCACCTCCCACTGTTTCCATCGTCTAAATTGCTCTTCAATGATGGCTTACTAGGCATGCTTGCAATCTCTCCATTCAGTATATTGTTAACACAATACATCCAGGAGTCACAGAAGAAAAACTTGAGAAGAGAAAATAATTAAAACAAGGCAGAAATAAATAAGAAGAAGTGAAGAGAGATGAATGGATGATGGAAATACATATATGTGGGCAGCACCGTGGTGCAGCTACCAGAGCCGTTGTCCCACATCTCCAATGACCCAGGTTTAATGCCGATCTTTCATGCTGTCTATGTGGTGTTTGCATGTAGTCCCAATGACTGGATGTATTTCCTGCAGTTGCTCTGACTTTCTACCTAAAACATGTGGATTGGTAGATTACTAACCGCTATGAATTGCTTTCCTGTGTAAGCACATGTTAGTATCTGGGAAAAGTTGATGGGAATGCATGGAGTATAAAATAGGTTAGGTCAGGATTTGTAGAAAAGGTTGGTTCATGGTTGATGGGACCCTGATAGACCAAAGGGCCTATATCCATGTTTCATTTCTCTTTTATCCTATAACATAAGGGAAAGGAGAAATGATGGGCAGAGAAGTGATTTTAAAAAAAAGCAAAAACAGGGGTGAGTAGAGGAATTGAAAGAGAACTGAAAAATAACATGTGAGAGGCTTTAGAATAAGAGTAAGGAAAAAGAAAAAAGAGAGGTCAAAGAATGAATCAAATTGGGGCAAGTGAAGCAGCAAGACAAAATAAAAAATGACAAGGGAACCCCAAAAGCAAATGATGAAGAAGGAACAAAAGAGTAAATATAAGGCACATAATTGGATGAAAAAAAGAAGCAAACAATTGGAATTGAAAAAGAGAAAGAAGCACACCTGAGAAAACAAGATGCTGAAGTAAATTTAACACCTGAGAATTATATTTTACTTTGGAGTAAATACGTGACGAAGGCCGTCAGTCCACATGCGCGTCATTACATCTGAAGCATGCGCCAACGACTGACTGGCAGGCGCAGTGACTCCAACTCTCCCGCTTTCGGCGGGAGATCTCCCGCCGAAAGGCCATTTTCGCAAAATCTCCCGCTCTCCCGCTTGAGATTTAATTTCTCCCACCCTGGCTTTGTGTCTCAAAAATAAGCCTAAAATAGCACCAGAGAGCATCTAGAACCCTAGAGCCGCAAGGGACTTCGCGCTTCGCGCTCGTGATGTGCGCTTCGCGCACATGAGTTTGCAGTCTCCAGTTTCCTAGGGGATCCAGGCGGGAGAATCTCCAGATCAGAAGGTCCTTGGGGTTGGAGTCTCTGCAGGCGCGTCGCTCCTTCCAGTGGTAAGTTTAAAAACCTCAGGTAAGTGTTTTTAAAACTACTCTGAGGTCGTTTCGGCTGGTTCTATAATTCTTGTTCTCCTATCAAGTTTGAACTTTGCTATGTCGAAGGTGAAGAGACGGTCTGCGGTGAAGCCGGCTACCGAAGACCGCGGCAGTGCGGGTAGCGGGCGACTGTCCATATCACCTTCCATGTCGCTGACGGTGGAGCCAGCGACAGCAAACTTGGTGCCCGAAGAAAGCACCGTGGCAGTCCCGCAGGGGCGGATGGCCACACAGAAGTCTGCTAGGCCCGTAGACTCGGATGAATCGGGCCAAGAGGGTTCCCCTCTTTCATTGGGTAGTATCTACGGACGACTAACCCATATGGAGCACCTTATGGAGAGGTGGCTCCAGATTGATATGCTCCATAGGAGGGAGCAATATCAGCGTGGGTCTCCACGGGAGCCGGCGCCAGCGGCACCTTTTACAGGGCTGTGAAGTGTCTCCCACTCTGAAGAGGGGAGTACACGGGGTCAGTATCAAGCCGACTCAGAGTTTGGAGGCACAGCAGATGAGCACGCCCGGGGCCACGGGTATGAAGTGCCAATATTGGCATCCAAATTTGCCATACCATCGCCATCAGGAGCACCCCTGGATGAAGACCTGGCCACTACCATCAATTATTTGGTCTCCCACCAACTCAAAGATCTGGCAATGGAGGAGACCACCAACAGGTACTATACTCCTGCCAACTGTGCCTCTCCAAATGTGCCTGCCATAAACCATTCCATCTGGGGTCATATTGGAGTGGGTGCCAGAGCCCAGGAGATAAAGCTCCAGAAATGTTTTAAATTGCTTGCCTCGGGTATCATGGCCTTTGCCAGGTCTGTAGATGGGGAGCTCCTGACTGATACACAGCAGGACGCAATGGCATTGATGTGCAATGGCCACTTTGAAATCAATTGCCTGCGTAAAAACGCAATCCGGCTGGCACTAAACCCCAAAGTCGCTGTGCTGTGTAAGGCCAGCAACATCCAGCTGGCCAATTACCTATTCAGGGAAGATCTGCCAAAGCAGATCCGGGAGCTGGACGATGAGGATAAGACCATTCACCTGATGAGCAGAGTCAAAACTCCACCCAGGGGCTCATCATACTGGGTACACCCCTATGCTCCCTTCAGCACCAGGCGATACCTGCCTAGGGGCACCGGAACTGGAGGGAGACTCGAACTAGAGGCACAAAGGTATTTTTTAGGGTTAGGCCCAAGCCGGCCCACGGCAAGGATGTGCAGAGGGCACCCGCCATCAGCTCTACTCCCCAAGTCTCGAGGACGAAAACTAACACCGTACTGTATCTGAGGTAGGTGAATCTAGTTCCTTGTGGAACACATTACACATGACTCAGTCACAAGTTAGGGGGAGATTGCAACATTTCTTGAATGAATGGAGTTGGATCACAGCATATCCGTTTATACTGCACAGTATACAAGGCTTCCAAATTGAGTTCCTTCTTGACTCACTACCACCCACACAACATTCACCAAACCACACATATGTGTTTTCACAACAGGAAAGTCTGGATGTACAGGCTGAAATCCAAACTTTATACAAAAAAGGGGTAATTGAGAGGTCGCCTCAGGAACCTCACCAATTTGTATCTAACATATTCACCAAGCGGAAAAGGGATGGAGGATGTCGTATCATCCTAGACTTAACTGAACTTAATATCTTTGTGCAGTATTAGACGTCATGGGCTAGAGGGAGTGTCCTGCTATTCACCTCGAGAACCTTAGCAGTCCACCGGCAACTGAGCCCGAGAGAACAATCTCTTTCTGCGACAGCAGCAATGATATTATAGTTAGCGGACCAACCTAACGTGTAGAGCCTCAATAAACGACTGTTTGAACCTGCCTGACATCTGGCTTTATTCACCACGTATGGTGCCACTACATTGGTGACCCCCGACTGTCCAAATTGAAATTTGGATTTTACCTGACGCACGCAGCCTCAGGAGATCTGCAGCCGACTGACCAGCCCTGCAGAACTACGCTGTCGCCAACCCGGCCCAGCAGTAAGGTATGCCGCTACATCTGGGATGCCGCTGCTACCCCACCAGCTGCTGCTCACCGGAGCTGAGAAGCCGCGGCTGCCACAGTTCTCCCGCTCTGGCAACGGACCAGGCCCCGCATTCAACCCCCACACCGCTCCAGTCCTTGTTTGACAGCCGCCTAGCTCTCCCGCATGACCTGCCCGGAGCCGACCACCGGAGCGGAGAGGTTTTACCAGCCGCTGCTGCCCCACCAGCTGCTGCAGGAGCTGCCAGCGTAGCAGCCTCCTGCCCCCAGCATCACCGTCGCACGCCCGACGGCCCCTGGAGCGCAGAGAGTACCTGCAGCTCTCCAAATCCTGACAACGGACCAGGGCCCGGCCTCGCACCGTGGACACGGCTCCAGGCCCTGCACTGCACCGGGCCTCACCGCTCCCGGCCCTGCACTGGCCTCACCTCACCTGCACTGCACCGGGCCTCACCACGGACACGGATTCAGCCTGGCACCGCAACAGGACACCGCACCTGGCCCCGCCAGCCGCTGCCTAGCCACCCGATAGGACGGGCTTACCTGGGACGACTGCTAAAGACGCACATCTTCTCCTCACCGGCGCGGACTCCGAAGATCCCTGGGTGCTGGCTGCCTGTTCGGCCCAGCAGCGGGGTCTTCAATCGCTGATGAAGGCTGCCTCAGCCAGCCGGTAAAATGGCCGCTGTGGCCTCCTGAAACAAGCGGCCGCACGACTACAAAAATGGCTGCCGCAGCCGGCCGGATGACGAGCTCGAACTACCCTGATCGGCGTCCACAGCGCCACCTTCCGGCCGGATGCCATCCCTGCAGCCTGACCACTGGCAACAGCGCATCATTCAGGTCGGAGGCTGTCACTGCAACCTCTGGTTTTCCAGCACAGCTTCACATCCTGCACCATGGACACTGGACAATTTGAACTTACCACTTTGCACGTGATTGCTCACTGTAATTTCTGTTGTTTCTGTTCATTTTGTTTACACTGCATCAGCACGCCGGGTTCAGCAATCAGTTTATTTTATTTAGTTTTTTTTTTCCTCAATTGTTGCCGACGTCTCCCAGCCGTTGCTGGAGGCCGTATTTCACAGGACACTCTCCCTTAGCTGGTCAAGGAGATGCGACCATGTCTCTTCGGACTCCTCGCACCCCACGGTACATCAGGATCGCTCACGCAGAGCGTCACTGCGCCCGTACAACCCCCCATCCCGACCCACGCCCGGGGTGTCCCAGACCCCTTCTGTCCGGCGGCTTCTGCATTGGTCTCCTCGCACCCCTCGGTATTTCAGGATTGCCCACGCAGAGCGTCACTGCGCCCGTGGAGCCCTCTGTCCCGACTCACGCCCGGGGTGTCCCAGACCTACAGGCAGGAGCTTCCCTCGACCATGATATTCCTCCCTCCTGTTCTGGGGGGGGGGGGGGTCCTGTGGCGTCAGCCTAAACTTGGGCCACTTCTGCTCAAAACCTTGTCAGGAGGGCTGGCATGTGACGTCATGGGCTAAAGGGAGTGTCCTGCTATTTAAGGTTATATCACCTAGAGACCTTAGCAGTCCACCGGTAGCTGAGCCCGAGAAAATAATCTTTTTCAGCGACAGCAGCAATGATATTATAGTTAGCGGACCAACCTAATGTGTAGAACCTCAATAAATGACTGTTTGAACCTGCCTGACATCTGGCTTTATTCACCACGTATGGTGCCGCTACAGTATAAACATTTTAAAATGGGTAACTTTGGCACTGTCATACAACTGGTTTTAAAGGAGGTTATATGGCATGCATTGACCTTAAAGATGCATACTACTCGGTACCCATTTACAGGGAGCAGAGGAGATATTTGAAGTTTAACTGGATGGGACAATTGTGGCAGTTCAAAGCATTGCCTAATGGGCTGTCTTCAGCTCCCAGACTATTTACTAAACTACTAAAACCAGTTCTGGGGCTACTACAAGCTCAGAATCACGTTGTCATGGCATATTTGGATGACATTCTAATCATAGGGGACAGCAAGAAATCAGCTGACTCATCTGTTTCAGCCACCAAACTCATGTTTGATTGATTGGGGTTCCTCATCCATCCAAAAGTCCAATTTGACACCTACCAGGGTAATTGATTACCTGGGGTTTACAATTAACTCAATTAACATGCCTGTGACTCTGCCAAGGGGTAAGCAATTAGAGTTAATAGAAGCCTGTAACAATCTAATGGTTAAACAGTTAGACAAGAAGCAAGTGTAATTGGCAAACTTGTGGCTGCCTTTCCAGCTGTGCATTTCAAGCCTTTGCACTATCAAAATTTACAACATGCCAAGGAGCAGGCAATCAAATCCCACGCAGACCAATTCGGTAGACCCAAGCGATTGCCAGCAGAGGCCATTGCTGAATTACAAAGTTGGCTAACGAATATTCGTCATAGCTCCAGAAAAAATGTAGTCGATACACCATCGGATATCTCACAAACCGATGCAAACGCCCTAGGATGGGGAGCAACAAATACCATCTCTAGCTGCGGTGGTAGATGGAATATGCAGGACTCATTAATTCTTCATCAACAAGGTATTAACTACTTAGAGTTGTTGGGAGCCCACTATGGGCTGAAGGCTTATTGCAGCATTATGCAACGTGCATGTTCAACTTCAGATTGACAACACAAGAGCGGTGGTGTATGTCAATCAAATGGGTGGTATTAAGTCTGTATCTTGTGATAAATTGGCAAACCTTATCTGGCACTGGTATATTACGAGGAACATTTGGGTCTCAGCTATCTACCTACCAGGTAGATACAACATGGTGGCGGACAGAAGATCGCGGAAATTCAATGTCAACACAGAATGAATGTTGAATCATGAAGTGTTTAACGACATTGTCGCCCGGTATGGCATCCCGGATATTGATTTGTTCGCATCCACACTAAATCACCATGTACCCAAATATGTGTCATGGGAACCAAACCCAGGGGCAGTGGCAGTAGATGCGTTCTCACTACATTGGGGAGGAATGGTTTTGTATGCTTTTCCCCCATTTTGCCACAGGCATTTTGATAGTGCCTGACTAGCCAACACAGTCTTGGTTCCCACAAGTCCTGGGAATGATAACACAGCGTTTTATGGCTGTCCCCAAAAGCAGGTAACTGCTGGTTCACCCAGTAACGGGGAGTAACCATCCACTACATGACCGAATCAATTTTTTGGTTTGCAGATTCTGAGGAGACCATACCTGGGGCTCGGACTGTCAGAACGAACAGTGGATGTGATAACAATGGCCTGGAGGGACAGTACACAAAACCAGTACGTCTCTCACATCAAGAAGTGGGAGATGTTCTGTTCTATCTCAAACATCACATCTGAATCAGCACGCATCACGTATGTCCTGGAGTTTCTATCTACCCTATTCTATGACCAAAAATTAAGGTACAGTGCCATCAATAGTGCCAGAAGCGCATTATCCTCTTATTTAGTGCTGGGATCGGGGCACCAATCAGTCGGGACTCGCCCCTTAATAACTAGGTTCATTAAGGGCATTTTTAATTCTATACCACCCAGGCCCCGGTACACGAAAATTTGGGATGCGAGCATGGTGCTTACACTGCTTCGCCAGTGGGCGCCAGCTTCTTCCCTGCCTTTATCAAAATTCACCTTCAGGTGGTAATGCTAATGGCACTGGTCACAGCGCAACGGGTCCAGACGTTGCACAAACTAAGAATAGACAACATGACTACTTATGTAAATAATATAACCTTCGTCATTTATGATTTGATCAAACAGAGCAGACTGGGGGTGCCAGGGCTCAAGCTAGTGTTCCTGGCATACCCCGAGGATCCACGGTTGTGTGTGATTTCACATATTCAACAATACATTAAGGTTACCAAGAGCCTCAGAGGCTCTGAGTTATCTGTTCTGATCAGTTATAAGAAACCTTTCCACAAGGTATCAGTGTAAACCATTTCCAGATGGTTAAAAGAGCTTCTGGGGACTTTTAAATCTCACTCCACCAGGGCTGCATCTACGTCGGTAGCGAGGGCAATGGACGTCCCTCTCGACCACATCCTAGCGGCTGCAGGATGGGCCAATGAACAGATGTTCCACAGGTTTTACAACAAACCAATTGCCGGACCGGGGGTATTTGCTCATACCATTTTAGATTCTGTTCTATAGTTTCCCCCAGGATGGGAGGGGTTACTATTATTTTCTTTTCATGTTTAAAGCATCAGTATTATCACCTAACTATGTTATGTCTGAATGCATCAATCTTTTTGACTCATCCATGGTCAATCCATTCAGTGTGTGACGCTTGGACTCGTATCCGGCTTGAAATCACAGAGCTTTGAAATCTTCACGTAGTCACTTACTAGTAAACTAGTAAGATTAAATGAGGACTTACCAGTTTGAAGTTTGATCTTTATTTTATGAGGAGTTACAATGAGCGATTACGTGCCCACCGCTCCCAACCCTCATATTATAAATGTCATCTGGTAGTTCTAGTTCTCTCCAAATCTTACTATCTTCAGGTCAACTTCTCATATCTGTGATTTCACACCGCTGCTTTGAAGATTGACGCGTTTGCGGACTGATGGCCTTCTTCGCGTAATCGCTCATCATAATTCCTCATAAAATAAAGATCAAACTTCAAACTGGTAAGTTCTCATTTAATCATACTATTTTCCACCAATTTCAGTATCTGAAAGAACAAATAATTATCTAGTGAAGTTCCTAACATCATGGAATGGAGAAAAATTATACAATTTGTTCGGGGCATTCCACAGGCATGCTGCAAAGTGAAAAGATTTTACAAAATAGAGAGAGGAAGAGCGAGTGAAAGAACAGCTAGTGAGGGTGGTAGAAAAAAGCCTGCAGCACCTGGTATTCCCAGGCGGTTTCCTATCCAAGTATTAACCATGCCCTGGGTTTGTAAGATGAGACGAGGTCAGGCGTTTTCAGACTCGTAAGGCCATAAGAAGGATCCTAACGTGAAATGTCCCCTATCCATGTCATTCAGAGATGCCCACTGAGTACCCCCAGCACTTTGTATTTTTTGCTCCAAAGTGAAGAGATGGTTGTGAGGCATGGTTTTGTAGGGTCATGATAGAGATGCATCACGTTCCCCGATATTCCGTGACCAATGACATGGATATGGTGGAGTTATTTTCACTTGTAATACCAGGGTAGTACCTTGCTTGGAAAAAAACTTCAACATTTTGTATCCTTCAGTAGAACTGTTTAGCTAGAGGAGATTGATAAGTGCAATTACGATAATCTATTTTGCAATCTATGACTTGATTAATGTTTCTCGAGTGTTACTTTTCCCAATAATATAAAGATTTATTTTTGTCTGGTAAATGGCAAGCATTGTAGTTAATGAAGGTTTCAGTGATATGACTAGAAGATGTGGTCATAGCCTCTGGTCATGACTGACTGCATATTCCTTTATGTGTATCACGTTGAGAGTGCCAGAATTATTCCCCAGTAAATATCTGTGGCAGGACATCTTGCATGATAAAACAATTGCCAGACAGGTGGGAATATTATTAGAAGATTTACTTTAGATGGCAAGATTAATCTGCTATGCTTAGTAACTGACAGCTACACTTTAACTTGGTGACTGTTGAATTAATAAGTGAAGACAGAAGCTCATATCCAAGGTGCCTATACTTTGCAGACATGGTGTCTGGCATTCAAATTCAGGTGGTCATAACACAGAAATCTTTACCATATAGTAAGGCTGGCTCCATCCTAGTTGGAGTTGGATTCATGGAAGATGGTCTTGGAAGGGAGGATGCTCTTCAAACTGCATAGCATCTTGGACAATACAACTCACCCCCTCCATGACATACTGGTCAACCTTAGGAGCCCCTTCAGCAACAGACTGGTTCCACCAAAATGCAGCACAGAACGCCACAGGAGATCTTTTTTCCCTGCGACTATCAAACTGTACAACTCCTCCCCTTCCCCCTTCACGATCTTTGCACATCCCCAATCCTGGATTTTCCACTTGTCACTTTAATTTCATGTTTCATGGATCTTGGTGTCGTTTATGACTGTTGGCAAACTAATTTCCCTCCCGGGATAAATAAAGGTATATCGTAAGTGTCCTAGTCATTGGTCATAAGACATAGATCATTGTACAGTACAACACGGGTACGGTGCCTTTGGCATATTATGTCTGCATAAAACATAATGCCAAATTACATTAATCCAGTTCTATTTGCATGTGATCCACATCCCTCCATTCCCTAAATATTAATGTGTTTATCTAAAAGCCTCCTCCTATATGCGATTGTTGGTTCCACGTCTAGCATCACAGCTGGCAGCACGCTCCAGACACCTACCAATCTCTGTGTAAAAAAACCTGACCCACACATCTCCTTTCAACCTATTCCCACTGTCCTTAACACTATGCCCTTTGACATTTGACATTCCAATCTGGGAAAGGTTCTAACTGTCTACCCTATCTATGCCTCTCATCATTTTACAAACTTTGAGCAGCTTCTGACACTCCAGAGAAAGTAGTCCATGTGCGTCCAACCTCTTCTGATAGTTAATACTGTCTAGGCCAGGCAGCACTGGGAAACCTCTTCTGCACCTCAACAAAGCCTCCACATCCTTCCTGTAATGGGCTATCCAGAACTACACACAATACTCCAAATGTGGCTTAACAGAAGGTTTATGGCCCTGTCCCACGGTGCGAGTTCATTCCAAGAGATCTCCTGAGTTTAAAAAAAATCAAACTCGTGGTAAGCATGGAGAATGAACGTGGCGGGTATGTCGGAGCTCGGGGACATCTCTTCGTGCTAACGGCAGGTACTCGGGACGACTCGCTAACGGCAGGGAAGCACGGGAGGACTCGTGAAGATTTTTCAACATGATGAAAAATGTCCACGAGAGCCCAGAGTACCGATGAGTGGCCATTACCATAAATCTCCGAGTTCGAATCAGGGCAAACTCGGGAGCACTCTTGGAATGAACTCGTACCATGGGACAGGGGTTTTATAAATCTGCAAAATGACTTTCAGACTCAAAGCTCCAACTGATGAAGCTAAGCGTACTATATTTACCACTCTCTCTACTTGTGTTGCTATTTTCAGGGATTTATGGACGATCTGTACATTAGGCTGTTAAAGGGGCTGTCCCACTGTCAAGAAGTCAAGAGATGTATTGTCATGTGTCCCGGACAGGACAATTAAATTCTTGCTTTGCTTCAGCACAACAGAACATAGTAGGCATTGACTACAAAACAGATCAGTGTGTCCATATACCATTATATAAATATATACACTCAAGAATAAATAAACTGATAAAGTGCAAATAACAGGTAATGGGCTATTAATATTCAAAGTTTTGTCCGAGCCAGGTTTAATAGCCTGATGGCTGTGGGGAAGTAGCTATTCCTGAACCTGGTCATTGCAGTCTTCAAGCTCCTGTACCTTCTACCTGAAGGTAGCAGGGAGATGAGTGTGTGGCCAGGATGGTGTGGATCCTTGATGATATTGCCAGCCTTTTTGAGGCAGCGACTGCGATAGATCTCCTCGATAGATCCCCTCGATAGAAGGGAGGTCAGAGCCGATGATGGACTGGGCAGTGTTTACTACTTTTTGTAGTCTTTTCCTCTCCAGGGCGCTGAAGTTGCCGAACCAAGCCACGATGAAACCGGTCAGCATGCTCTCTACTGTGCACCTGTAGAAGTTAGAGAGGGTCCATCTTGACTCTCCGTAATCTTGTCAGGAAGTAGAGGTGCTGATGAGCTTTCTTAAGAATAGCATCAGTGTTCTCGGACCAGGAAAGAGATGTGCACGCCCAGGAATTTGAAGCTCTTGACCCTTTCAACCATCGACCTATTGATATAACAGGACTGTGGGTCCCGATCCTACTACTTCCAAAGTCCACAATCAGTTCCTTGGTTTTGCTGGTGTTGAGGGTCGGGTTATTGTGCTGGCACCATATGGACAGTCGCTCGATCTCTCTTCTATACTCTGACTCATCCCCATCAGTGATATGCCCCACAACAGTGGTGTCGTCAGCGAACTTGATGATGGAGTTCGCACTATGACTGGCTACGCAGTCATGAGTATAGAGTGAGTACAGCAGGGGGCTGAGCACGCAGCCTTGAGGTGCTCTCGTGCTGATTGTTATCGAGTCTGACACATTTCCGCCAATACAAACAGACTAAGGTCTGTGAATGAGGAATTCGAGGATCCAATTGCAGAGGGATGTGCAGAGACCCACTTATGCGAGTTTGGTAACCAGCTTGGAGGGGATGATTGTGTTAAATGCCGAGCTGTAATCAATGAATAACAACCTCACGTATGAGTTTTTGTTGTCCAAGTGGTCCAGAGCAGAGTGGAGGGCCAGCAAGATCGCATCCACCGTTGATCTGTTGTGGCGGTAAGCGAACTGCAGTGGGTCCAGGTTTTTGTCGAGGTAGGAGTTGATTTGCACGATGATTGACTTCTCAAAGCACTTCATCACCACAGGTGTTAGTGCTCTTCTTGGGCACCGGTATTATTGATGCCCTTTTGAAGCAGGTGGGAACTCCGGACCTCAGAAGTGAGAGGTTGAAAATGTCCGCAAAAACTCCAGCCACTGTACGAGCTAATTCAAGCGTTCTCCCAAGTTTCCCCTGATTCGAACTCGGAGAATTACGGTAATAGCCGCTCGTAGGTACTCGGGGCTCTTGTAGACATTTTTCAACATGTTGAAAAATCTTCACAAGTCTTTACGAGCTTACCGCATTTCCCGAGTACTTTCCGTTAGCATTACGAGCCGCTAAGAGACATCCCGAGCTCAGACGTACCAGCTACGTACATTCTACGTGCTTACCACGAGATTGATTTTTTTTTAAATCTCGGGAGAGCTCTTGGGTGAACTCATACAGTGGGACAGCCCCATTACCACGAGTTTTTTTTTAACTCGGGGAGAGCTCTTGAATTAGCTCGTACAGTGGGACAGCCCCTTAAGGGTGCTGCCATTAACTGTATACTTTCCCCAAACATATGCAGGAGGAACTCGGCACATTGAGCAGCATCCGTGGAGGTAAATGGGCTGTTGATGTTTCAGGTCGGGACCCTTCTCCCTGACAACTTTCTCCAGGCTGGAGCTGAAAACCTGAACCATTAACATTCTACAGTATTGATCCTCAATAAAAAATTTAAAGCTACATTTTTTATAATGGTGGCATACTAATTTAGTTGAGTATCTGGAGAACGTATGTATTTGCGTTTTGGATTACACGCATTTAAATTGCATGCTGTAGAATTATTGCGCCTGGAGAGGGAGACTCTTTCCATGCTGGTCCAAGAAGAGGATCCACACTTCTACATTACAATTATTCCACCTTTAAACCCCTTGTTCTAATGTAGGGTCTCATTGTACTAATATAGAGTTAACTTACCTGCAAAACAAAAATTGTCCCTGTATCTTGATGTATGTGACATTAATAATAATGTACCAATAAACCAATAATCCTAAGGTAGACACAAAATGCTGGAGTAACTCAGCAGGACAGGCAGCATCGCAGGAGAGAAGGAATGGGAGACGTTTCAGGTTGAGACCTTTCCATAGTCCTAAGGTTGTCAATACGCACTCAGCCATAAATAGTTTCTCAGTGGGGAATGAGATGCTTGTCGAGCTTCTAGACAGTGGAAAGGGAAGATGCATGAATAGTTGGTACACAAAAGGCTGGAGAAACTCAGCGGGTGCAGCAGCATCTAAGGAGCGAAGGAGATAGGCGACGTTTCGGGTCGAGACCCTTCTTCAGACTGAAAAGTTACTTCTTTAGACCATCCTGCGGCCTCTAGAAATTGGTCGAGAGGCATGTCCTGTGCCTTTGCCGCGGACATTGATGCCACCCTTGTGGAGTTGAGATTTAAACACATGAGTGTGAACTCCAGCTAAATACAGAACCTGTTTTAACCATCTAGAAATAGTTTGTACTATCACTTTATATTTATTTATTTTTTTAAATATGTTTTTATATGTTTTTTGGGTTTTTTTTGTGGGTAATGAGCATTGGTGTCTCACAATCTCGGAGACTCTTAGTTACTTTAATATATTGAGTCAGATGCTTAACCACAAACAATGTTTGGTCGACAGGGTATGCTTTAAAGATTACCTTGGTTCCAGCCTTTCCTGGCTTGCTTTGCTTGCCATATCATAGACATAAAACGTAATTTTATCTACAGACAACTGCATACAATCTAAGTGCAACATTTGTAATGCTTGTACTCATTGTGCTGATACTAATGGCATGAGCATAACCACTTTAAATATTAAGTTCTGAAAAGGCAGTGACGTAATTGGAGCCCACTGCCGAAGCACTGTGAGAATTATACTGACATCCCAGATTTCTGTATATCTGGGTTTGGTACGATTTTATTAAAATTTCTCTCTTAAATCGGGATTTTAACGGATGACCCGATAGATTGTCGTTCTGAAAATTGTCCTAAATAGGAGGACAAAGTACTCCAAGCACTATTAATGGCACTATAACTCAGGTGCAATATAGCAAGGAACTATAATACATCCGATATGTTTGCAGTATGATAAAATATATCTGACTGTATACAAAAGATTTCCCATTTCCTTATATGAGACATATATAGCATCCATGGTCCTATCCGACAGTCCATCAGAACCTGCAGATCAACAATTAAGACGATCATGTATTGGATGACTTCTCCTGTACTGGATGTACCAACAATTACTGCAGCTGGGGATTGTCATGAATGGCTGAGTCATCATTCTGAGCATCAATGGCTGTGTAGACCAGTTTGGAACCACCAAACGCCTGCGGCGGAGTCTTGCTCTATTTTGGTGACATTGCCTAATCAGGCAACATGGGGAAAACATAGAAGACTATACTTCCCCAATGTAGCGAGAATGCATCCAACGCTACTGCTCCTGGGTCTGGCTCCTATGAGATATTTAGGCAACTGGAGATTTAATCTGGATGCAAACAGATCAATATTTGGTACCCATACCAACTGACAATCTTTTTGAACTTCTAGATTTAACATCCATTCTGTATTGTCATTGAACTTTCGTGGTCTGTTGTCTGCCACAATATTGTCTCTCCCACAGCTGTGGTATTGTCTCCTTGTAATTATGTAAGTCATTCATTGTAGAACAATAAGCTATCAATGCATACAATGCCCCCAATAACTCCAAATAATTGATACCATGTGTTAGGAGAATTAATCGTCTTGGACAGTCCATCAACCACCTCAACTGGTGGCGCTGTCCTTATCTCCCCATCCGAGAGCACTCCCATCAGTTTGTAATACCACTGATGGTTGCTGAACCAAAATATTTTCTAGTAGCTTGTGCAACATTGAGAATCCACCATTGCAATTCAGCTAAAGCATTAGTTGGTAACTGCATGGACCTATCAAATGACCTGCACACTTTTTATTTAATTTTTATTTTATTTTATTATTATTATTATTTTATTTTTTTTTAATTAATTTTTTTAATTTTAATTTTTATTTTTAGTGCTTGTCCTCTGGCTCTTTGCAGACTTTGATAATGCAGATGTCCAAACTCGACAGCAGGAATGCTGCTACCATTTTACCAATACTCGTAGCTACTTCTTGGATGGAGAAATAAGGTCTCTCAGCAAGACAAGTACAGACATTTGTAATATCCCCAACCTTATCTGTTGGCAAGTTATTGACATATCAACTGAATTAATGACAAACCCCAAATAATCAATTGTTTGGGATGGCTGTAACTTAGATGTTGGATGGACAGAAACCCTAGCCTTTCATTTGGCTTATGGTTGCTGAAACCAGTTCTTCAGCTGTCTCATGAGTGGCATTTACCATTAACATATCCTCTAGATAAGCCATTACAATGTGATTCTGAGACCTCAGTAACACCAGTGCTGGTTTCAATAATTTTGTGAACAGCCTAGAGCTGAAGTTAACCCATTAGGTAATTCTTTAAATTGCCGCAGCTGACCCATCGAATTAACTTAAAGTACCTGTGATAATGATGCATTGGTACTGAATAATAAGGTATCTTTTTTAGGTCTATAGTAGCCATATAGCAGCCTTGTGATAACAACTGCATTACAGTGTTGAAGGTGGACTTTCTTAAATGCCTATACTGAACATATGAATTAAAGTTTGTGAGGTCCAGAATGATTCTGCAACCCCCATCTTCTTCTGTCTGGGGATATATTTTCCATCTGACGAGTTTCTGGTGCAGCAAACACCAAACCGATCAAATATTATGTAGCATCATTCATTATAAAACAATTGTAATCTTACACCCAACCAGAGGTTGTACCCCAGAAGTTCTATCTGTGATGGAATGAAGTTCCTGCACCTCTGTAAATGAACTAGAAGATCCTGAATTGTTTTGGCAGATTTTCACCAATAATTAATCTGGTTATTGTTTGCCCTACATTGTCCTGCATTTTTTGGGTATAATGTAGGCCAATTGGCAATTTTCATCATACAATTAGGTTCGAATAGGCATTGCAGAGTAATGCAAGCATGTCTTTATAAGTTTTGGACATTATCGACTCTATATGTCTTTCCCAAATGCAGTGATACCAACTGATATCAGCTAGAGGACATGCTGGAAACACATTTCCTGCCCTCGCATCGTTACACTCATGGGTGCCCCAATTACTGAGTTTACTGTTGGCACCCTGAGCGAGGCACAATAGACGGGTGTTTTATATATATTTTTACTGTTTCAGTCATAACAGTTTCTTGGAGCAGGTGAGAAACCAAATAATGTTGGCAGCCAGGTCTCATCCATAGCCTCACCAGTCCATACCGATATAGAAAACTTGATGCTACATTGGGAACACCCGGAGCGTGGCTCTTGTGCTCTGGTGTATACACATAAGTAGGGACACCAGCTTCAGGGTCAGTCTCCTTCTGCCCTGGTACTCCCGAGTCGTGCTCTAGGGAGACCTCATCCAGACCTAAACAAGGCACTGGAGAGTCAGATTCCCATTTTTTAACAGGCACCATACTCAGTGTATGGAACTCCTTCGGAGGCTGCCTGGGAATCTCTGGGTCTTTGGATCCTTGACTGATTAAAGTTTGGAGCATTTTAGTCTTGCTCTAGGGAGACCTCATCCAGACCTAACAAGGCACTGGAGAGTCAGATTCCCATTTTTAACAGGCACCATACACAGTGTATGGAACTCCTTCGGAGGCTGCCTGGGAATCTTTGGGTCTTTGTACCCTTGACTGAGTAAAGTGTGGAGCATTTTCTCCATTTCTAGTCTCCCCCACATTCTTGTCCTCTCTTGGTGGAGAGTAACTTTCTTTACATTTTCTTGTGTATTTGTGCATTAATCATATATGTTCATGTTTAGAATTATAGATTCTGACAGGCACATTCTGCTTGCAGAATATTTATATTAATCTCAGTATCACACATGTCTCCCAATATAAGGGTTGATGTGGGCTGTATTGGGTATAATACTTTGTACCCATCTCCCTGCCTCTGCTGGTCTCCCAGAATCAAACCCCCTTCGTATTCAACCTGTTTGTTTTCTCAGAGCAGGGATGAGAAGTTTTATAAGGCACATATCCTGATCATACACATCAAACTAAGGAAACTGCATCTGGTAACACATACTCAGAGAGAGACCTCATATGCTTCCCTATCGTTGTGGCCTCAGCCCATATGACTCTAGAGCAGCTGGAGGGTATTAACTACGGGAATAACGGCCACCGGTATCGGAACCGGCACTGCACTTATCTATTTTCCCGATCGCTGCCATGGGACCTCAATGCTGCGTGACTCCGAAGTAAAATTGAAGGGTTCCCAGGTGAAACGTCACCTACCCATGTTTTCCAGGGATGCTGCCTGATCCACTGAAATATTTCAGCAAGATGTGCCTTGTTGAATCGTAGAATGCAGTTCTGACATTTACTTTTACCCAATGCCAAACATAAAGGATACCATTATTTTTCTTATGTCTAAGATGGTTAAGCACTATTAGAGGATGAGTTTAAACAACTGTTAACAAACCTTATTATTAAAAAGTCTAATGATAAAGGTAATAGCCATCAAAGTGGGAATGGTTTCGTAATTCCCCTGGTCAATCTAAAAAAGCACATTGGTGGAGGTGATTGAGTTTAATTTTTGTGCATACAATTCAAATGTCATGATCCTCCATTTAATGCAATTATCAGAAGAAACTACCCTGCTTTTATTCAATAATGTTGCTGTAGTTCCTGTTTCCTACACTCTGCATGCTCCCTTCTGAATAGATTATATTTGTGCTTTGCACAATAAATTGTTTGATGTGAGCCTTATACCTGCCCCAGTTCAAATTCGTGAGCTTATTCAGCATTGTTTGTGTAACTGATCTGAGAACAGGCATTTTCAGAATGTTTATTAAATGTCTAGCTAATGCACAATGGCAGTTTGCCGCTCAAACCCTGAGCCCTCTCCACCTACCATCCAAACCTGGGGTGAACAGACCTGTCATACTAAGAACAATCTGGGTGCTGGTCTAAGAAGTATAAACATCCCTCTAGATTGGCTATTGCATGTTAGGCAATCAGAATGCTTAGTGATAATAACTCTGCCTAGTGCATGCTTTATAGTGTAAGAACTTGCCTACTGTATTCAGTAGCTGCAGCAGATTGAATGTATGATTTACTGCATATCTGATACTGGTATGAACATTAAAGATGTTTACACCTTTACCTGTGTGAGAGTCAGGTATTTACATGGTGTCAGAAAACTGGGTCTAACCCTCATCCGTTAACCGTGATTTATTTTTTTTATCAGTTTTTATCACGTGATTTTCCGATGATATGGCAACTCCTGCCGAAAGCCGAGTCCTCTCGTGTTTGACTCTGACATAGTCTAGCGATGGCAAATGTTTGAACGGGATTATGCTCACTACATCCGTATCGTTCACCGGAATGACCCAGATGATCTGAAGGCATCACTACTGCTCATTCTAGCGGATCCGGAAGCAATGATTCGTGCAGACAACGTCGAGTTCGCCCTGGCACTAAACAACGCTAATGGCCAAGTCCTGGTTCTGGCAGAAACTATCGACAACCCGATGGTCCTACTCAGAAAGTTTAGAGAGCTATGCGACCTGCCCTCAAACCGCATCCTGGAAGAACACGGTTCTCCACCTGACAGCAGCAGGTCGAGGAATCTGGCGAATGATTCATCAGTGACTTACAACACATGGCTACACGGTGCCGGTTCGGTGAGTTGACTAATGAGCCAGTACGCGACAAGATTGTGGGGGGACTGAGCGACCGCAAACTAAGAGCAGAACTGCATTGGAATGCTGAACTGACTTTAGATCAAACCATTCATTCACGTCGAATTGCAGAGCTCGTGGCGCCACTCGCAGATTTCGACCCTGCCAGCCCACAAGAGCAACATAATGTACATCTTGCCAACTACTCTCCCCGGAATGTTTTAAACGCGCCTCACAAAGTCCCAATGCGCCTGCCACGAGATGCCTCAGCTGAAATTATTTCCACCCTAGAGGGTGCCTACTCTGCGTTGCCCATGGGAAAGTTTGTCACACCTCAAAAAACGTAATCACATTGCTACATGCTGTCGATCTCATGGGAACACTGCTTCAAGGACAAATTTGCACCTGCTTCAACAAGAACTGTCTGACTCCGGTTCCCAAGAACACGTCGATGATTCCCATGGGAACGATTCCGATAACACAGACAACGACTCAGCCGTACTATCTCTCCTGCGTTCCTAAGGCAAACTGTTGATCCTGCAGTGACCATGGTGATAAACAACAAGCACCTGACCGCCAAGGTCGACATGGGTGCAAAGGTCAACATAATATCACTCACAGAGTTCAACAAGATCAGGAGCATTGAACTGATGAAAAAGGACTCCTCGACCCTACATGCCTACGGGGGGGAGGGGTGGGGGGGGGGTGGGGGAGGTCCTTCACCCTCTGGGAAAAGCTGATTTGAAATGTACTGTCAATGAGCAAATGTAAAACCTAATGTTTTACACCATCCAACCTAATTCTGAAACCCTGCTTGGCATCAGTGCATGCCATGACTTAAGACTGGTCTATTTTGGACGTGCTGTCCATAAACTCTGCCTGACAGAGAAGCCAACACAGTAGTTGCTATCCCAGTACAAAGACCTGTTCGACGACAAACTTGGAAAGCTGCCCACTACATACAGAATCACTGTAGATCCTACAGTTACAACAGTGGTTCGCGCACCCCACCGTGTTCCCCATGGCACGCGGGAAAGAATACTCACCAAACTGAAACGCATGGTCGCCATCTGAGTCATTGCCGAGGTCAGCGAGCCCTCTGACTGGGTCTTCACCATGGTCGTAACCACCAAGAAAAACAAAGAATTGCAGGTTTGCATCAACCCCAAAGATTTAAACACAGCAATTAAACGCCCTCATTACTCAATGAGAACCACTGAGGACGTGGCGGAGCAAATTGGAAATGCAACGGTATTCTCGGTCCTTGACGCCCAAAGCTCCTTCTGGCAAATACCACTGGGCCGGGCATCATCTGTTCTAACAACTTTTGCCACACCATTTGGCCGCAACAGATTTGTAAGAATGCCCTTTGGCATCAACTCAGAGCGCGCAATGGAACAAGTGTTCACAGAATATCCATGTGCCATCACTGTTGATCATATCTTGGTCTACGGCCGTGATCTGGCCGAGCATGACGCCAACCTGAAGAAGATACTAAACCGTGCTGGAGACATCCTCAAACTCAACCCTCCCAAGTGCAAGTTCCAGAAGTCATCTACGTCATTCATGTATTCACCAGCAATGGATTAAAATCTGATCCGTTAAAGACTGCAGCCATCAACGAGCTGACAGTTCCGACCGACGTCACCAGCTTGCAATGATTCCTCGGCATGGTTAACTACCTGGGCAAATTCATTCCCAACCTCAGCAAACTCTCTGCCCCCCCTGCGACAACTGACCCACAAAGACAATACATGGTCCTGGTACCCCCAGCACCAAAGAGCCTTCGAGACACTCAAGCTCCAGCTAGCCAGCGCACCAACACTGGCATATTTCTACCTCAACCTGCCAATCACCATCACCTGTGATGCATCCCAGTAGGGACTAGGCGCAGCATGCCTATAAACAACTACCAGCGGTGATGTGATGCCTGTCTCCTATGCATCACGCACCCTAACAGACACTGAACAACGCTATGCCCAAATCGAAAAGGAACTGCTCGCCGTCATCTTCGCCTGTTCCAAATTTAAAGACTTCATTTTTGGCAAAACCTTGACTGTTGAGGCTGACCACCAGCCACTAGTCAGCATCCTAAACAAGCCCATCCATGCCGCCCCGGCTCATCTACAGCGCATGATATTTCCGCATCGTATACAAGAAAGATAAAGACATGCACATCGCAGACACTCTCTCCAGAGCCCCGTACACTACCAGCGAATGCCACCCTGTCAAACAAGACAAATTCTCCATCCTGAAGGTCTCATTCGTGTCCGCCGGCCGTCTACGCCGCCTTGCTGAACACACAGCTGTGGACAAAACTTTGCAACTGCTGACCTCCGTCAGGAAGGAATCATAAGGAACAGATGGCCAAACAAACAGTCAAGCACCCCGTTTGAAATACAACCCTACTTCCTGGTTCATGACGAATTGGTACTACAGGACGGAATCATCATCAAAGGCCACAAGGCAGTTATCCCCTCCACTCTATGGAATGACTACTATGATGACATCCATGAAGGCCACACCGCCATGGAGGCCACTCTAAAATGGGTCCAGAATATGATCTACTGGCCCGGGATGTCACAAAGTACATATGCGAAAAGATGGAATCGTGCGCCATCTGCAACAGCCTGGCACCACATCAGCAGAAACAGCCCCTCCTGCCTCAGCCAGCTCCCTCCTTTCCGTGGACATCACTGGCCGCCAACATAAATTGGTTGTGATGGACAGTGATTCCGTGGACATCACTGGCATCACTGGTTTGCATATAGCATAAATTGCTATATGCAAACCCAATAGCTAGAATAACAACAAAACCGTATGCTATCAACTAAATTTAGTTTATCTCGAGGTTGTAGACAAGGTTGTCCTCTATCACCTTTATTGTTTGCGCTAGCAATAGAACCTCTCGCCCAGAGGTTGAGATTACACCCGGAAATACATGGATATGATACTAGAGATACTAAGAATAAAATCTCCTTATATGCGGATGATGTATTACTTTACATCACAGAACCGGAAACAAGTATCCGAAATTTGTTAAAATTAATAACGGAATTCGGATCAATCTCAGGATACAGTATCAATTGGAATAAAAGTGAACTTATGCAATAACGATGAATAATTTACATATATTACAACAATTCCCTTTCAAGATAACAAATGAAAATATTCAATATCTTGGGATTTTCGTTACAAAAAGATTTGATTCTTTATTTAAATTTAATTTCCCTCCTTTACTGAATAAAATTAAATAAGAATATTTTATACTGGAAAAGCTTACCTATTTCAATGTTAGGTAAAAATTAATGCAATAAAAATGATTTTTTCTCCCACAATTATTATATTTATTTTAATTAATTCCGATATATCTCCCTAAAAATTTTTTCAAAAAAGTAGATTCTCTAATTACTAACTTTATCTGGGATTATAGAGCCATAGAATAAATAAAAAAACATTTATGTAAATCTAAAATAAATGGAGGATTAGCATTACCAAATCTTATGTTTTATTACTGGGCAGTTAATATTAAAAATATGAATTTTTGGCTAGAAGAAAATAGATAATAAACCAAAACTCGTTAAATATGGAAAAAGAAGATTGTTCTCCATTTGAAATTAGCTCTATAATATTTGCTAACACTAACGTAGCTAAGAAAATTTATAGTGAAAATCCGATAATAGAAAACGGAATCCGCATTTGGAAACAAATAAAGAAAACATTAAAACTAAAATTTATACCATTAGGTCTTACCATCGCCAACAATTTTACGTTCAAACCTTCAATGATGGATAAGGCTTTTTTACAATGGAAAAATAAAGGAATTTTTAAGATGGGTGATCTTTATAAGGAAAACTCTTTTCTCTCATTTCAAGAGTTACAACAAACTTATGGACTACACAATAAGGAATATTTTAGATATTTACAAATCAGAAACTATGTCTCTGCAAATACACAAGAACTTAGAAATAGAAAGACAGAAATTTTAGATGAATGCTTGAATAAACATCCAAATACGGAAAAAATGATATCATATATATACAATATTTTATTGGAAAGTGATATCCCATCAACAGAAACACATAGACAGTCTTGGGAAAATGAATTAGGCCAAATAATAAGACCAGAAATATGGGATGAAAGCTTACAACATATACATCACTGCTCGTTAAATGCTAAACATTCCCTTATACAGTTTAAAATACTACATAGATTACATTATTCGAAATCTAAATTACATAATATTTTTCCAAAAATATCTCCTATATGTGATAAATGTCAAATCTCAGAAGCAAATTTGTCACATTCATTTACTAAATTGTATAAAAATTGTAGAATACTGGAATGAAATATTTAAGATAATTTCGAATGTTGTCAATATAATTATGACTCCTGATCCAAAGTTAATAATACTTGGAATACTTGAAACTGACCAACTAATAACAATGAACCAAAGAATTTTTATCGACTATTGTTTAATAATTGGGAAAAAATTAATATTAAAATTTTGGAAAGGCCCTGTATCCCAACAATCAAAATGTGGAACACAGAAATGTCGGAGACACTTCATTTGGAGAGATTGAGGCTTGTCTTCATGGATAGGTTAGATCTCTTCAGAGGGATTTGGTCTCCATATATTAAATATTTACAGGGTCATAATGGTTCGGCGCGAGGACTTGACTGAGACCTGAATATTTGAATAGATGAAGAAATACATATAATAAATCATGAATATATCTCCAAGGACGGGATTAATGAGTAATATTCCATTCTCCATCAAACTTTTTCATACTCTTTTTTCTATTTTCTCATACTTATATAAAAAATTAGAAAAAAGTATAGAAACACATTATCTTAAATTCTTAATATCAGTACGAATATAAATATCACTAACTCCATGAAAATATTATTAGTATCGTGTATTTTCAATTATATAAAATTGTGTATTTTCAATTATATAATAATTTTAAATTTAAAATCAATGATAATACAAATATTGTTAACATTATGAAAATATAATGAATATCATAAAAGTTTTACTAGTATTACGTATTATTAATTACATAAAATTTGGTCCTATATTTAAAAATCAGAGACAATATAAATATTATTAATAGTATGAGTATATTGCTAATACTATGAATGTATCATTAATACCATGTATTCTCAATTATATAAAATATACAACCTTGAAATTTATAATTAATAATAATACAAATAAATATCAATAGTATGAATTTATCATTAATATGTATTTTAATTATTGTAAAAATAATGTACTTTGCTATTATTTTGTTTCTATAATTAAAAAAAAAATTAAAAAAATAAATAAATAAAAAACAACTCACGGAGCGCTCCTACCTAGCAAAATCCGCCGTCTACCTGGACCTACTAAACCTGTGGAACATTTCAAAGGACAGCGTTCTCGGCTCTCCCGCCCAGTGACTAATGTCCCGCCAGACGCGTCCACCACTGCCTGACTCCCAGCAATAGCTGCAGCCGCAGGTCTACTCTCCCACCGTGATACAAAAGCGAGTGCAGTTTAAATGCGACAACAAAAGCGGTTTTACGACAAGACCCACCGGCCGCTCAAACCATTTGTACAAGGACAAGTGGTACGCTGACAAACCGACAAAGGACATACAAACTGGGCACATTCATGGCCCCTCGAAGCAACCACTTCCTACCTGGTCGAAGTGGATGGTGTCCTCTTCAACACCTCCTTCTCGTGAAGGAACCTCGTCCGGCGCCTCTGGGTCCTGATGCCCCACCACTCGTGTTCACACCGATGCCTGTTGCAGCCGTTCCATCACGTGTCGCAACCAGGACCACTCACTCCCCGTGTCGGTCTGCCCCTGCATCTCCTGATGTAACCGGTACCCCGGGCTCCTCGCGTCGGTCCACTCCCGGTTCCCCCGTGGCGGTCTCACCCCATAGGCCCATTGGCATTACCATCTCCAGTCCCCATCTTTTCGGAAGGATAGGGTGATGAGGCAGCCCCCTTCCGCACGAGGACTGAGCGGGTTAGTAGGCCACCCACTAGATATGGCGATTTTGTTTAACCCCGCTATATTCCCTCAGCTTATCATTTAAAGTACCTTAGTTGTTTTTTTATTTCTACAAGAAGAGATGTACATTGGCTATTGCATGTTAGCCAATCAGAATGCTTAGTAATAATAACTCCGCCTAGTGCATGCTTTATAGTGTAAGAACTCGCCTACTATATTCAGTAGCTGCAGCAGACTGAATGTATGATGTACTGCATATCTAATACTGGTATAAATATTAAAGATGCTTACATCTTTACCTGTGTGAGAGTCAGGTATTTACAATCGCTAACCCTGTAAGATAGACATGGTCAGTCTTCATTCATGAGCTAGACACAAAAAGCTGGAGTAACTCAGCGGGGCAGGCAACATCTTTGGAGAGAAGGAATGGGTGACGTTTCAGACCGACACAATTCTTGTGAAGACCGGAAACCTCATCCGTTCCTTTTATCCAAAGATGCTGCCTGTCCCGTTGAGTTACTCCAGCTTTGTGTGTCCATCTTTGGTTTAAACCAGCATCTGCAGTTCCTTTCTACATTCTTCATTCATGAGCTGACAGGGAATTTCATGATCCTGTGTGACGAAACTGACAAAACTTGCAATACTTAGCATGTTCAAGCATGTACAATGTTCATACTTACAATAGGCATAGAAAGATATTCAATCAAAATTGTATTCATATATCATCTTTCCCACATTGACAGATATGCAATAAAGCCACAGCCACAAAGTGTTTTTGATGTGTAATAATTAGCACCGTTGCAAATTAACAGCCAATATGTGAACAATGTGATCCCACAATATAAAACAAATGAGAACAAATATTTGTGTTAAAGAAGGAACTGCAGATGCTGGAGAATCGAGGGTACACAAAAAGCTGCAGAAACTCAGCGGGTGCAGTAGCATCTAAGGAAAGAAGGAGATAGGCGAAGTTTCGGGTCGAGACCCTTCTTCAGACTGGTCAAGGATCAGGGAAACGAGAGATATAGACGGTGATGTGGAGAGATAAAGAACAATGAATGAATGATATGCAAAAAAGTATCAATTATAAAGGGAACAAGCCATTGTAAGCTGTTTGTGGTGTGAAAATGAGAAGCTGGTGCAACTAGGGTGGGGGAGGGAGATAGAGCGAGAGAGGGAATGCCAGGGCCCGAGGGCTGAGGGAGAGGTGGGAAGGGGAGGAGACAGCAAGGGTTAACAGAGTTGAGAAAATTCAATGTTCAAGCCCAAAGGATGCAGACTCCCCAAGCGGAATATGAGGTGCTGTTCCTCCAAATTGCGGTGTTGCTCACTCTGGCCGTGGAGGAGGCCCAGGACCGAGAGGTCGGATACGGAATGGGAGGGGGGAGTTGAAGTGCTGAGCCACCGGAGGGTCGGGTTGGTTAATGCGGACCGAGCGGAGGTGTTCGGCGAAACAATCGCCAAGCCTCCGCTTGGTCTCACCGATATAGATCATCTGGCATCTGGAGCAGCGGATGCAGTAGATGAGGTTGGAGGAGGTGCAGGTGAACCTCTGTCAGACCTGGAGGGACTGCTTGGGTCCCTGAAAGGAATGGAGGGGGGAGGTGAAGGGACAAGTGTAGCATTTCTTGCGGTTGCATGGGAAAGTGCCCGGGGAAGGGGTAGAGCGGGAGGGAAGGGAAGAATTGACAAGGGAGTTGCGGAGGGAGTGGTCTTTGCGGAAGGCAGACGGGGGGGAGATGGGAAGATGTGGCGAGTGGAGGGGTCACGTTGGAGGTGGTGAAACTGGCGGAGGACTGTGTTGTATATGCCGGCTGGTGGGGTGAAAGGTGAGGACCAAGGGGATTCTGCCCTGTTTGCGAATGGAGGAATGGGGAGAGAGGGCAGTGTTGCGGGGTATGGAGGAGACCCTGGTGCAAGCCTCATCTATAGTGGGGGATGGGAATCCCCGTTCTCTGAAGAATGAGGCCATTTGTGATGACCTGGTGTGGAACACCTCATCCTGGGAGCAGATGCGGCATAGGCGGAGGAATTGGGAATAGGGGATGGAGTCCTTACAGGAAGCAGGGTAGGAGGAAGAGTAGTAGTCCAGGTAGCTGTGGGAGTCAGTTGGTTTGTAGTGGATGTCGGTCAGGAGTGTATCACCTGCAATAGAGATGGTGAGGTCAAGGAATGGTAGGGAAAATGTCGGAAATGGTCCAAGTGTATTTGAGTGCTGGATGGAAGTTGGTGGTGAAATGGATGAAGTCAGTCAGTTGTGTGTGGGTGCAGGAGGTGACACCAAAGCAGTCGTCGATGTAACGGAGGTAGAGGTCGGGGATGGGGCCCTGGTACGCCAAGAACAAGGATTGTTCGACGTACCCGTCAAAGAGGCAAGCGTAGCTGGGGCCCATGCGTGTGCCCATAGCTACGCCTTGTGTTTGGAGGAAATGGGAGGAGTCAAAAAAGTTATTCAGGGTAAGACCAACTCGGCTAGGCGGAGAAGGGTGTCAGTGGACGGGTATGGGTTGCTCCTCTGGTTGAGGAAGAACTGGAGGGCTTTGAGACCGTCCTGGTGGGGGATGGAGGTGTAGAGTGACTGGACGTCCATGGTAAAGATGAGAGGATGGGGGCCTGGAGAATGGAATGCGCGGAGCCGATGGAGAGTGTCTGAGGTGTCTTGAACATAGGTGGGGAGGGATTTAACAAAGGGGGATAGGATGGCGTCGAGGTATGTGGAAATGTGTTCGGTGGGGCACGAACAGGCAGAGACAATGGGTCTGCCAGGGCAGTCGGGTTTGTGGATTTTGGGGAGAAGGTAAAATCGGGCCGTGCGGGCTGGGAAACAATGAGGTTGGAGGCTTGGTGGGGTCGGGAGCCGGAGCTGATGAAGTCGGTTATGGTGCTCGAGATGGTGGCCTGGTGTTCGTCAGTGGGGTCATGGTCCAGGGGTAAGTAGGAGGAGGTGTCCGATAGTTGGCGCGCGGCCTCTGCTTTGTAGAGATCGACGCACCAGACTACCCCTTGTCGGCGGGTTTGATAACCCAGTCTGGGTTGTTACGGAGTGAGTCGATGGCAGTACGTTCAGGGTGGAGAGATTGGAGTGAGACAGGGGAGTGAGAAGTCGAGGCGGTTGATGTCCCGACGGCAGTTCTGGATAAATAGTTTCTAGATCCGGAAGGCTACGAGGGGGGGGTCTAAGTGGAAGGGTTACGTTGGAGACAGGAAAAGGGATCATCAGTGGGGGGCGAGGACTTCTTCCCGTGGAAGAACACTGTGAGGGCAGAGGGCGACGGTAGAAGAGCTCCAAGTCGTGGTGGGCGCGGAACTCATTGAGGTGGGGACGGAGGGGGACAAAGGTAAGACTCTGCTGAGGACCGACCTTTCAGTGTCGGAGAGGGGGAGGTCCGGGGGTATGGTGAACACGCGGCAAGGATGGGGGTTGTAGCCAGAGGAAGGCAGGAGAGTGCACTGAGGATGGAGCGTTGCGTGGTGGGGGGGTGGGGGGGTGGAGGGTGGTCAGCGGGTGGGGGGGTACGGGGTCTGTGATGTGGGTGGGGAAGACCAGGGGTTACATGGTGGGGGGGGGGATGGGGAAGTCCCAGTGGAATAGCCACTAAGGTTAATGGAGCTGTGGAGACGGGCACTAGGACCCAGTGCCGTTAAAAATAGTGGTGGGAGGAGTTAGCAACATGGAGGCTTCAGGCCCACTGCAGAGCCCAGTCTGCAGGTGAGGCGACGGCTGCGGGCTGCTGGAGGGCGGCGGAGTGTCGTGGGTCGGCGGACCCGAAGGTAGGAGTCCGCAGGCAGTGGAGTCGGGGTCGGCGGGCGATGCGTTGGAGGTCCCGGTGGGCGAGTGGTCGGTCCGACCGTGAGGTGGCGAGATGAGTGGGGTGCGGTGCGGCGGCCATGTTCGGGGAGCTCCGGTACGGCGGTGATGCAAGGTGAGGCAGGTGCGGTTGTGGTCTTCGGCGGGCCCAGTACAACGGCGATGCTGGATGGGCCCGGTGCGGCGGCTGTGGTCTTCGGCGGGCCCAGTACAACGGCGATGCTGGATGGGCCCGGTGCGGCGGTGGGGTTAGGTGGTCCCGGGGGGCAACGAGGTTCGGCAGTCGCTTGGCTCTGGTGATGGGCGGTGGAATCAGGGAGGGGGAGATAAACAGAGTTACCGGCAGGCTGCGGGGCTGGGCGTCATCGGTAGGCAGGTGGAGATCGGCAGCAGCATCGGCGTGGAGGTCAGTGAAGGCGGCGTCCTGGTGAGTCCTGGAGGCGCTCCTCGTGGACAAGATGGCGTCGGGGGACTCAGGCCGGCGGCTCGGGCCAGAGTTGGGGCCCGGGGCCTGCGGGCGGTTTGAATCGGGGATTGTCGGTGGCTGGAATGGCCTGGAGGCGGGCTAATTTCAGGTCCTTGGTGAAGGTAAGGTGGGACAGGAATAGTTGTTGAAGCGGTGGATCTTCCGGAGGATGTAGTGTAGTTGGGGTCCATTGCAGGTCTGGGTGAGTGAGGCCCGAAGTTTCGGAAGAGTCAATGCGAGGTCCTGCTGGTGTCGGCGCATTGCAACCAGGGTGGATCTTAGTACCCGGTTGGTGAATTGGACAAATATTTGTCTAGTGAATAACAGATATTTACTGAGACATTAGTAGAATTCCAAAACTTGTTGGTACATAGTGTACAATATTCACATCCATCTAGAAGTCCAATAATCCTCCATTTAATATAATGTGTGAAATATATCACCCACAACAGTGAAGAACTCTTCCAAGTATTGCATTGAAATGACGGCTTCGAAATGCCAACTCCTATCCCATAATCTATCCAAGTTCTCCAGGGATGCTGCCTGAACCACCAGGTTACCACAGCACTTTGTGTCTTTTATTTTTGTAAAACAGCATCTGCAGTTCCCTCTTTCTGGAAATGACAGCTCTTGTCTTTTAATGTCTACAATTTAATGTTGTCTTTTACTTTACTCTGCTTTTCTGAATACTTGGAAGGTCACATGCATTGAGATGGTGGAACCCTGATTACATTTTGAGCACAAAAGTGCAAATAGGCAAGCTGAAAAAAAAAATTGTGGCCTCTAGGAACAAGAACGCTCTTCAGACCAGGTGCATGGTTCCTTGAAGGTCGAGTTGCTGGTAGATAAGGTGGTCAAAAAGGCTTTTGGCACTTTGGCCTTCATCAGTCAGATTATTGAATGTAGATGTTTGGAGGTCATGTTGAAGTTGTATAAGACATTGGTGAGACCGCATTCAGAATATTGTGTTCAGTTCAGGGTACCATGTTATAGGAAAGATATTGTCAAGCTTGAAAGGGTTCAGAAAAGATTTATGAGGATGTTGCCTAGACTAGATGGTGTGAGCTATAGGAAGAGATTGAGTAGGCTGGGTCTCTATTCCATGGAGCGCAGGAGGATGAGGGGAGATCTTATAGAGGTATACAAAATCATGAGAGAAATAGATCGGGTAGATGCATAAAGTATTTTGTTCAGAGTAGGGGAATTGAGGACCCGAGGACATAGGTTCAAGGTGAAGGGGAAAAGATTTAATAGTAAGATTAAACGAGAACTTACCAGTTCGAAGTTTGATCGTTATTTTATGAGGAGTTACGATGAGGGATTACGTGAAGAGCCCGCCTGGCGCTGGCAAACGGCATACTTCAAAGCAACGGCATGAAAAACACAGAACACCAAATAGCCGAAGTAACATAGTAAGGCTCATAATAGACTTAGAACTACCAGATGATCATTTATTTTATGAGGGTGGGAGTGGAGGGCACGTAATCCCTCATCGTAACTCCTCATAAAATAACGATCAAACTTCGAACTGGTAAGTTCTCGTTTAATCTTACTATTTTACTTCGGAGTCACGTGAGTGACTACGTGAAGATTTTAAAGCTTTCTGTGTTTTTTATGTCGTAGAATTAATCAGTACGACAGTCCGGCTAAGTAAATACATACATGAGAAACCAGACTAATTTTAGTTCTTTCCATAATTAATTTTTAATGGTTTAAAGAACATCACAATAACCCTCCTTATATCCGAGGGATCATTACAAGTGATAAAAGATATAAGTGACTACATAACTGATTATAGCAATCAATAGTAAACAAAGCAGGTGACTATAGTGATCCCAACACCGCGTGGCCAAAACTTGTCATAGTGTGAACAGGTTTATTGTAGAACTTTGAAAAAGTTTCTTCTTTACTCCACCCTGCGATTTTTTTTTTTTTTTTTTTTTAAATATGCTCGAGCGGTACGTCCCGCACCTTCGCCGCGGACGTAGCTGCTGCCCTGGTGGAGTGAGATTTGAACACATCAGTGTCTACTCCTGCTAACAGTAACACCTGTTTCAACCACTTTGAGATAGTTTGAACTGAAGCTTTAGTGTGTGGTTTTTTTATGCGTAATCATTAACGTTTTTTCATTTCCTCGAAGAGTTTTGGTAACTTTTATATATTGGTTCAAATGTCTAACCACACATAAAGTAGGATCAATAGGATAAGCTTGAAAGATTACCTTTGCTCCAGTTCTTCCTGGTCTGCTTTGTTTGATCAGATCGTAAACATAGAACACAATGTTATCTGTAGTCACATGCATACAGTCTAAACGCAACATTTGTAAAGTTTGCACTCTTTGAGCTGAAACCAATGATATTAATATTATTAATTTGAATGTTAATCTTTCCAATGACAATCCTTCAATTGGAGTCCACTGTCTAAGTAAGGTAAGTACAATGCTCACATCCCAAATCTCTGTGTATCTAGGTTTGGGTGGATTAATGTTAAAGATTCCTTTCATGAATCTAGATATTAGTGGATGTGATCCAATTGATTTCTGGTCAGACATAAGTCCTAAATAAGATGATAAGGCACTGCGTGCAGTGTTAGTGGCACTGTAACTTAAATGTTGCTCAAAATGCAATTTAGCAAGGAGCTCCAATACATTTTTCATGCAATATCACAGTATCACAATATCAAACATGCAATATTCACAGTATCATAAGAAATATTTGACTGTGTGCAAAATTCTTCCCATTTCTTAATATGTGTCATATATTGTTTTTGTGTGTTATCTCGCCATGATGCGACTATAACTTCCATAGTTTTGTCCGACAATCCCAGCTCCTGTAGTGGTCTGGTCAAAACCTGCAGATTAATAAATTCATATATGCATATAATGGATAAATTTCTTTGGTTACTGGATTAATCAAAATATCACTACAGTTAGGAATTGACATATATGGTTCTTTAATCATATTCAGCATTAATGGGAACCAAGGTTGTGTTGGCCAATTTGGAACTACCAACAATCCTGTGGCAGAATCTTGTTCTATTTCCTTCAGACATTGCTGAACCAAAGCAAAAGGTTGGAAAAGCATAAAAGAACATATTCCCCCAGTTCAATGAAAAAGCATCTACTGCTACTGCATCTGGATCATGTTCCCAAGACACATATTTATGCAATTGATGATTAAGCCTTGATGCAAACAAATCAATTTCTGGTAAACCAAATTGAGTTACAATATTCTTAAATATTGCTGGATTAAGCATCCATTCTGTGTTATCTTTAAATATCCTTGATCTTTTATCTGCCACCACATTGTCTTTACCTGGAATGTAGTTTGCTGAAATCCAAATTTGGCGATCAATACACCATTGCCATATTTCATTGACCAGACAATCACATGATACTGATCTGACTCCCCCCATGTGATTAATATATGCAACAGCCGTTTTATTGTCTAACTGTATTAATACATGTAGACCCTTTTTTGAACAGCAAACGTTTCTTCTTGGACTTTCCATCTACCTCCACAACTGGAGGATGAATCTGTTACCCCCCCCCCCCCCCCCCCCATCCGAGAGCATTAGCATCTATTTATAAACAATTTCAGGCTGTTTAATCAGAATGTTTTTAGCAGCTTGTGGGACATTTTTAACCCACCATGGTAATTCCAACAAAACTTCTTTTGTTAATTGCATAGGCCTATCAAAGTGGCCTGCCCTCTCTTTGAGAGCTCTTATTTTGTCCCTTTGAAGATTTTGATAATGTAATGGACCAAATTCTACTGCAGGAAATGCTGCTACTAGTTTACCAATAGTTTTCGCTACTTCTCGGATGGAAGGATAAGTTTGTGAATGAGATTATTACAAGTCACCAAAAAAATCATCAACTTTATCTTTGTTGGTAAAGTATTAACATAGTTTCTGAGTTAATTACAAACTCCAAATAGTTAATTGATTGTGCTGGCTGCAGCTGGGATTTAATTGGATGAATCAAGAACCGTAGCTTTAACAAAGCTTTGTACTGAAACTAATTCTCAGCTGACTCTTGATTGCCATAAATGATTAGAATGTCATCGAGATAAGCCATAACGATGTGTTTTTGTACTCTTAATTGGGCTAAAACTGGTTTTCAACAGTTTAGTAAAGAGCCTGGGAGCTGAACTCAATCCATTTGGCAAAGCTTTAAACTGCCATAATTGTCCCAGCCAATTAAATTTTAAGTACCTCCAGAAACTGATGTATTGGTACAGAATAATAGGCGTTTTTCAAATCAATCGTAGCCATATAACAACCTGCTGATATTAAATATCTTGCAGTATTAAATGTTTCCATTTAAAAGTTTGTATTCTACCACTTATTTAGATCTGTAAGGTCCAGAATAATTCTGCAATCACCATCTTTTTATGTCTTTTGAAATATCTTAGACACAATTGATGCTCGTGTTCATAAGTTATTTCAATAACCCCTTTTCAGATAATTTGTCAATTTCCACATTAATCTCTGCTTTTCCAATTGCAGTAAACACGAAAGCATAGGCAGGTTTATCTGTACTGGAGGATTAACCCCTTCTTTTAAATGTAATAGTGGCTCCTGAAACTGCTTATAAAAATAAACCGATCAGAAATAATAGTAAGCCAGTCTTTATAAAACTTTTGTAATCTCCCTCCAACTGGAGATTAATCCGCAGTTTCTTTAAGGAGATTAATCCGCAGTTTCTTTAAGGATAGAAAAAGTCTTTAATACCTCTCCATATGAGCGTGGTGGTCTCCTTTTCCCGAATACGGGTAAGTATTGGGCTGTGCAGTACAATAATATTTCCTTGACATATTTCTGCCTCTATTTCCAAAATCAAATCCCCTTCTGGGCGAAGGTTTCATGCAGTTAAATTTTTTAGCTTCGTCCTAAGACGAAGGTTTTTCATGCAGCTAAAATTTTTAGCTTCTTCATCCAATTTTTAATAATTTAGGCAGATTTACTCCAAACAGATAACCAGGAGCTTGAACACCACTTGCTCGACACAGGCTTGCAAACCTTGGGTGAAATATGGGCCGAATAGCCATTTTCCTCATACAATAATTTCATAGAAAGAATTTGCACAATAGGCCCTCTTTCCTAAACTTATCCATCTCCCCAAAAGCCATAATGGCAGCAGAATAATTTGTGAGGATTTTTGAACCTCACTTCTTGAGCTCTCATATTTGGGGTCATGGATGCCCATATCAACGGATAAACCGTAGGCACTTCCAATGAGGCACAATTTCCTGTGCGTTTATAATTCTGATGTTTCAATCATCACAGAATCATGAAGTTGGTGAGATACCATATATTAATGTTGGCAGCTAGGTTTTCTTCCATAGCCTCACCACTTCCTTCATATATAGCAAATTCTTTTGCTATCCCAGGCACATTTGGCCTTTCTTTTATTTTGTGGTGTGTTTTCAAATGCAAATCACCATCAGCAGGGTCTGCCTTCTGCAGCCCTAAATCAATTGGGATTTCATCCCATGAGACTTCCTTCGGCCCAAATCCTGGGTCCAGAGTTCCAACTCCCAATTAGGCCCACAGCCATATTCAGAATAATTAAACCCTCAGGGCTTTTTTGGGAACCTTCTGGGTACTGTGACCCTAGTCTCATAATTTTTTGGAGAACTTTCTCCATATGCTCCATTATTAGTTCCACATAGTTTAATTATCTGGAGGACTTTCAGTATCAGAGTCATCAGAACCACGGGCCTCTCAGATTTCTTTTACATTTTTAGGAGCATTTCTCTCCGTGGTTATAACTTCGGAGAATCTAGAACTCGCTAACGGGTATATCAGCGGCCACCGGTATCGGAACCGGATCCGCACTAGCTTTTTTTCCCGTATTTTTATTTTCACCCCGGGAAGCTCTTTTTACCCGCGAATTTTCTTTGCCGATTTCTCCATTTTTTTCATTAATCTGTGCTAAACAGCACTTTAACGTGACTCTGACTTTTATTTTACTTTACTTTTACTGCTGGACCCACCCAGCGTACTCTAACGAACGTCCCGACTTTGCCCCACTTACCTGCGGGTCCGTTCCGACCGCTGCGAGGAGCTGCTCCTTACTGCAGCTCCTCCTTCCGCCGTCAGCGTCGACGTAATGCCGTTTGCCAGCGCCAGGCGGGCTCTTCACGTAGTCACTCACGTGACTCCGAAGTAAAATAGGAATCTGAGTGGGTGTATGGAACAAGCTGCCAGAGGAGGTAGTTGAGGCTGGGACTATCCCATTGTTCAAGAAACAGTTAGACAGGTACATGGATAGGACAGGATTGGAGGGATATGGGACTATTGTAGCTGGGACATTGTTGGCTGGTGTGGGCGAGTTGGGCCGAAGGGCCTGATCGCCAAAATAATAATGCGCTGGTTTGGCCAGAAATTGCTGGCTGCCCAACATATAGCTGCTGGAGGCTCTCTCAGTGAGTGCTCGGGATTTCATTTCATGTGCATGTGGACAAGGAAATCACATATTTCTTCGTACCTCCAGTAATGAAGGAAAATATAACTCTTAGAGGTTTTTTTAGAGTCTACCAATTGAGTTGAGTTGAAAGCAATTCAATATTTATTTTAAATTTATGAACTCTTCCTTATTTAACCATAAAATAAATTCAAGATGTTCAAATGTTTGATTATTTTCAGATTCTTTTGTATATAGATGTCAGAATCATTCTCTGGTAATCTCCATGACAGCCAGTTTAGTGAGCTAATGCAGCCTAATAGTTTGTCAAAGATTAGTTCTCCAAAGTTCTTTTCAACCTGTTCTGTTCCCATAATCTCATGTGATAGGATTAATAGTTAAAACTTCCAGACATGTTAGATGGGGATTAATTTTATTTTTATTATTTCTTACTCATACTTCTTAAATTCTCTCTTCATGCTGCCTCGGCAAAGCCACCAGTATAATCAAGGATGAGCCGAATGGCCTACTCCTGCACCTACCATGTTTTCAATGTTTCTAACCCAGTCACTCCCCCTTCTCCCCTCTCACATCAGGCAAGAGGTACAGAAGTGTGAAAAGGCATACTTCCAGATTCTGGGGAGTTTCTTCCCAGATGTTATCCAATAAGTGAACTATACTATCACCAACTAGAGAGCGGTCCTGACCAACCATCTACCTCATCGGAGACCGTTGGATTATCTTTAATTGGACTTTACTGGACTTTATCTTACTCTAAACATTATTCCTTTTTTCCTGTATCTGTACGCTGTGGACACCTTGATTGTAATCAATTTTTTTGTCTTTCCGCTGACTGGATAGCAAAATGTTTTTGCTGTACCTCAGTACATGTGACAATAATAAACCAAACTAAACTAAACTAAAAGGTCATTCAATGCATCAAATCTATGTTATCATCCTCCCAGAAACCTGTTCTTTCCCACTTGCCCATCATTATCCAATCCACTTACGCAAGGGATAACATGGTAGTTAGTTAATTAGGGGATGTGGGAGAAAAATGGACCTTCCAAACAAAATTCATACAATCACATGGTTGGGGCAGCATTGCTTCACTCCATTTCATGCCTGGGCTGGGGGAGATGTGGCCCTAGCACTGCATGTTCCAACCCTGTGAGTAGGCCTGTTGACATTCTTTCACCAACGCCATCTCAGAAACCTTCAATGGTAATCCATCGTGTTCACCAATTTCTTAATCTCCACTGGTCACTGACCCTTCGAATTTACACGTGCAGGTCCTCCGTGAACTCTTCTTGATCACTGTGCCACCCTCTCTCGGCCATTTCCCTCTTTACTTTCTGGGCTTGATGTCTGGAGTAGTGAAGTTTAATGTGTGAGACAGATAGGGAAAATAGAGAGAGACAGAGAGAGAATGAGGGAGAGAGACAGAGAGGGAGAGAGATCTTCCCCATATCCCATGACTACATTATCTTTAAGAACCCTATCTAGCTCTCTCTTGAAAGTATCAAGAGAACAAGCTTCCACCGCCCTCTGAGGCAGAGAATTCCACAGACTCACAACTCTCTGTGTGAAAAAGTGTTTCCTCGTCTTCGTTCTAAATGGCTTACCTCTTATTCTTAAACAGTCCCCTGGTTCAGGACTCCCCCAACATCAGGACATGTTTCCTGCCTCTAGTGTGACCAAACCCTTAATAATCTTATATGTTTCAATAAGATATCCTCTCATCCTTCTAAACTCCAGAGTATACAAGCCCTGCCGCTCCATTCTCTCAGCATATGACACTCCCTCAATAGCAAGAATGTCCTTCCTCAAATTAGGGGACCAAAACTGCACACAATACTCCAGGTGTGATCTCACTAGGGCCCTATACAACTGCAGAAGGACCTCTTTGCTCCTATACTCAACTCCACTTGTTATGAAGGCCAACATGCCATTAGCTTTCTTCACTGCCTGCTGTACCTGCATGCTTACTTTAATTGACTGATGAACAAGGACTCCCAGATCCCGTTGTACTTCCCCTTTTCCCAACTTCCAAATAATAATAAATAAATAATTCCAAAACAATGTGCCTAAACAGTTTTCTTGTTTGGGATTGACCTACTGGCCATGATATGGAGGTGCAAAATCATTGCCATTTTGGCTCATAAAGGTGTTGATATCCCAGCGAAGCTGTAATGCCGGAGCCACTTCAGGCCAGTCCAAAACACTTGCTATTTCTAGACACAGGAAATTGCAGATGCCGAAACCTTGAGTAATAAACAAAATGATGGAGGAATTCGGTGAGCCAGGCAGCATCATTCCTGATGCAAGGTTCCAATCCTAAATGTTAACCATCTATCTGCCACCACAGGTGCTGCCTGACCTACTGACTTTCATCAGCCATTTGCTTTTTGCCCTTGATATTTCACCAGAAGCTAAGAACTCATTAGTTTCTAATCATCCACCCTTTATCATGCATTGCCTCTTTCCCTGTCTTCAACTCAGTATTTTCATAGATCCATGATTAACTTGATGCTTACATTTATATGAAGCCCAACCACCAAAATATCTTAGGCCTTTGGACACTTCCATCCCATTCTGGGCAACTTCTGTGATGAAAGTAGCAACTTCAGAGGTGACTTTACATAGTCTCAGAAAGTAAAATGATTAAAAGAAAGTCCAATTGCAAATGACCAATAACTAAATGGTGACCTTAAACAATGCTATAAACACCCAGTATTAATTTAATATGCTCCCCCTCTGCTAACTACAACTTGCTCTCCAGGCCGTCTGCATGTTATTGGAGATGTATTTGTTTAGTTAATACTCTGATATTTTGTTATGTCGGATGTCACATCGATGTTAACTTGAATTAATAAGCAAAGTATGCAACAATTACACATTGAAGACATGCCATAAACCTTTCTGCCTTCTACCCTCATATGTTGTGACTTGGATAACTTATTATGCTTGTTTCTACTGCTACTACATTCTGTGGCAAAATGTATGTTTGTGACTGAGTGGGGCAGATGGCCACATGATGGGCTGATGTTGAAGGTCAGTGTTTATGGGGCAATTAACTGAGAGGGCAGCAGATACGTTTTTTTTTAAGTAAGTGTAGAATTAGCTGTTTAAATTGAACAAATGTAAAAAATTATATATAATTAGGTTCAACACTGGGATCACTGCTCCTCATAATTTACATAAATTTGTCCTGGAACGAGTGAATTAATATTGACTTATGCAATTGATGTGAGATTGGAGGGAAGGATATAACATGAAAAATTCAAGATATTTAAAAAAGAAATCCAGGCTGGGGAATTTGGTGGCAAAGGGCCAAGGTTAAATCAGAGGTAATGCAATTTGTGTTAACTCTTGTATACAGACTCAGCATGGTCTACTATTTTACACTCTTATACTTAGTATAATTGTGCCCAGTGTATAGCAGAATTGTCACTGAGCTGTATGCAAAACAAAGATGTCACTGTACTTCAGTACACATAGCTATAATATACCAATGTACCATTGAAATAAAAACATCACATACACAGTGAAAACTTATTTCAAAATGTGATTGTTAGAAAGACAAAATAATCCAGAGATCCAAGTGAAGGCATCAAATTAACAGCAGCAGGATATAGCAATTAAATATGACCAAAGGTACTGGAATTTATAGATATAGAATCCACATGTGGGTGGTACAGTGGAGCAATGGTAGAGTTGTTGCCTTACAGCACCAAAGACCCGGGTTCGATCCTGACTATGGGTGCTGTCTGTATGGAATTTGTACGTTCTCCCTGTGACTGTATGGGTTTTCTCTGGGTGCTCCGGTTTCCTCCCACACCCCAAAGATATACAGGTTTGTAGGTTAATTGGCTTGGGTAAGTTGTCCCTAGTGTGAGTAGGTCAGTGTACACTGGTAGGATCGCTGGTCAGTGCGGACTTGGTGGGCCGAGTGGCCTGTTTCCGCACTGTATCTCTAAATTGTAAAGTCCAAAGTAGCTAAGTTATTTTAAATGTGAATGAGGCTCTGCTCATCACAACTGTAGTAGGCATATTTCTGGTCTCTATCCTATAAAGAGGACAAATAAATATTGGAACAAGTGCTGAAAGATTTACAAGAATGGTTCTAAAAATAAGAGAACCATAGGGATATATTAAACAAGTTGGGATATTTCCCTACAGAAAATAAAACAGAGAAGTGACTTTATAGTGATTCTTAAAATTATGTATGAGCTCGATTGTGAAGATAGGTAGAACAATCTAGTCAGGGGTGATAAATTTAAAATAGTTACTATTAAGTGGGAAACTGGGGGTAGCAACAGTGGCCGGGCCTCCAGTACAGAGACCAGCCCTGTTGCTCAGAAGGGTAGGGAAAAGAAGAAGAGGACGGCAATGGTAATATGGGACTCTATAGGTAGGGGGTCAGATAGACAATTCTGTGGACGCAGTAAGGAGACCCGGATGGTAGTTTGCCTCCCTGGTGCCAGGGTCCGGCATGTATCTGAACATGTCCAAGATATCCTGAAATCGGAGGGAGAGAAGCCTGAGGTCGTAGTATATATAGGTACCAATGACATACGTAGAAAAAGAGAAGAGGTCCTGAAAGGAGAATTCAGGGCGTTAGGAGGAGAGTTAAGGAGAAGGACCACAAAGGTAACAATCTCAGGATTACTGCCTGTGCCACACGACAGTGAGTGTAGGAATGAAGCAAGGTGGAGGATAAATGCGCGGTGAAGGACTGGTGCAGAAAGCAGGGATTCAAGTTTCTGGATCATTGGGACCTCTTTTGGGGAAGGTGTGATCTGTACAAAAAGGACGGGATGCACTTGAACCCGAGGGGGAATAATATCCTGGCGGGGATATTTGCAAAGGCTACTGGGGAGACTTTAAACTAGAACGGTTGGGGGGAGGGACTCAATAGAGAGAGCTAGTAGACAGTGTGTGAGGCATGAGGCAGAGAAGGGAAGCACTCAGACACAATATGTAAGGGAGAAAGAAGAAAAAGATAATAGAGAATAAGAGGTGGTGGGTTTCTTAAATGTGTGAGCAGAGAGACAGAGGGGTGCAAAATGAGAGTAGAAGCAATAGGTAGCAAGGTGAAAAGTAAAAGTGGCAGGCAGACAAATCCAGGGCAAAAATCAAAAAGGCCCACTTTTCAACCTAATTGTGTAAGGGGTAAGAGTGTTGTGAAAACAAGCATGAAGGCTTTGTGTCTCAATGCAAGGAGCATTCGTAATAAGGTGGACGAGTTGAATGTGCAGATAGTTATTAATAAATATGATATAGTTGGGATCACAGAGACATGGCTCCAGGGTGACCAAGGCTGGCAGCTGAACATCCAGGGATATTCAATATTCAGGAGGGATAGACAGAAAGGAAAATTAGGGGTAGCGTTGCTGGTCAGAGAGGAGATTAACACAATAGAAAGGAAAGACATTAGCTTTGAGGATGAGGAATCGATATGGGTAGAGCTGCGAAGCACTAAGGGGCGGAAAACGCTAGTGGGAGTTGTGTACAGGCCACCTAACAGTAGTAGTGGAGTTGGGGATGACATCAAACAGGAAATTAGAAATGCGTGCAACAAAGGTAAAACAGTTATAACGGGTGACTTCAATCTACATATAGATTGGGTGAATCAAATTGGCAGGGTTGCTGAGGAAGAGGATTTCTTGGAATGTATGCGGGATAGTTTTCTAAAACAACATGTAGAGGAACCAACGAGAGAGCAGGCTATTCTAGACAGTATTGAGTAATGAGAAAGGGTTAGTTAGCAGTCTTGTTGTGCGTGGCCCCTTGGGCAAGAGTAACAATAATATGGTTGAGTTCTTTATTAGGATGGAGAGTGATTAATTCAGAAACAAAGTTGAGATGTGAATTGGCCAAGATAGACTGGCAAATGATTCTTAAAGGGTTGATGGTGGATAGGCAATTGAAGGCATTTAAAGACTGCATGGATGAACTACAACAATTGCTCATCCCAGTTTGGCAAAAGTATAAATCAGGGAAGGTAGTGCATCCGTGGATAACAAGGGAAATCAGGGATAGTATCAAAACAAAAGATGAAGCATATAAATTAGCCAGAAAAAACAGCCTACCAGAGGGCTGGGAGAAATTCAGTGTCCAGCAGAGGAGGACAAAGGGCTTAATTAGGAAAGGGAAAATAGATTATGAAAGAAATCTGGCAGAGAACATAAAAACGGTCTGCAAAAGATTTTATGGATATGCGAAGAGAAAAAGATTAGTTAAAACAAATGTAGGTCCCTTGCAGTCAGAAACAGGTGAATTGATCATGGGGAACAAAGACATGGCAGACCAATTGAATAACTACTTTGGTTCTGTCTTCACTAAGGAAGGCATAAATAATCTGCTGGAAATAGCAGCGGACCTGGGGTCAAAGGAGATGGAGGAACTGAGCGAAATCCAGGTTAGCCGGGAAGTGGTGTTAGGTAAATTGAATGGATTAAAGAGTGGAGAGAAGGCGATACTGAATGATCCCCAGAATGGCGGTGCAGATGGCTGTATCTAAAGGATCCAGAGTACTTAAGGAAGTAGCCTGAGAAATAGTGGATGCATTAGTGATCATTTTTCAAAACTCTTTAGATTCTGGAGTAGTTCCTGAGGATTGGAGGGTAGCTATTGTAACCCCACTTTTTAAAAAGGGAGGGAGAGAGAAAACAGGGAATTACAGACCAGTCAGTGTAGCATCGGTAGTGGGGAAACTGCAAGAGTCAGTTATTAAAGATGGGATAGCAGCACATTTGGAAAGTGGTGAAATCATTGGACAAAGTCATAATGGATTTACGAAAGGTAAATCATGTCTGACAAATCTTATAGAATTTTTCGAGGATGTAACTAGTAGAGTGGATAAGGGAGAACCAGCAGATGTCTAATATCTGGACTTTCAGAAGGCTTTCGACAAAGTCCCACATAAGAGATTAGTATGTAAACTTAAAGAACATGGTATTGGGGGTTCAGTATTGACGTGGATAGAGAACTGGCTGGCAGAGAGGAGGCAAAGAGTAGGATTAAACGGGTCCTTTTCAGGATGGCAGGCAGTGACTAGTGGGGTACCGCAAGGCTCGGTGTTGGGACCCCAGCTATTTACAATACAGATATATATTAATGATTTGGACGAGGGAATTGAATGCAACATCTCCAAGTTTGCGGATGACACGAAGCTGGGGTCAGTGTTAGTTGTGAGGAGGATGCTAGGAGGCTGCAAGATGACTTGGATAGGTTGGGTGAGTGGGCAAATGCATGGCAGATGCAGTATAATGTGGATAATTATGAGGTTATCCACTTTGGTGGCAAAAATAGGAAAGTAAACTATTATCTGAATGTTGGCCGATTAGGAAAAGGGGAGATGCAACTTGACCTGGGTGTCATGGTACACCAGTCATTGAAAGTAGGCATGCATATGCAGCAGGCTGTGAAGAAAGCGAATGGTATGTTAGCATTCATAGCAAAAGGATTTAAGTATAGGAGCAGGGAGGTTCTACTGCAGTTGTACAGGGTCTTGGTGAGACCACACCTGGAGTATTGCATACAGTTTTGATCTCCTAATCTAAGGAAAGACATTCTTGCCATAGAGGGAGTACAGAGAAGGTTCACCAGACGGATTCCTGGGATGTCTGGACTTTCATATGAAGAAAGACTGGTTAGACTCGGCTTGTACTTGCCAGAATTTAGAAGATTCAGGGGGGATCTCATAGAAACCTACAAAATTCTTAAGGCATGGATAGGCTAGATGCAGGAAGATTGTTGGGGAGGTCCAGAACAAGAGGTCACAGTTTAAGGGTAAGGGGGAAATCATTTAGGACCGAGATGAGAAAAACATTTTTCACACAGAGTGGTGAATCTCTGGAATTCTCTGTCACAGAAGGTAGTTGAGGCCAGTTCATTGGCTATATTTAAGAGGGAGTTAGATGTGGCCCTTGTGGCTAAGGGGATCAGGTGGTATGGAGAGAAGGCAGGTATGGGATACTGAGTTGGTTGGTCAGCCATGATCATATTGAATGGCGGTGCAGTCTCGTAGGGCCGAATGGCCTACTCCTACACATATTTTCTATGTTTTTATGTTTCGAAATAAGGAGGCATTTCTTACATCAGAGTGGTGCTCACTTTTCGAGAAAGTGATTGGTAGGAAACAGCATAGAAAAGTTAGAAATTAGATGAATACATTAGGAGGAAGAAATGAAAAGATTATGTTGAATGGATGAGGTGAACTAAATGGACTGGAAGGAGATGTGTGAAGTCTAGGAGCAAGTTTAAATTAGTTGCAACTGCATGGCAGTGTTGAGCATAGACAGTGTTGCATAATCCTACGTATATTCTACGATTTCCAATTTTTACAAAATCTGAAGATTTTTTACCACACATTTGGATCTGTTGCAGATTGCCTGTGTGGGTCTGATAGCCTTTATTTGTAAACAACATTATTAGTGAAGCAACACTAAAAATTGCATTGGCATTACAGTTGACAATAAGTTAGATGGACATTTGTCTTATTTCTTACAGAACTTCCTTAAGTTCCTTAAGGAAGGAAAGAGGAATAGATCAGGTAGGTGCACAGAGTCTTGCCCAGAGTAGGGGAATCAAGAACCAGAGGACATAGGTTTAAGGTGAAGGGGAAAAGATGTAATAGGAATCTGAGGGGTAGCTTTTTCACACAAAGGGTGGTGGTTGGATGCAACGAGCTGTCAGAGGAGGTAATTCAGGCCCATACAAAGCTTTTCAAAAAGGGGGGTGGCATGACAGGACTACAAACATTTAATATGAAATAAGTGCATGCAGCGCATATCACAAGCGCAAAGCTCGAAGTCTCATGTGGCCCTGGGAGCTCTAGGGTTTTAGATGCTCAGGTGCATTCTGAGCCTTATTTTGGAGCATTTTTGTACCAAGTTTATGACCAACATTTCATAAATTATTTTGGTTGAGTCAAGAGTAATGAGTGGGTGGAATGGGATGATTGGAGTCATTGTAGTATACATTTTTTTAAATCAAGAATTGAAGCCGTCTTGGTTTTAATAATCAATTTGTACTGTTGTAAAATGTTATGTAAAATGTTATAAAGGAGCATGCAAAAACTGCAAATAAAATACTGTAAGTTTTTTTCAGTAAATAAAACCTGTTTTTAGAAAATGTTTTCTGTGTTGACTTGATTGCCTGTTACTGTTCGTCTGTGTTAGTGTGTGCAGTGCACCTTTAATGTTCCTCCTGACCCAACAACTTCACCACATCAATTTCAACATGGAACAATGATGTGAATACAATTTCCATCATGAACATTGAAGTCAAACTAAATGGTGCATTTACATTAATAAGAATTACTAAGTCTGAAGAAGGGTCTCGACCCGAAACGTCGCCTATTTCTTTCGTTCCATAAATGCTGCCTCACCCGCTGAGTTTCTCCAGAATTTTTGTCTACCTTTGATTTTCCAGCATCTGCAATTCCTTCTTAAACATTTACATTACTATGATCACTTTCAAACTAATCTATTTTAATGTCATACTATTATAACAAATTTTAGTTCCATGATGACTCAAAAACAAGATCACAAATCACATTTTGAATTCTCAAACACAATGTGATTGTGAATGATTGCAGATCTGTCAAGTTTCACCGAGCCTTCCGTATTTTGATGGCTGTAAATCAGTATGTTGTTGTGGAAATTTCTCACATTGGTATTTCTCACATAAATGCAACAGAACGTTCTACACAGAAACTGGATTTTTGAGAATTAGTATTTTGCATGCACACCCACATGTATTCTCAAATATCAGTATGGAATACTGAAAATCAGTACTACTGAATTATGAAACCATTTTTGCAATGTGAATTTTTAATTCTTGATCGTCGCGTGTGTGCGTGTGTGTGTGTGTGTGTGTGTGTGTGTGTGTGTGTGTGTGTGTGTGTTTGTTTGTGTGTGATCACATCTACTCAAAGAATCGACGCATTAACAGGAACATTTTTACATATTCCGGTAGATATCTACCCCCTGGAGTAAAAAATCGGCTTACCTGAAATATTTGTGCTTTATTTCTTGAGGTATTAATAATAATCTTCATAAATCCGATCCAACTTTGAATTCAAAACGCCTCCTTTTTTCGCTGATGACATGACAATGGATCTCTCTGCCATCTGCTGGCACTGCGACTGACATCACCTCCCACCCCTCCCTCCTCCCCCCATTGTTCAATAGTCGCCCTGTTGACTGAAGACATTCGCCAGCTCACGCCTCGACTCGGGCCCTGTACCCGAGAGCATTGGTCGATTAACGATCGAGGCCTCGGTTCGTGTTTCCCAAGAACTCCCGAGAACTTTGGTCGACGCACGCTTGTGCCTTGGCTCTCCCCCCGTCTCTCCCTCCGTCTCTCCACCCGCTCGCGCCTCGGCTTTTGTCTCTCCACCACGCTCATGCCTCGGCTCGGGTTTCGTGTTTCCCCCCGCTGTCTCTCCCTCCTCCTCTCTCTCTCTCCCCCCCTCCCCTTTAGAGTGTGTTTGACGCTGCAGGCCGCCCCTCCCCTTCCCCCCTCCCCGCAACCAAGGGGACAGGACCCTACGGGCCCCACTTGGTCCAGTAATTATTAGAAGTCTGATCTTGGATGTGTGTGCATTTGTTCGCGTGTGTGTTTGTTCGTTGTGTGTGTGTGTGTGTGTGTGTGTGTGTGTGTGTGTGTGTGTGTGTGTGTGTGTGTGTGTGTGTGTGTGTGTGTGTGTGTGTGTGTGCGTGTGTGTTTGTGTATGATCACATTTTCTCGAAAAAACGATGCACTAATGGTAACATTTTTACATATTCCGGTAGAGATTTTTCCCCTGGAGTCCAACATCACCTTTTCTGAAAATTCCATGCTTTTTTTCTCAAATTATGAATGGAAATCTTCAAAAAACTGACAAACTTTGAAGTCTGCGCAGTCTTGCTCGTTCTGCGAGTGTCGTCACCCCACCCCTCCCTCCTCCTTTGGTTGACGCTCGCTCCACGCTGCTCCTCTCCCCCCCTCCACACCCCCCTTCCTCTCCCCCCTCCTTTCCCCTCCCCGGCCTCTCTCTCCTCTCTCCCCTCCCCCCCCCTCCTCGCCCCCTCCCCAGTTGCCACGCCAGCAGCGTACCAAGAAGCAGATCACCCCAAGGCATCACTCAAGCGGGGGGTTGGTGAAGGCTGATTGCAGCACTCGTACTCCAACCTCAGCTGTCGCTTGTCCTGAGTCTGCTCGGGCTTGGACAGTTTCTTCGAGCACTGCAGATTCGAGCCCGAGGTGATCAAGAACCTGGCCAGAGAGATGTTTGCTGCTGATGTCGCCTTCGAAAGCCTTGCCTTCAAGTTTCACAGTGTGAAGCTGCCCAGACTCGAAGAGTGCGCCGTCCTGTCACAGCAGCAGCAATAGTGGCAACGAGCCGCTCCGGGGGAAGAACAAGCCTCTGCTCACTCGGTCATCGAGCACAACGCCAGGGTCATCCAGTGGCTGTACAGCTGTAATAGGGCCAAAGAGCCCAAAGGGAAGGCTCCCTCTGTCCTAGAGTAGAATAAACAAATATTGCACCCCAATTTTTTTTTTACTCTGTATTTGTTTTTATAGGGGATGCGACCGCACCCATCGCAAAAAAAAAAAAAGAATCAAAAGCCGAATTGTGAATTCTGGTCAAAAATAACACGGCTTTTAGGTTGCCCGAAGGGACTTTAGGTGGCCTTTGGCAACTGGGCAACCGTTAATTTTAAGCTCTGTACATTCTCCTACCTTCCAGAGAAGGTTCACCAGACTGATTCCTGGGATGGCATGACTTCCATATGAAGAAAGACTGGATAGACTTGGCTTGTACTCGCTGGAATTTAGAAGATTGAGGGGTGATCTCATAGAGACTTACAAAATTCTTAAGGGGTTGGACAGGCTAGATACAGGAAGATTGTTCCCGATGTTGGGGAAGTCCAGGACAAGGGGTCACAGTTTAAGGATAAGGGGGAAGTCTTTTAGGACCGAGATGAGAAAATCGTTTTTCACACAGAGAGTGGTGAATCTGTGGAATTCTCTGCCACAGAAGGTAGTTGAGGCCAGTTTGTTGGCCATATTTAAGAGGGAGTTGGATGTGGCCCTTGTGGCTGAAGGGATCAGGGGGTATGGCGAGAAGGCAGGTACAAGATACTGAGTTGGATGATCAGCCATGATCGTAATGAATGGAATGCAGGCTCGAAGGGCCGAATGGCCTGCTCCTGCACCTAATTTCTATGTTTCTATGTTTCTAACCCAAATCAAGACGCCCTTAAAGTCGCAAATGACGGATACCCATCTAGAAGATCAGCTGAATCTGCCTACCTCCATGTTGCAACCAAATATTCAATTGTTTACCCACGAAAAGCAGTCACAACAAAGTCATTAAAAGGTTAGTTAACTTTAGAATTAACAATTTTTTTTTCATTTTCTTGAAGTTATTACATGGTGGTTCGATTCTTACAAAATAATGTACATTTTGAAGTATATATCCAATTGAAGTTTCTTGGATACGGCCTTATTAGATTACAGGTAACAATGCGGCATTCCAACATGAAAAGGTTCCCCATCCCTGTTCTAACTCCATCTTCTGCCTAGCTTCCTCAGCAGCAACATCATCAATGGACTGTTGCATTACTGCAGACAGATCCATGATGACCCTGAAAACATTCAGCTTTTTATAATATTCAATTATATTAAAAATATGATGCAAAAAGAAAGTCGCAAACTATGGGATTCATATTTGTCAGTTTTGTTATCAAGGAAAATAAAGTAGTTCCACTTGTTTGATATTATTCATATGGAGGAGAAAATATAATTGCTCTAAAACCTACCTTAATTTTGCAATCCCACAAAAGATAATCTCCCTTTCTCTCTCCCCCTACTCCTTCCCCTCCCTCTACCTCCACCTCTCTCTCCCTCCCCCATCTCTCTCTCTCCCCCTCCCCATTCCCCTCTCTCTCTCCCCTTCCCCTCTCTCTCTCTCCCCCTCCCTCTCTCTCCCCACCTCTGTTTCCCCACGCTCTCACTCCCCCTCTCTCTCCCCCCCCTCTCCCTCCCATGCAGCATTGGAGGGCCCGTGCCTGGTGGGGGAGTCGTGGGCCCGGCACTGGAGGCATGTGCCTGGTGGGGGGGAAAGGTGTGGGCCCGCGGCGGGGGGTGGGGGTGAGAAGAGGGCCCACGGCGTGGGGGGAGGCAGGGGGGTAGGTGAGGGGTCAGCAGGGGGGGAGAGACATAGGCCCGCGGTGGGGTGGGGGGGGAGTCGCGGATCCGGCAGGGGTTATGTGGGCCCAGCGGGTTGGAAGGTGGTGTGGACCCGGCGGGGGGGGGGGGTTGATGTAGTTGGCGTGGACCCAGCGGGGAGCGATGGCATGGGCAGAATTTGGCATGTGCCCAGTGGGGTGGGGGTGTCGTGGGCCCGGCGGCAGTGGAGGTGAGGGCACGGCCAGAGAGGTGCCTGGTATCGGGGTCATGGCTGCTGCCAGGACTGGGTTCAGATTCAGTCGTTCCCGCTCCCACCCGGCAACGGGAGAACATTCTCCTTGGACTGCCGGCAGTGGACCCGCTCACTGTAGCAATGTTACAAAATTTTGATATTTAAAAAATCAGGTCTGCAATTTATCCCATCAGATAAAGCATAAAAAGAAGTTTAATTTGACACCTAATTAACTTTCATATCTTCAGTATTAAAAAAGTTATGGCCATTTTCATACTCAGAAATTAGCATCTTGTTCCCTATTGCTTTTCCATTGACTTAACACAAAAGCTGCGATCAAGGACAGTCAAAAGTCCATAACTTTCTTAAAAATTAAGAGAACTGAATTACATTTTCAGTTATTATAGATTGAAGCATTCTGAAACAAATATGAAACAATCTAACTTGGATGACCTGAAATTAATCATATAATTAGTTAGTTACCTAATTGTAGCTAATTACAAAATTCAATTACTAGATCTAAACATCTATCCATTTCTTAAAAAAAGGTTAACATTTAAAAAAAACCTAAGTGTCCAAATAACATTCACACAAGAATTCACAATATAACATGATTTTTAAATCTCATTGTCATGAATTTATAGGCCAAATTGAAGGAATTTAGTGTTTAATTCTCGTAAATTAATCGCCATTTAAATCAACTTGCGAGTGGGTTTTTGTGGAACGCAATGGATTGGTACGTTGCAGTTTGCGGTGAATTTAACCCCCAATTGTCAGGAAAAATACTACCGGTGCTATTATTTTTTTAGTCACCTTTTCGCAACATGAAATTTTGATTAAAGGCTTCCTAAGAAGCAAGTTTGTTTTTTTTTTTGTTAAATATTTTTATTATAGAAACATATTTATGAAAATTACAATGTTTTACATAAATGAAATTACATCATTATATATTTTCGTGATATTAATAACATTGATATTAATAATATTGATATTATTATTAATATTAAAACTTGAGACTATATGCTTCTATACGCTTTTTTAATTTTTTTGTAAAGTAGGAAAAGATAGAGATAAATAATGAAGAAAATATGAAAGCGAATGGAGTGTTAATCATTAATCCGTCATTGGAGATATAGGCATGATTTATTATATATATTTCTTCATCCATTCTAATATTCAGGCCTCAGTCAAGCCCTCGTACCGAGCCGTTATGACTATGTAAGTATTCAATATATGGAGACCATATCCCTCTGAAGAGATCTAACCTGTCCATTAGGACAAGCCTCAATCTCTCCAGATGAAGAGTCTCCGACATTTCTGTATTCCACATTTTAATTGTAGGGGATGTAGGGCCTTTCCAGAATTTTAATATTAATTTTTTCCCAATTATTAACCCATAATCAATAAAAATTCTTTGCTTTGTTGTTATTAATTGTTCTGTTTCCAGTATTCCTAGTATTATTTGCTTTGACTCAGGTGTCAAAGTTATGTTAACAACATTCAAAATTATCCTAAATATTTCAGTCCAGAATTTTGTAATTTTTATACAGTTTGTAAATGAGTGTGACAAATTGGCTTCTAAATGTTGACATTTATCACATATAGGAGATACTTTTGGAAACATGTTATGTAATTTGGATTTTGAATAATATAGTCTATGTAGTATTTTAAACTGTATAAGAGAGTGTTTAGCATTTAGCGAACAATGATGTATATGTTGTAAACTATCATCCCATACTTCTGGTCTAATAGTTAGGCATAATTCATTTTCCCAAGATTGTCTATGTGTTTCTGTTGATGGAACATCACCTTCCAATAAGATGTTATATATATATATGAAATCATTTTTTCTGTATTCGGATGTTTATTTAAACATTCATCTAATATTTCTGTCTTTCTATTTCTGAGTTCTTGCGTATTTGCTTTAACATAATCTCTAATTTGTAAATATCTAAAATAATCTTTAGAGTGTAGTCCATAAATTTGTTGTACATCTTGAAATGAAAGGAAGGAGTTTTCCTTATAGAGATCACCGATCTTAATAATTCCATTATTTTTCCATTGTAAAAAAGCTTTATCCATCATTGAAGGTTTAAACGTAATATTATTTACAATGCTAAGAGATAGTGGTATAGATTTTAGGTTTAATGTTTTCTTTATTTGTTTCCAAATACGTATTCCACTTTCTATTATTGGGTTTTCACTATAAGTTTTCTTAGCTAGATTAATATTAGCGAATATTATAGAACTAATTTCAAAAGGAGAACAATCTTCTTTTTCCATATTTAATCAAGTTGGTTGGTTATCTATTTCTTCTAACCAAAAATTCATAGTTTTAATGTTAACTGCCCAATAATAAAACATAAAATTTGGTAGTGCTAGACCTCCATTTATTTTAGATTTACATAAATGTTTTTTATTTATTCTATGGCTTATCCCAAATGAAGTTAGTGACTAGGGAGTCCACCTTTTCAAAGATTTTTTTAGGGAGATATATCAGGATAGATTGGAAAAGGTATAATAATTGTGGAAGAAAAACCATTTTTATTATATTAATTTTACCTAACATTGAAATAGGTAAAGTTTTCCAATATAAGATATTCTTATTTAATTTGTTCAATAATAATGGGAAATTAGCTTTAAATAATGAGTCAAATCTTTTTGTTATGAAAATTCCAAGATATTTAATTTTTAATTTAATTTGTTATCTTAAAAGGGAATTGTTGTAATATGTGTACATTATTTACTGTTATTGGCATAAGTTCACTTTTATTCCAGCTGATACTATATCCTGAATAGGATCCAAATTCAGTTATTAATTTTAACAAATTTCGAATACTAGTTTCTGGTTTTGTGATGTAAAGTAGTACATCATCCGCATATAAAGAAATTTCATTTTTAGTGTCTCTAGTATCTTATCCATATATTTCCGGATGTGATCTCACCCTCAGAGCTAGCGGTTCTATTGCCAGTGCAAACAGTAAAGGGGATAAAGGACAACCTTGTCTACAACCTCGAGATAGATTGAATTTAGGTGATAACATTTGGTTTGTTATTATTCTAGCTGTCGAATTTGTATATAGCAATTTGATCCAGGTAATAAACTTTTCTCCCAATTTTAAAGCTTCCATAACTGAGAACAAATAAGGCCATTCCACTTGATCAAAGGCTTTCTCTGCATCTAACGAAATAACTACTAGATCTTTATTAATATCTCTTTTCGAGTATATAATATTAAATAACCGTCTCAAATTATATGAAGAGTATTGTTTTGGTATAAATCCTGTTTGATCATGATGAACTAATTTATTAACAACTGAACTTAACCTTTGTGCTAATATTTTAGTTAATACCTTTTGATCAGTATTTAAAAGAACTATTGCTCTAAATGACCCTGGTTCATCCAAGTCTTTGTTTATTTTAGGTAAAAGTGTTATAGTAGATTCATTTAATGTTTCTGGTAGTTTTTGCTGTATATATATATATATGTTCATATAATAATTTCAAACATGGTACCATCTGATCATAAAATATTTTATAAAATTCCGAGCCAATGCCATCTGGTCCCGGTGTTTTACCATTTTTTAATGATCTGATTGAATTTCTTTTATCGTGATATCAGCATTCAGTAACTCTATATTTTGTGAATCCAACCCTTTCAAGTTACATTTTTTTAAGAATGCTTCAATTCCTATTTTATTATCTGTTGTTTTAGCAGTGTATAAGTTTTTATAATATTGCATAAATCTTTCATTAATATCTTTAGGCTGTGTTAACAATTCGCCATTATGTGATTTAATCCTATGGATTATTTTTTCAGCTTCCATTTTCCTTAATTGATGAGCCAATAATTTTTGAGGTTTATCACCGAATTCAAACTGTAATTGTTTAGTGTGTTGATAAAGTTTAACAACTTGATCTGTAAATATTTTATTTAATTTATATTCCAGTGCTGCAATTTTATTATGTAATATAGTGGTTGGATTCACTGCATTCTGTATATCTAATTGTTTAATCTCCTTTTCCAAATCTTGCTGATCCTTACGATTCTTTTTATTATAAAATGCTTGAGAGGAAATCATGATTTCCCCGGAGGTATGCTTTAAATGTTTCCCATAATAAGGAACAGGATATTTCCGGTTTATCATTTATTTCGAAAAAAATCTTAATTTGTTCTGTGATATATTCCTGAGTAATTTTATTTTCTAAAATGTGTGGGTTAAATCTCCACTGTTCTGATTTTTGTATTTTGCCATTTATTTTGATCTTGAATGTTAATGGTGCATGATCTGAAATTATAATATTATGATAATTAGATTTATAAATAAGTGAGATAAGCTTAGCATCCACCAAAAATAATCTATTCTTGAGTAAGTTTTATATACTGACGAGTAAAAAGAGTATTCTCGTCCAGTAGGGTTTTCTATTCTCCAAACATCTTTGATATTAGTAGTTTCCATATATGCATTTAATAAATCACTAGAATGTGATTTAGTTTTCCTTTGCCTTGTAGATCTATCTAAGTATGGGTCTAGTGTACAATTAAAATCTCCTCCAATTATTAGATTGTGTTGTGTTAATTCCGGGATATTGTTAAATACCTTCTTAAAAAACAATGGGCTATCGAAATTTGGTCCATATACATTAACAAAAATCATTTTTTGTGTATTTAATTCTCCTATAACGATAATGCATCTTCCATCTATATCAGTTATAGTTGATGTGTGTTTAAATAAAATACCTTTACGAAATAATATTGCTACGCCTCTTGATTTATGCGTAAAAGAAGAGTGATACATTTTATCTATCCATTTAGCTTTCAATCTATGCTCCGCATCTTTTTTTAAATGGGTTTCTTGAATGAAAATTACGTCAGCTTTATTTGCCTTTAAATGTGCAAAAACTTTTCCTCTCTTAATCGGTTCATTAATACCTTTAACATTCCAACTACAAAACGTTATTCCCTCATTCCCTATATTTATTTTCGAGTCTTGCATCTTTTGACTATGGAGGTCTACAATAGAGTCTATGGTTCAGCACATCAGACCCGACCTTACACCCGAACATCGAATAGATGAATTTTAAGTCTCGTGCATGTCTCTCACGTATATATCTCCATTGATCCAATATATAACTCCATTCAAATTGAGAAAAACCATAATAGATTATATGAAAGAAGAACAAAGGATAGATTAAGAAGTTAGTATTGTGCAAAAAGAAAGGAAAAACTACATCTAGAGTTGTTGCAGTTAGTGCTAGCCATACTAACATGGCTAACCATCTACCGACTTCCGTTGTTGATGTTAGTAACTTAACCAGCTCCCAGGTTTTTGGAATTGTTATTCCATAAAAATATTTTACCGGGGGTGTAGCATTAGAAAAAAAAAAGAAAGGGAAAAAAGAGGGGTAAAATAAAGATTTATTCAGTAAAGACTTATTTAACTTATAACAATTAAAGGTATAGAAATACAATTATTTAAGACTTATTTAATAATCTAATTATTATAGACAAGAGAAACAAAAAAAAGATATCAAAATGCATATTTAAAACTTAATTAAAAATCTAACAATTTTAAACAAAAGAAACACACAAAAAAAGTAAAAAGAAAAAAGAAGAAAAATCCACCCAACAAAAAGAAAACAGAAATTAAGAATGAAAATGAAAAATGGCTGGCGAAAAAGATAAATCTCCAAATGAAATCAATCCCTAAATTTAACTCTATTCATTCCAACATAGAAAATCATTAATTATTAGTAATAGTGATTAATATTAATTAGTAAAAATGGTGTTAATAAAGGTACCGCGGTGTGTCTATAATATGTGTTAGTTATTTATATTAGTAGTGTAATTATGTTAATTATTAGTATCCGGGTGAAGTTTTCCAATCCACTTCTTTCTCCAACTTCCATCCAACGTTGTCCAGTTCGGTCCAGTTCTGCGTTGTTTTGTGGAGTCTTGCGAGGTCTTGGAGATTCTTGGAGATTCTTGTAACGTTCTTAAGAGTCAATATATTTGAAAGTAGCTGCTTCTCAGGTCTGGATCTGGCGAGCAAAGTCCAGTGCTTCTGCTGGGCTGGAAAAGAAATGCTCCTCGTTTTTGAAGGTAACTCTTAGAATAGCTGGATAATTCAAGCCGTATTTCAAGTTTGCCACTCCTCTCATAAGACTTTTAGCCTCATTGAATGCTTTCCGTTTCCTGGAAACTGCAGGATAATCTCGGTAGATACTGATCCCGTGACCTTCGAATTCCAGGTTTCTATTTCTCGAGGATTTCCGCATTATCTCGTCCAAGACAAAGTCGTATTGTAGCTTTATAATCATTTGTCTTGGAGGGGCATTTGCTCTTGTCTGACATATTCTGACTCTGTGAGCACGGGCTAATAAAGGCTTTTGTTCCAGAGATAAAACATGTTGTAATAAGTTTGCAGTAAATTCTCGAGGATCTTCATCTTTCTCTCGTCCTTCGGGAATACCTGCAATTCTTAGGTTTTGTCTTCTCTGGCGACCTTCTAGCTCAGTACACTTCTCAGTTATTTTAGTCAGTAAGTTCGTTAGACGTTCGTTTTCTGTAATCAGCTTTGCTGTAGTCATAGCACTGGTAGCAGCTAATTCTTCAAGGCCTTTTATACCGACCGTCTGTTGTTCCAGTACCTTTTCCATAGGATTCAGCCTTTTTTCAAAGTCATCTTTGACCTTTTCAATTTTATTATCCATCTCCTTTATCATTTCGTTCATCATCTCTGTAATTTCTTTCTTCAAATCTTCTGATATTTTCTTGGTCTTATTATTAATATTTGAATTCGTTTCCTGTTGAAATTCTTTAATTTGAGTATTCATCTGGTTTATTTCTTCCCTTAAACCAGCAATCTCACGAGAAATGAAAGTTTTCAATTCTTCACTTTCCGTTTTTTTCCCTGTTCTTTTTGATACATCTTCCTGGGATAAGGTCCTACCTGTGTCCGAGGATTCAGTCAGGCCTTCTGCCGGTCTCTGCCTGGTTGGTCGACTTTTCGATTTTTCGGGTGGGCTGCGTGTTGTAACATAACTAGTCGCGCGCCTGATGACGTCACTCACAACAATCGGTGTAGAAACGGCAGGCAGCAAGCAGCAGGCAGCAGGTAGGTAAGTTAATCCCCCGTTTTTTCCTGTTTTTTTCACGGAGCTGGGTGGCGTTGTCCTCTAGCCCTCCATAGCGCCACCGGAAGTCAGAAGCACGTTTTAATGTAAAAATAAACTGTGTACCTTCTTTTGTCCACTATGTAAGATCCATCCCGTTGTCGACGTTGACGGCATTAAAGATTGTTTTAAATTTACTCATGCTTTTAATTTTTCCAGCGCTAATTTTAATAAACTTAATACAACGGCCGTCGAAGCAATTTTTCTTCAGCAACTAAAAAGCCTGTTCAAAATTGATTTGAAATGTCTGAAGAAAAATCGCATTTTTAACCCGCCCCCCTCTCAAAGGCGCCAAAGTCGCACACACGGGCAGTGGCAGAACTGCAGCGCCGCTAAAGGTAAGTTTTGTAACATACCTACTCACTGCATGCCAGGCTGACCAGTAGCAAGGCTCCAACACCGCTGATGGAGGCAATGGACCGGGCGGGCAGACACTGCAGACCCCCCCCGGGCCCGTAGAAAGTTTGTCACCCAGGATAAAAAACAGACTCCCACTCCCACAACACAATATTCCACTACCTACCCTGAGTAGACACAAGGCATCGAGGCGATCTCTGATACTGTGGAGTGAAAATGGTGATCTGATCCCGCCCGGTGAGACAGCCTCATTTTGCGTCATTACTGCAACATCGGCCTCCCCCAACTGCGTGGATGGTCGCAATTTTTTTTCCCCCCAAATCATCCAGCGGGCCGGAACCAGAATTTAGGCTAATATTTGTGTAAGTGGAAACGTTGATTGTGCTCCAAATTTCTTTTTTTTCTCGGGATTTTTTTAACGGTGGGGAATAAGGGGTTGCAACCGCACCCAATGCACCCCTCCTTCAGACGGACATGTAGTTGAGGCAGGGACTATCCCAACATTTAAGAAACAATTAGACATGTACGTGGATAGGACAGGTTTGAAGGGATGTGGGCCAAACTCAGGCAGGTGAGACCAGTGTAGATGGGACTTGTTGGTCGGTGTGGGCAAGTTGAGCCGAAGGGCCTGTTTCCACATTGCAACACTCTATGACTCTTACTTATTACATTCCGAAGTGTAGCTTTCAATTGCCAGGAGAGAAAAAAGACATAGTAAACAAAGAAACATAGAAACATAGAAATTAGGTGCAGCAGCAGGCCTTTCGGCCCTTCGAGCCTGCACTGCCATTCTATATGATCATGGCTGATCATCCAACTCAGTGTCTTGTACCTGCCTTCTCTCCATACCCCCTGATCCCTTCAGCCACAAGGGCCACATCTAACTCCCTCTTAAATATGGCCAACAAACTGGCCTCAACTACCTTCTGTGGCAGAGAATTCCACAGATTCACCACTCTCTGTGTGAAAAACGACTTTCTCATTTCGGTCCTAAATGACTTCCCCCTTATCCTTAAACTGTGACCCCTTGTCCTGGACTTCCCCAACATCGGGAACAATCTTCCTGCATCTAGCCTGACCAACCCCTTAAGAATTTTGTAAGTCTCTATGAGATCAACCCTCAATCTTCTAAATTCCAGCGAGTACAAGCCAAGTCTATCCAGTCTTTCTTCATATGGAAGTCGTGCCATCCCAGGAATCAGTCTGGTGAACCTTCTCTGTACTCCCTCTATGGCAAGAATGTCTTTCCTCAGATTAGGAGACCAAAACTGTACGCAATACTCCAGGTGTGGCCTCACCAAGACCCTGTACAACTGCAGTAGAACCTCCCTGCTCTTGTACTCAAATCCTTTTGCTATGAATGCCAACATACCATTCGATTTCTTCACAGCCTGCTGCACTTGCATGCCTACTTTCAATGACTGGTGTCCCATGACACCCAGGTCTCGCTGCATCTCTCCTTTTCCTAATCGGTCACCATTCAAATAATAGTCTACCTTCCTGTTTTTGTCACCAAAGTGCATAACCTCACATTTATCCACATTATACTGCATCTGCCTTGCATTTGCCCACTCACCCAGTCTATCCAAGTCATCCTGCAGCCTCCTAGCATCCTCCTCACAGCTAGCACTGCCTCCCAGCTTCTTGTCATCCGCAAACTTCGAGATGTTGCATTTAATTCCCTCGTCCAAATCATTAATGTAAATTGTAAATAGCTGGGGTCCCAGCACTGAGCCTTGCGGCACCCCACTAGTCACTGTCTGCCATCCTGTAAAGGACCCGTTCACTCCTACTCTTTGCTTCCTGTCTGCCAGCCAGTTCTCTATCCACATCAATACTGAGCCACCAATACTGTGTGCTTTAAGTTTGTATACCAATCTCTTGTGTGGGACCTTGTCGAAAGCCTTCTGAAAGTCCAGATACAACACATCCACTGCTTCTCCCTTATCCACTCTACTAGTTACATCCTCAAAAAATTCAATAAGATTCGTCAGACATGATTTACCCTTCGTAAATCCATGCTGACTTTGTCCAATGATTTCACCACTTTCCAAATGCGCTGCTATCCCATCTTTAATAATTGACTCTAGCAGTTTCCCCGCTACCGATGTTAGACTAACTGGTCTGTAATTCCCCGGTTTCTCTCTCCCTCCCTTTTTAAAAAGTGGGGTTACATTAGCTACCCTCCAATCCTCAGGAACTACTCCAGAATCTAAAGAGTTTTGAAAAATTATCACTAAGGCATCTGCTATTTCTGGGGCTACTTCCTTAAGTACCCTGGGATGCAGCTTATCTGGCTCTGGGATTTATCGGCCTTTAATCCATTCAATTTACCCAACACCACTTTCCGGCTAACCTGGATGTCACTTATTTCCTCCATCTCATTTGACCCGCGATCCCCTGTTATTTCCGGCAAATTATTTATGTCTTCCTTAGTGAAGACAGAACCAAAGTAGTTATTCAATTGGTCTGCCATGTCCTTGTTCCCCATGATCAATTCACCCGTTTCTGACTGCAAGGGACCTACATTTGTTTTAACTAATCTTTTGCGCTTCACATATCGATTAAAACTTTTGCAGTCAGTTTTTATGTTTCCTGCCAGTTTTCTTTCATACTCCATTTTTCCTTTTCTAATTAAGCCCTTTGTCCTCCTCTGTTAGTCTCTGAATTTCTCCCAGTCCCCTGGTAGGCTGCTTTTTCTGGCTAATTTGTACGCTTCATCTATTTCTTTGATACTATCCCTGATTTCCCTCGTTATCCATGGATACGCCACCTTCCCTGATTTAGTAGGGCAAGAAATAAAAAGTACATTTAATCTCTCTCATGTATACAGTGGCTTGCAAAAGCATTCATACCCCTTGAACTTTTCCACATTTTGCAACGTTACAACCACAAACGTAAATGTATTTTTTGGGGATTTTATGTGATAGACCAACACAAAGTGGTGCATAATTGTGAAGTGGAAGGAAAATGATACATGGTTTCCAAATTTTATTACAAATATAAAACTGAAAAGTGTGGCGTGCAAAAGTATTCAGCCCCCCTGAGTCAATACTTTGTAGAACCACCTTTTGCTGCAATTACAGCTGCAAGTCTTTTGGGGGTATGTCTCTACCAGCTTTGCACATCTAGAGACTGAAAATTTTGCCCATTCTACTTTGCAAAATAGCTCAAGCTAGTTCAGATTGGATGGAGAGCGTCTGTGAACAACAATTTTCAAGTCTTGCCAGAGATTCTCAATTGGATTTAGGTCTGGACTTTGACTGGGCCATTCTAACACATGAACTTGCTTTGACCTAAACCATTCCATTGTAGCTCTGGCTGTATTTTTAGGGTCGTTGTCCTGCTGGAAGGTGAACCTCTGCCCCAGTCTCAAGTTTTTTGCAGGTTTTCTTCCAAGATTGCCCTGTATTTGGCTCCATCCATCTTCCCATCAACTCTGACCAGCTTCCCTGTCCCTGCTGAAGAAAAGCATCCCCACAGCATGATGCTGCCACCACCATGTTTCACAGTGGGGATAGTGTGTTCAGGGTGATGTGCAATGTTAGTTTTCCGCCACGCATAGCATTTTGCATTTAGGCCAAAAACTTGAATTTTGGTCTCATCAGACCAGAGCACCTTCCTCCACGTGTTTGCTGTGTCCCCCACATGTCTTGTGGCAAATTGCAAATGGGACTTCTTATGGCTTTGTTTCAACAATGGCTTTCATCTTGCCACTCTTCCATAAAGGCCCGATTTGTGGAATGCACAACTAATAGTTGTCCTGTGGACAGATTCTCCCACCTGAGCTGTGGATCTCTGCAGCTCCTCCAGAGTTACCATGGGCCTCTTGGCTACTTCTTTGATCAATGCTCTCCTTGCCCGGCCTGTCAGTTTAGGTGGACGGCCATGTCTTGGTAGGTTTGCAGTTGTGCCATACTCTTTCCATTTTCAGATGATGCATTGAACAGTGCTCTGTGAGATGTTTAAAGCTTGGGATATTTTTTTATATCCTAACCCTGCTTTAAACTTCTCTACAACTTTATCCCTGACCTGTCTGGTGTGTTGCTTGGGATGCTGTTTGTTCACTAATGTTCTCTAAGAAACCTCTGAGGCCTTCACAGAACAGCTGTATTTATACTGAGATTAGATTACACACAAGTGGACTCTAGTTACTAATTAGGTGACTTCTGAAGGCAATTGGTTGCACTGGATTTCATTTAGCGGTATCAGGGTAAAGGGGGCTGAATACTTTTGCATGCCACATTTTTCAGTATTTTATTTGTAAAAAAATTTGAAAACCATGTATCATTTTCCTTCCACTTCACAATTATGCGCCACTTTGTGTTGGTCTATCACATAAATTCCCAATAAAATACATTTACGTTTGTGGTTGTAACGTGACAAAATGTGGAAAAGTTCAAGGGGTATGAATACTTTTGCAAGCCACTGTATGAAACTGAGCAAGCTCATGAAAATATGTGATCATTCAGCAAGCAGCTGCTTTGTGCAGTCCTCTCATACGTTGCTTGTTGGTCACCACACTCCGCAAGGAAAACATTCTGACGTTAGCACAGAGTAGCACACTGGTAAAATATTGGCATGTGTGTGCATTTGACAGGAACATCATGCTTACAAAGATGTTAACGTTCTCCATCCACTCATGATGTTGCACCATGTTTGCAATAAAGTACTTTTGAAAGGACTTGTAGGCATGTAGTTATGTTATGATCCCAACCCAGCCCAGCAACTAGTTTCTTTACATGTTGTCATGTTCGGGGTGCCAGTGGACCAGTTTTACTTTGTCCAGTAATTTCCTCCCTGGCTGTTTCATTAGAGCTTCTGATTGGAATTAACACACAACCCCAGATTTTATTCAGCTGTCCTATCAAATAACATAAGTGTGTTCAGTGTGGTTGGTGCTGGTGGTTTCTCAGTGAAAGTGTATGTTCTAGAGATGCCATCCACTTCATTGTAACATGAATCACTTTCTTCTCAGCTCTCATCACGCAACTGAACCATCCTACTAACAACTAGAGAGCAGCCCCCAGCTACTATCTACTTTGATCAGACTTTACTGGACTTTATCTTGCACTAAACATTATTCACGTTATTCACATGTATCTATACACTGTGGATGGCACGATTGTAATCATGTATAGTCTTTCCATTGATTGGTTAGCAAGCAACAAAGACGTTTCCCATTAGTGGCTAATGTTAGATGTATAGATCCTCGGTTCATGCACAAAAGCAACACGATAAAGTTTTAAGGAGATGTTTCGACTGGGTTGGTCCACATCCACTGGAGATACACATCCCTAAGAAGCAATGGTTTCAGTATTCCTTGATGTGCTTCTATTCACTTGGGGTTCATTCCCTCTATATAACTATTAATAATATCATAGAAAATTGCCATGACAATGGTGCCCACTACCATATTGAATGGGAAGAAATTCGTCTATTGTTACCAGTACTAAACGTGCGTATCAGTCATTAGTTGCCCTCCCATTTGGATCTTTTAAGATCCAGCAAGTTGTATGTCAGTAGATATATTCAACTGGCATTCAATGCTTGCACATCTGCAGCATGGGCTGCCAAAGAAGAATTTCACGCTTGCCGTGTAGTTTCTTGTACCTTTTGAATGGCAAAATGTAATAAAAGCAAACATAATGCTTCCAGATATTGAAATGATTCTAATTTGTCCAATGCTTATGACGAGCATTACAAGGCCACACTGACTAAAAAACATTCAGGTCAAGGGAGGTTAAGTCCAGTTAATTGCCATGTGCACAGTGACAGTGAAGTACAAGCAGAAGGAAAAGCCTGCTTGCAGCAGCATCACAAGCCCAGATGACAAACAGAACATAATGATACATCAATTAGACATGAATCATTCAAGAGAGTGAAAAGACTGTAAAAAGGTAAAAGGGATGCAAGGGAGGATTTGCAATGCCCTGTTGCTGAGGTAGAATTGTGGTTGCATTCATTCTTATTATCTAGGTATTTTTCTAGATGAATTCAAATTGCCTAAGTATTTTAATAAAAGCAGAATGTTCAACTTTAGAGCAAACCACAGATTTTTACTTGATTAAACATAATGTCTCCCAGGTTCTGCACACCGCTCTCTCTCACCTTGACAACCAGAAGGGTGGCTATGTGAGGATGCTGTTCATTGACCAGTTCAGCTTTCAATACCATAGTCCCCACCAGACTTGCTGAGAAGCTGCTGGAACTGGGGCTGAACACTCCCCTGGACTTTCTCACCGCCAGGCCGCAGGTGGTCAAAATGGGGAGACATACCTCCAACACCCTCACCCAGAACACAGGATCCCCCCAGGATTGCGTCCTTAGTCCCCTACTGTACTCACTGTGCACACATGACTGTGTGGCCAGGTTCACCTCCAGCTCCATCATCAAGTTTGCTGATGACACTGTGGTGGTGGGCCTGATCTCCGATAACGATGAGAAGGCCTACCAGGAGGAGGTGGCTGATCTGGCACTCTGTTGTCAGGACAACAGCCTCCTCTTGAATGTCACAAAAACTAAGGAGCTGATTGTGGACTTCAAAAGGGCTCAACACCTGAGGACGAACACGCCACTGGAGATAAATGGGACTACTGTGGATAGGGTGAGCGGCTTTAAATACCTGGGAGTCCACATCACAGAGGATCTGACGGACAACACTCACTCTGGGGATCCTTCAGTGCTTCTACTCTGGGGCTGTAGAAAGCATCTTGTCTGGCAACATCTCAATCTGGTTTGGGAACAGTGCCCAGGACAGGAAGGCTCTGCAGAGAATAGTGCGTTCGACTAAATGCACAATGGGAACAGCATTCACTCCCCTGCAGGACCTATACACCAGGAGGTGCAGATCCAGAGCCAGCAACATAATGAGGGACCCCTACCACCCCAGCAATGGACTGTTCCAGTTGCTATGGTCAGGCAAGCGCCTCCGCTGTCATGCTGTGAAAACAGAGATGGAGTTTCTTCCCACAGGCCATCAGGACTGTAAACTCCTGTCTCACCAGGGACTAATTTACTAATTTACTGTTGTGTTGTGTCTTTTTTTTAATCTTTAGTCCTAAAATGTAAATACTGGTTCTGTTCTATTCTGTTCTGTTGTTTTTGCACAATCCGCAGGCATTGCCACTTTCATTTCACTGCACATCTTGCATGTGTATGTGACAAGTAAACTTGACTTGACTTGTATAACATAACCAAGAGTAGCGGGAAGCCAGAGGATTGGGCAGCTTTCAAAGGACAACAGAAAGAAACAAAGAGGGCAATACAGTGTGAAAAGATGAAATATGAGGGTAAGCTGGCCAGAGGTAAGGAAATGGCAGAGGAGTTGAACAGGTTCTTTAGGTCTATCTTCACTAAGGAAGACATAAACAATCTCCCAAATGTACTAGAGGACAGAGGATCTAGGGAGACAGAGGAACTTAAATAAATTTGCATTTGTTAAGAAATATTATTGGGTGGACTGATGGGACTGAAAGCTGATAAATCACCGGGGCCTGATGATCTGCATCCCAGGGTACACAAGGAGATGGCTGTAGAAATCGTAGATGCAATGGTGATCATTTTCCAATGTTCTACAGATTCAGGATCAGTTCCTGTGGATTGGAGGGTAGCTAATGTTATCCCACTTTTCAAGAAAGGAGCGAGAGATAAAACGGGAAATTATAGATTAGTTAGCCTGATATTGGTGGTGGGGAAGATGCTGGAATCAATTATTAAAGAAGTAATAACGGCGCATTGGGATAGTAGTAAAAGGATTGGTCCAAGTCAACATGGATTTATGAAGGGGAAGTCCTGCTTGACTAATCTTCTGGATTTTTTTGATGATGTGACAAGTAAAAGGAATGAAGGAGAGCCAGTGGAAGTACACAATTATCCACACAAGAGACTAGTAGGCAAAATTAGAGCACATAGTATTGGGGGTAGGGTATTGACATGGTTAGAGAATTGGTTGGCAGACAGAAAACAAAGAGTAGGAATAAACGGGTCCCAGTCAGAATGGCAGGCAGTGGCGAGTGGAGTGCTGCAAGGCTCGATGCTGGGGCAGCAACTATTTACAATATATATTAATGATTTAGATGGGAATAAAAGTAACACTAGCAAATTTGCAGATTACACAAAGCTGGGTGGCAGTGTGAACTGTGAAGAGAATGCTAGGTGTTGCAGGATGACTTGGACAGGTTGAGTGATTGGGCAGATGCATGGCAGATGCAGTATAATGTAGATAAATGTGAGGTTCACCACTTTGGCGGCAAGAACAAGGAGGCAGATTATTATCTCAATGGTGTCAGATTCGAAAAAAGGGACGTGCAAGACCTGGGGGTGTCCTTGTACAACAGTCACTGAAAGTAAACATGCAGGTACAGCAGGCAGTGAAGAAAGCTAACGGCTATTTGCCATTGGTTCCATCCACCCACAGATTCCATCCACTGACTGCTCCCATACTTCACCCTCCGGATCCCCTCTGGAATGGGGTTAGGAGGGAGAGATAGATCAGCCATGATTGAATGGCAGAGTTGACTTGATGGGCCAAATGGCCTAATTCTGTTCAATCATTTATGAGCTTATGACCTCCCCCCCCCCCCCCCCCCGACCTTTGATTCCATCTGCCCTTTGTCTCTCCCTTAATGATTTCCACTATCAACTTCTTTCCAACATTTGGCACCACTTTCACCATCTTCTGCCCCCCCGTTCCAACTGCCTTTATTTTGTTTACATCCATCCAATGGCATGTTGACCTTCAAAATGAGATGATTCAAGTATAGGGGTAAAGAGGTCCTTCTGCAGTGGTACAGGGCCCAGGTGAGACCACATCTGTTGTATTATGTGCAGTTTTGGTCTCCTAATTTGAGGAAGTACATCCTTGCTATTGAGGCAATGCAGCGTAGGTTCAAGAGGTTAATCCCCGGGGTGGCGGGACTGTCATGTGAGGAAAGATTGGAAAGACGAGGCTTGTATTCACTGGAATGTAGGATGAGAGGGGATCTTATAGAAACATATAAAATTATAAAAGGACTGGACAAGCTAGATGCAGGAAACTTTTTCCCAATGTTGGGGGAGTCCAGAACCAGAGGTCACATTCTAAGAATAAAGGGAAGTCCGTTTAAAACTGAGATGAGAAAAAACGTTTTCATGCAAAGTTGTGAATTTGTCATATTTTCTGCCACAGTGGAGCCCAATTCACTTTAAAAGAGAGTTAGATAGAGCTCTTGGGGCTAGCGGAATCATGCGGTATGGGGAGAAGGCAGGCATGGGTTACTGAGTGTGGATGATCAGCCATGATCACAATGAATGACGGTGGTGGCTCAAAGGGCTCAATGGCCTCCTCCTGCATCTATTTTCTATGTTTATATGTTTCTATGTTTTTAATGGTGGAAATTAAGTAATTTATTCTAATTCTTTTGTGTACTTGTAATTATAGAGTGCCATGGGCATCTGCTCACAGCTCGACATTGTATATTGTATTCATAAAAGATGTGAGAAATCATCCCAGTATAAAATTCACTGATGGCGCCAACATAAATGGCCTGGGGAGCAGAATTATTAAGAATTTAGAACATGTAAAAGCCAACAGGTTTAAATCTCTTCTGTTTTATTTTCCCATTTAATATCATTAGAATTTTAAAAATGGGATATGATAAAGGCTTTGATTTCAGTCATTTCATTATCATCTCCTGAAATTCTCTTTGTTTCACCCACATTTTGCTGCTATCTGAAATTTTATTTCTCTCTTCCTTCAACCTGTCCGCCAAAGCAATATTCCACCACTCACCCATAGCACCCAACTGCGCAGGAGCGGCTGATGGGTTCCTGTTGTGATGCCAGAGATCCCTGTTGTGACGCCAGTCACGGCAATCCTCCCCCAACTGCGCTTTGCCATCCCTCTTCCTACTCCTATCCTTCTCCATTCCCCCTCATTCCCCAGCACTCCCTCCCCCTTCCCTTCACCCTCCTTCTTTCCCCTCTCTTCCTCTCCTTCCCCACTCCCTCCCTCACCTCTCCTTTCCCTAACCTCAGTCACTCCCTCCATCCCTCCATAGCCCTTCTCCCCTCCCTACCCTCCTCCCCCTCTATCTCCCTGCCCCCCCCCACTCCTCACCTCCCCACATCCCACTCCCTCACACTCCCTCCTCACCTCCCCCACTGCCCTCCTCTCCCTCTATCCCCCACTCCCTACTTCCCTAACTCCCTCCTCCTCTCCCTCTATCAACCCTTCTCCCTCCTCAGCTCCCCCACTTTTCCTTCCTTCTCACCTCCATACCCCCTCCTCTCCCTCTATCCCTTGCTCCACCACTCCTCACCTCCCCCCTATGACACACCCCATAATGAAAATCAATTCAATTTTTAGCCAGAGGTCGGAGCCATTCAATCGACCCCACATGGGTGGGCGACATCGGCGCTCCCCCCACGTGCGACCCGGACCAGCGAGTGCCAAGCGGGATGTCGGTGCCAATCAATCGACCCCACGTGGTGGGCGGGGGCAGTGTCACCACTCCTCCCATCGTCCCTCTTTCCCCTCCCCTCCTCCATTACCTCGCCATCCCTCTTCCTACATCTATCTTCCTGCATTCCCCAGCACTCCCTCCACCTCCTCTTCACCATCCCTCTTCTTTCTCCTCCTTCTCCCTCCCTCTCCTTTCCCCTACCCTCGGAGACCTTCCGTCCCTCCATAATCCCTCTCCCCTCCCCACCTCCTTCCTCTCCCCCCTATCTCCCTGCTCCCCCACTCCTCACTTCCCCCCTATCTCTCCCCCTCCAATGAAAATCATGATTTTTATTTGTAAATGGAACCTCTCCCCTATCCTACTCCCCACAATAAAAATTGCGATGATATTTGTAAATGAAACCTTCCCCCAAGAATTTGATTAAAACGTAGTTTGTTTAAAAATCGCAATTTAAGGTAAATGATTATCGGGATTCCATGGTGACGGGCAGTGCAAGTAGAAGTGATTTTTGTCAAAGTGGATTTTGTAATGATTAAAATGTGAATAACTTGCAAAATATACCAGCAATCTGAACGAAACTTGCCACAGTACACCACAGGACAATGGTGAGTAAGGTGGGGCGATAATATTGCGCTATCATGTACCATTTTGGGTAGTTTCAAGATCACACACATACACATGCATGTACACATGCATGCATGTTTTAGTAATATATAGATATTGTGTTGGTTCCGTTTTTCTCATCTTGTTTACCTTGGTCTAATGTGCCAGACATTCCACTAACAATTCATAAAATGGACCAAAGTCTTAGTATGTGTGTCAGGGTTTATGGGGATAAGCAGGCGAATGGGTTGAGAGGGAAAGATGGATCAGCATGATTGAATGGTGTAGCAGACTTGATGGACCGAATGGTCTAATTCTGCTCCCTGATCGTATGAACAGAGAGCTTATCGCACTGGTGTTTTCTGCCTATTCAATGCCTTCTTAACTCATACAATCACAGACATTCCCTTTGTTTAATACATCTCTACTCCCATCCTCCCTCCGACTGAAAACTTACTTGCATCTCTCTCTATTCCACTTCTGAAGAAGGGTTACAGACCCAAAATGTTGAGAGCTGCCCACAGTTCCTGCTTGATCTGTTGAGTTTTTCTCATATCTTCTGTTTTTGCTTCCTGCATCTGCAGTTTTGTTTTTGAATTTTCATACTCAATAAGGTATGCCAATTAGCAAAATTCCATAACCTTAGCTTGCAAGGCTTCCCATTTTATTGGGGTCTCAACTATTTGCACACAAATACATTATAGATGAGAAACCTCTTAAACTTGATTTTATTGCAGATTTTGACAATTAATGACATCTTCTCCAGGAGAATTAGTGCTTGTTACCACTGTTGGTTTTCCCACTGCATTGAACATCACATTTCATTGAAACAAACGATGGAGAGTACTCCTGCTCAGTGCATTTAATTTTCACAACAGTGGTTGATTTGTTAGTGTACAAATCTCTTCATGCATGACTGAAACTACAGTAAATGAAAGTTGGAATGAGTAACAGTCTTACTCAAAGTAGCTGATCATCTGCTTTAATTGATCCACTGGGACATATCCACAACATTGTCAAGTCATGAACTTTGCAATGCCAGGCTCCAGCTTCACTTTATTAAATGCGAGTCTGCTGTTCACCTGTTTATCTGTAACGCATTCCCTAGCCTCCAACCCCATCAATATGCACCTGCAAATATATAACTCTTAGATCTGAAACTGTATATTTGTGTTAGAATTTGTATCTTGTATCCCTAAGATGGCGCCTGCCTGTGGCGACTTTTGCGGAGCTCCGGAACATAAAAGGCTTAACTACAACTTCCAACAACTTACCTGCATCAGGGAAACAGCAGTAATCGGTGCTGTTACAGACAGGCTGCTTGAGCAGCTGAAAGCGCTGGCAATTTTGCTATCTCCCGCAGCCGCGGGAGCCCCGGACTTTAAATTTTCCCACGCTGGCTGTGAAACTCCCGACCCAACTGAGGATCCCATGTACGGCACCTGGAAACCCCGGGATGACCTCCAGAGCCGACGGGCTGGATATCCCAGAAAAAATGAAGCTGGAATTGCTGACTGGAGTGAACCCCCGTTTGTTCGGGAGCTGGAGCTGCCGTCTGTGAGGGATTTCCCGTTCCAGCGCAGGTCCGCAGAAACAGTGGGTACAGTCAACCCAGTACCCGGAAACAAAGGGGAAGCCTCCATCGTGTCCGGAAACGTGGCCGGCGGGCAGGACTTCAGGTCAGAATAAAGCGCAGGGGACTTCGGCCCCCTCTCCCTACTATCCTACTGGCCAATGTACAGTCCCTTGAAAATAAAGTGGAGGACTTAAGGGCAAGGCTGCTCTATCAAAGGGAGCTGAGGGAATGCTCTGTGTTCTGTTTCACAGAGACATGGCTCATCCCCAGCTCCCCAGACTCAGCGGTCCAGCCTGAAGGGTTCTCCACCCACCGCATGGACCGTACACTGGCATCGGGGAAAGGGAGAGGAGGGGGCGTCTGCCTCATGGTCAACTCTGCGCGGTCCTCAGACATAGCAGTCCTGTCCAACTCCTGCTCTCCACACCTGGAATATCTGGCAGTGAATGCCGTACCTTCTACCTTCCGAGGGAATTTACCTCCATCATCCTGACCGTGGTCTACATCCCACCTCAGGCAGACGTCCGTCTGGCACTGGAGGAGCTGCACACTGTGGTCAACAAACACCAGACGTCTTACCCCGAGGCATTTACCACCGTTGCTGGGGACTTCAATAAGGTAAACCTAAAGAAATCACTCCCCAACTTCCACCAACATGTCTCCTGCTGCACCAGAGGACCAAACACCCTTGACCACTGCTACACCACCACCAAGAATGCCTACCACTCTATCCCTCGCCCTCACTTCGGTAAATTCGACCATACCGCGGTGCTGCTTCTTCCTGCCTACAGGCAGCAATTAAAGAGCGCACCCCCAGAGGTGAGGACAGTACAGAGCTGGTTGGGGGGGGGGGGGGGGGGGGGGCAGAGGAACATCTACAGGGCTGTTTGGAGTCTGTAGACTGTGCACTGTACAAGGACTTGGCAACGGACTTGGACGAATATGTCACAGCCGTTACAGACTTTATAAAGAAATGTGTGGAGGACTGCATCCCTACAAAAACCTTCCGAGTGTTCCCCAATCAGAAACCTTGGATGAACTGTGAGATCCGCACTCTTCTGAAGACCAGACACCGGGCATTCATGTCTGATGATACAGTGGTTTACACAAAGTCCAGATATGACCTTGGTAAGGCCATCAAAAAGGCCAAAGGGGAGTTCTGCTCCAAGCTGGAGGATGAAACAGATGTTCAGCAGCTGTGGCGGGGACTGAATGCAATCACCAAGGCAAAACCAGGAGGCAGCTCGGATGTCGGTGATACATCACTCCCTGATGAGCTCAATGCGTTTTACGCACGCTTTGATAGGGAGAACATCGATGTGCCTTCCCGAGCCTCCATTCGCTGTGATGGTATTTCCGTCTCAGTCACAGAGGCCGACATCAGGAAATCCTTCAAAGGGGTCAACCCTCGGAAAGTGTCTGGACCTGATGGTATACCTGGTCGTGTTCTAAAAACCTGTGCGGACCAACTGGCTGGAGTTTTTATGGACATTTTCAACCAGTCACTTCTGAGGTCTGAGGTTCCCACCTGCTTCAAAAGGGCATCAATAATACCGGTGCCCAAGAAGAGCAAGATAACATGCCTCAATGACTATCGACCAGTGGCACTAACGCCTGTGGTGATGAAGTGCTTTGATAGGTTGATCATGGCGAAAATCAACTCCTACCTCGACAAAAACCTGGACCCAGTTTGCTTACCGCCACAACAGATCAACGGTGGACGCGATCTCGCTGGCCCTCCACTCCGCTCTGGACCACTTGGACAACAAAAATTCATATGTCAGGCTGTTATTCATTGACTACAGCTCGGCATTTAACACAATCATCCCCTCCAAGCTGGTTACCAAACGCGCAGAACTGGGTCTCTGCGCATCCCTCTGCAATTGGATCCTCGACTTCCTCATTCACAGACCACAGTCTGTTCGTATTGGTGGAAATGTGTCAGACTCGACAAACAATCAGCACGGGAGCACCTCAAGGCTGTGTGCTCAGCCCCCTGCTGTACTCTATACTCATGACTACGTAGCTGGTCATAGTGTAAACTCCATCATCAAGTTCGCTGACGACACCACTGTTGTGGGACGTATTACTGATGGGGATAAGTCAGAGTTTAGAAGAGAGATCGAGCGACTGTCCATATGGTGCCAGCACAACAACCTGGCCCTCAACACCAGCAAAACCAAGGAACTGATTGTGGACTTTGGAAGGAGTAGGATGGGGACCCACAGTCCTGTTTATATCAACGGGTCGATGGTTGAAAGGGTCAAGAGCTTCAAATTCCTGGGCGTGCACATCTCTGAAGATCTTTCCTGGTCTGTGAACACAGATGCAATTATTAAGAAAGCTCATCAGCGCCTCTACTTCCTGAGAAGATTACGGAGAGTCGGTCTGCAAGGAGGACTCTCTCTAACTTCTACAGGTGCACAGTAGAGAGCTTGCTGACCGGTTGCATCGTGGCTTGGTTCGGCAACTTGAGTGCCCTGGAGAGGAAAAGACTACAAAAAGTAGTAAACACTGCCCAGTCCATCATCGGCTCTGACCTTCCTTCCATCGAGGGGATTTACCGCAATCGCTGCCTCAAAAAGTCTGGCAGCATCATCAAGGACCCACACCACCCTGGCCACACACTCATCTCCCTGCTACCTTCGGGTAGAAGGTACAGGAGCCTGAGGACTGCAACAACCCAGTTCAGGAATATCTACGTCCCCACAGCCATCAGGCTATTAAATTTGGCTCGGACAAAATTCTGAACATTAATACCCCTCCATCTGTTATTTGCACTTTATCAATTTACTCATTCATGTGTGTATTTAAGTATATAATTGTAGTCAATGCCTACTATGTTCTGCTGTGCTATGCAAATAAATAATTTCATTGTCCTGTCAGGGACACATGACAATAAACTCTTTTGACTTTGACTTTGAGAATTTCAGTTCCAGTTTTACTACTGCAAAAAATTGTATTTTACCTTAAACTTGTGACCTACAAAATTGCCCACACGAAGAATTGTATCATCCCCAAAAATTAGCCTTGAGTAAAGAGTTATCCCCAAGGACCTACACAGCTCTCCCTTTTACTTCCATCAATAACTATGAGCAATCACACCTGATATGATACTAAATCAAAACAGATGCACAGATATTTCTGCTGCTGCAATTTATTCTACTATGGTCTCTTCATAATGGTTACTATATTTAGAATCATGAACATCTACAATCGCAATGATATTGTCGATGTGGGCTAGTGTCGATCAGGTATACAAAAGATGGACTTCCAGTGGTGCCATGAAATAATAAAGTCACAGCATTGAGCTCTGCTCCCACTAAATCTCGAAAAAAGCCGATCTGGAGGACGGGACCGATCTAAAAATACTCACTGGAGCCGTTTGATGTCGCGTAAGTGTCATCATCAGACATCGCCGTGAAAAAACGGAGTTTACCGGCAGTTTTAAATAAAAAGAGGGAAACCTCGCCAGAAGCCTGCAAAAGCTGCTGCAAGACCTGTTACAAGAGCCTACTTGAAAAAACTTGGAAAGACTCCTCAATCCCCTCACATATCAGCTGGAAGCTCAGAAGAAGAAGCTGACTCCCGACATCCTTCTACAGAAATGACTTTAATGGAGGAACAAAGGGAACAAATGGAACAACTGGAAAAGTTAGTAACAGCTTCAGTAACAGCTTCAGTCACTGAAATTATTTCTAAAGTGATACGAGAGGGGAACGTCGCTCTGGAAAAAAGCCTCTCTGAAAAAATTAAACATGGTAATGATAAGTTGATGGGGAAAATTGATGACTTAACTAAACGTGTGGCTGAGATTGAGGAGGATTTAAACAAAAAAATTAAGTGGGTTGATAAAGGCTGCAATAAGAAGCTGGATGCAATGCTTAAGTCTACTGATGTGGCTGTGGAAGGAATGGATGATTCGATGACCAAGATGTCTAAGGAGATAAAGAGACTAAAAAAGGAACAAGCAAGTACTGGGGGGGAACTTGCTAAAATTAAGAATAAATGCCTGGACATGGAAGCGAGATTGAGGAGGCAGAATTTAAGAATATTTGGAGTAAAAGAAGGAAAGGAGAGTGGACAAAACCTTCAGGAGTTTGCTGCCAACTTACTTAAACAAGTACTTAAGCTGCCTGAAGCCCTGAGAATAGATGTGGCTCACCGGGTTCAACGTAAGGCTCAAGCAAGCCCAGCTGCCCCCCCAAGACAGATTATTGTGAAATTCTATGACATCCCTACCCTGGAAGAAATTATGAAACAGATTCCATATGGAGCAAATTTGATGTTTGGAGAAGATAAACTAAGATTCTTTTGTGATTATCCAGCTGAAATCATGGAAAAGAGGGACAAGTTCACAAAGACAAGAAGGTTACTGAAAGAGGTTTTGGGAGTACGAAATGGAATAGTATATCCTGCGAAGATGCAGAATACTTATAACTCTGTTGAATGTGCCTTCATGGATCCAGAAGAGGCATTTAAATATGCACAAAGTATCACAAAGGAGGACTACTGATTATCAGGAGTCGGTCTCCCACAATAACACAGAGGTGAAGCGGTGAAGAAAGGACTGTGTTTCTTTTTTATAATATACAAAAAAGATTGCTCTGGTCAAGATGGTAAACTTTTCACGAGGCGTTGTCTATATACTTTATCTTTGGAATGTTAACTCAAGGTCGGACTTTATGTTTCACTTCGACAAAGGACTGGAAAACTAGAAAAACTGAGGTGGGGGAAAAAACTGAATTTGGGAATATGGAAAAACAATATTAATGGACTTGTATACAGAAATTTGTGATTTAAGAAACATACAATTATATACTAGCATAGGACTGATTTTTATTTCATTATGTTAATTATTTGCTAAGTATAAGAATAATGAGTTAAATATGATTGATAAGTATTAATAATAGACCAACAAATTTTATCGATCTAGTAGATCTAGTTTAAACTTTGCGTAAGGGGGGGGGGGGGGGGGGGGGGGTGGGGGGAGGAGGAGACTCAGATACTTGGAAGCTATCCAAGGGTCTGAATCTGGTTAACCCCTTGGAACCTGCTGTTGTCTAATACAAAAGAATAAGACTTAATTGGAGAGTGAATGTAATAATTCTCGGCATATCGGTAGATATGGATATATAACTAACATAATTACTGTTATTTTTAAGTATATACTTAATGTTGGAAATGTTTTTTGTTTGTTTTTCCTCTTTGAAGATACATTCCAATAGATAGATTTGAAATGCACTTTATTTTATATATAGTTTTTAACTTTGAATCGGTCTCTCTTTCCTTTAATAATAATTGGTCAAGGGGGCAGAGCGAAATGTATAACAACAGCTACAGAAGTTAACAAGAATTTTTCTACCATCAGTTGGTGTTTTTTAAAAATTATAATATCTTTATTTTTGGATATTATAATATCACTTTTTGTTTTTTAATTATCTTTTCACGGCTTTTCACTTTCTGGTCTGTTCTAAGGTCTATTTTGAAGGGGAGATGCCAACAAAACTTAACAGCTGGGGATGACCATCCATCACCTAGAGTTCTGAGGTCCCTGGTTGCACCATATGAAGTAAAGGTATTAACATGATCCACAATGCAAGACGATAAACACCAGAAAGCTGGAGGAATCACGTTCTGTAGCTGGAATATAAGGGGCGCTAATGAACCAATTAAAAGGGGTAAGATCTAGCCCAATTAAAAGCACTCGACAGTGACATAATTTTTTTTACAAGAAACACATCTGAAATATCAAACACAGATAAGACTGAAGGCAAATTGGATTGGGTAAACATACTGCTCTTCATTTACTTCTAAATCTAGAGGCAGGGCTATTATCATTCGTAAAGGTATACCATTTAAATTAAAGAATACCATAGCAGATAAAGAGGGGAGGTACGTCATAGTCATGGGAGAAATTCATTCTACTCCACTTACTTTGATAAATATTTATGCTCCTAACTTTGAGAACCCCCAATTCTTTAGCAAAATTCTGGATACAATTTCAGAACTTAACTATCAAAATGTGATAATAGGGGGAGATTTTAATTGTGTTCTAGATCCATATCCGGATAAATCAGCAAAACAAAAAAGGATTAACATAAAATCTAAAACTAGTGAACTCCTAAATACATACATAAAAGACACAAACATAACAGATGTATGGAGGATCGCTACTCCAGTAGGTAGGGAATATTCATTTTATTCAACGGTACATAAAACATATTCACATATTGATTATTTCTTAGTGGATACGAAATTAATTCGATATACATATAATTCTAAATACCACAATAGTATTATTTCTGATCACTCCTCATTAACTTTTTCTTTAAAATTAGAAGGAATGTCTGATAAAAAATCGTTTTTAACCCCCAAATCTTAAACAACTCACAAGGTTGTACATATTTAAAAGGACAGATGATATTCTTCTTTGAGACAAATGATATACCAGATATTTCACCCTCTTTATTATGGCAAACTTTTAAGGCATTTATTAAAGGAACTATAATTTCACATCAAGCTTTCCAAAATAAAAAGAATAACACTGAACTATTGCAGTTAGAACAAGAAATTAGACAATTAGATTTAGAAAATGCCAAAGAACCAACTAAAGATAAACATAATAAGATAACAATACTAAAATATAAATTAAATAAAATTTTATTGGCTAGAATAATAAGATTATTTCAAATTACTAAACAAGAAAATTTTGAATTTGGTGATAAAGCACATAAACTCTTAGCACGCCAACTGAAAAAACGGGAAACAAAAAATACAATTACTAAAATTAAATCAGACAAAGGGGAATTACTAACACTACCTAAAGACATTAATAAAAGATTTGCTCAATTTTACCAAAATGTATATACATCGAAAACATCTGCAAATAATACTAAAATTACAAATTTATTAGACAATTGTAATCTTTCAAAACTAAATATGGTGGAACAAGAGGAATTAGGAGCTCAGATTACACTTCAGGAAATAGAAGAAACAATAAATTAGTTGAAGAATGGTAAAACGCCAGGACCAGATGATTTTAGTAATGAATTCTATAAAAGATTCTACGAGATAATTTATCCATGCCTGCAAGATTTATATATACACGCTTTTAAATAAAATATACAACCAGCAGCACTAACTGAGTCAACTATTACACTTATACCTAAAAAGGATAAAGATCTAGAAGACCCAGGCTCATATAGAGCCATAAAACTCCTAAATACAGATCAAAAAATATTAGCAAAGACCATAACGAGAAGATTGAGTAAATATGTTAGCAAATCAATAAACCCGGACCAAACAGGGTTTATACCAAAGAGATACTCCTTTAAGAAATTTGAGACGGCCGTTTAATATAATGTACTCACATAAAAACTGAAGAAGAAGACGTAGTAATAATTTCATTGGATGCAGAAAAAGCTTTTGATGAAGTAGGATGCCAATATTTATTCAAAGTATTGCAAAAATTTAATATGGGAAATAATTTTACACATGGGTAAAATTATTATATGATAAGCAGACGGCTAGAATACAGACTAATAATATATTATCCCCGAATTTCCAATTAGCAAGGGGCAATAGACAGGGGTGCGCATTATTGCCCCTGCTATTTGCACTAGTGATAAAGCCTTTAGCAGAAAGTATAAGAAGTCATCCGAATATTCATGGATATAATACCAAACAGTCACAAAATAAAATCTCATTATATGCAGATGACATATTATATATTACAAATTTGCTAATTAGCATACCAAATATACTAAATTTAATAGAGGAATTTGGTTCATTTTCAGGATATAGAATAAATTGGAACAAAAGCGAAATTATGACGATAAAACCTCAAGAGCCGACACATCTGTTGAAATTCCCTTTTAGAATTGCAACAAAAAAAATTAAGTATTTGGGTATCCAAATTACTATGAAATATAAATCATTACTCAACGCAAACTATATGCCTTTATTAAATAAATTAAATGGGTTGATTACATTTTGGAAAACACTGCCGATGTCCTTAATAGGCAGAATAAATGCAATTAAAATGATTAAAATGATTAAAATACTGTACATATTTCAATCAATACCAATATACTTAACAAAAAAAAATTTAAAAAACTAGATTCTGATATTACAAACTTCATATGGGACTATAAATCACACAGAATTCACAGAAAACACCTGTGTAAATCTAAAGAATCAGGGGGACTGACACTCCCTAACTTATTGTATTACTATTGGGCAGTGAATATTAAAAAATATAATCTACATGTTGGACAGTTCTGCCCAACAGTTAGATTGGATAAGAATGGAGAAAGAGGATTGTTCCCTTACAATAGAGGAGCGATCCTTCTTTCCCCGATGAAACTGAACAATATAATATATGAGAAGAATCCAATTATTCACAGTATAGTACGAATTTGAAAACAAATAAAATTAACTTTAAAATCAAGAAATTTATCGCTTCTTTCTCCAATAGCTAATAACCCCTCATTCAAACCATCTATTATTGATAAAACGTTTATCCATTGGGAAAGAATAGGAATTAGAATGATGGGAGATATGTATGAAAAGGGAAACCTTTTATCATTCCAACAATTGCAACTAAAATATATTTTGAAAAGTAATCAATATTTTAAATATCTTCAAATTCAAGATTATTTGAAAAAATATATACGATATCAAACACTAATCCAAGATTTATTAGAGGACGGAATGAATAGAAAGGCAGAATCAAGCAATTTAATATCATATCTATATAATATAATTCTAAATATAGAAACACCAACGACAGAGGCAATTAGAAGGGACTGGGAACCAAGTTATTGATAAAAATTCCGAACGACAGATGGGGAAAAAAATTATATGTACATAAATGTTCGATTAATGTAAGATATAAGCTAATTCAATTGAAAATTTTACATAGATTATATTACTCGAAAACTGCATAAATTTTGGAACAAAATTTTTGGAACGTTTACTAAACTATTTAACACAAAATTGAACCCCAATACAGAACTGATTATCTTTGGATCAATGGAAGAGGGAAGTAAATTAATTATATTCCAAGAAGTTCTTCTTAATTACGGTTTAATAACAGCAAAAAAATTCTGGAAAAACGTAACCACGCCAACGTTCAAAATGTGGATTTCAAATATGTCGGAAACGCTACATCTTGAAGAAATGGGATTCCTCCTACTAGGCAAAGTAGACAAATTCTTAAAGACTTGGTCTCCTTTCATCAACTTTTTACAAGCATAAACACAACCTTAGAAATTAAATGGTTCAGAACCGGGTGACGGATGGGCAAAAATACGAAAGATGTATATCTCTCCTAAGTTCCCTTTTCTCTACTTTCTTTTTCTTTCTCAATCTTTTTAGCTTTTCATCTCTGCTCTTTATTTCTTTCGCAATCTGTTTCTACTTGCTTGTTTATCTATTTCAACACTCTTTATTTCTTTTTCCCCTCACTGTTCTTTTATTATTAAATTCAAAATACGAAGTTGTACAAGAATGGTAATGTGTATGTATGTATTAGGTACTCAAGTACCACACTATTGTACTTACTTCAAACAAAAATAAAAAATAAAAGATTTTATTTTTTTTAATGGTGTACAAAAAATGAGCTAGTTGAAAAATTAATAGAATTCTATAGCCATCAGTTAACCACAACAAATGCTATAATCAGGCAGCAGATTTGAAGAAGATATACTTGGACAGCAGTAGATAACAGTGCAATGAACTAAGCTGATTCCATGCCAGCAGAAATCATGGAAGTGCAGTGTGAACAATATGCATATATATCTGGGGACAGGGTGCATTGATCATAACCTTCTAATGTGTACATTGAAGACAAATCCTTCATTTGGCATGCCTGCTGATTTCATTATGGGCAGGTTTCACAGTGGAAAATGTCCCGGGTGATACGTATTATCCTAAGTACAGCTTGCTGAAATACTTTTCTAATCAAATAATAAGTCCATCAGGAATTATTTTTTACTTACAAATCTGAAGTTTGCAGACAAGAAGAGCAAGAGCAAATTGGCAACACCCAGAAAAGCAAAAATAGATCAGTCTTTTGACTTCTCCATAATGCCACAGTGCACATTTCTGAATATAGGAAAGAAAACTTGGACATTAAAATTAGTCATTACTCTTTAAAATATTTGAAATGTAAGAATTGAGAATCAATTGAGAAACCATGACAATGTCATAATTCTGGCCTTCATAAAAGCTAATAAATAAGTAACATTTTCCTCTTTGTTCAATTTCAAATAGAGACAACAATCTCCAAAGGTTTTCAGAACATTTATTCAGTTTTTCTCTCTTTGACTTCTTCTAATATGTATAATTATTCTCTGCTGACCATAACAACTGCAATCTTTATTCACATCGGTTTTGTACTCACACATCCCTCAATCACCATTTTCCAAGTGTTAACAAAATAGACCACATTGGTTGCAATTCAATGTGCAGGAAGGAACTGCAAAGGAACACCACAGATAGACACAAAATGCTGGAGTAACTCAGTGGTCAGGCAGCATCTCTGGAGAAAAGAATAGGTGACCTTTTGGTTTGATTCTCTTCTTCAGACTAGGACTTCCTCAAGGGTCTCAACCCAAAATGCCACTTTTTCCTTTTTCCAGAGATACTGACTGGCCCATTTACTCCAGTATTTTGTGTCTATCTTGGTTGCAATTCACATTGATACTGAGATTTCTTAAATGGCATGTCCTTTGAAAACTAAAATCCAAAGTGTTAATTTTGAACAGTTGATTGGAACAGAGGAGGAATATTAAAATGAATTAACAGTAAGTATGTGTTGCAATGGCCACAATATACAAAGACTGGAAGTGTATGTAGACAATATAATGGAGTTACATTAAAATCCTAAAGGCAAATCACGGAGCAGTTTTGCATTTTCAGTATATTCGATATAATAATGCACTATTATTATTCATGTTAACTTTGATGAATAATGATGGCATTTCCAAACTAATTAATGGAATATATTAAAGCAATTTGCATCACCCAAACTTGTCCCAGCGGAGTTGTAAACAGCAAATCCAACTGATATTACACATTGGGACTGTAATATGTATTTATCAATTCAGTCTTTCATATTCAATACCAAAACCAATGAAATAACTTGATTTGACTAACAGCTTCAATGACCCAAGATGAATTACAATATCTGATTCCAAGTCAGAAAAAGAGAAATAAAGGCAGATAACCAAATACTCTTTCCAAGGTAATAGCTTTTAAGCAGCAACTTGAAAGAAGAATTCAAAGAATATGTGAGAGATGTTGGAAGGGAATTGAGGTCCTGGATGAAGAGGGCATGCATCAACAATGACATTCAGATGCCCCAGAAGCCAGAATAAGAAGACCACACCTCTCTTTGAGTTTTGTGGCGGTGCTTGAGGTTACAAAAATAGAAAGCAGGGAGATCCCAGAAAAAATTGAAAAGGATTTGGTGACATTCCTAACAGTTAGCGAGAAGAAATTTCTATTCTGCAATTCTGTATGAGGAAGTTAGAGGCAGTCTTGAAGTAGTCAAGTATATTAGAATGTTTGAACAGGTGATCAGCATGGACGGTGGGCTGAATAGCCCATTTCTATGCTGAATCTCAAAACTAAAGATCTTAGAGCAGAGCAAGATGGTCCACTCCTGCAAAATCCAATGTAGTGACGTGTAGTACGCAACAGAGCGTAACTTCTGCCATTTCAGTAATCCCGACTTCATTTATGTCTCTCGCAGTGTAATCAGCGTTGCAGGGGAACAGTTTGCGTATTTTTAAATGTTTTTTAAATTTTTCTTTTTAAATGGCTCATGTCCTGTGTTTGAGTTGAATTTGTATTAAACTTGCAGTAATCAGCGTTGCAGGGGAAACAGTTTGAGTGTTATTAAATGTTTTAAATGTTTTTTAAATTTTCTTTTTAAATGACTCATTCCCAAGTTTGAATTGATTTTTGTATTAAACTTGCACTCTGTGATTCATCTAATCCCATAGGTCACAACTGCTTGTTTGCACCATAAAGGAAATTAAAATGGTCCCATGAAGGCAATGATGCACACATATATAAATATGATATATGTATATAATTATATAACACACACATAAATATTTTTCTAGTTTCACACATTATATATATATACACATATATATATATATATATATATATATATATATATATAATATGTATACATACACACACATATATATACACCTATATATACACACATATATATACATATATACATGCATATATATATACATATGTATACACATGTATATACATATATATACACATGCATATATATGTACATATATATGCATTCATATATATATACATGCATGTATATATACGTATATATACATTCATTGATATATACATGCATATATATACGTGCATATATATACACATGCATATATATATTTATATATACATGCATGCATATATACATATATTTATATACATGCATACATATGCATATATACATGCTTATATACATATGTATACACACATGCATATATAGATACATACATATATATATATATATGCATATATACATACATATATATATGCATATATACATACATATATATATACATGCATATACATACATATATTCACATGCATATAAACATATACATATATACATATACATATACATATATTTATACACATATATC
>CM069135.1:42007805-42368150 GCA_035221665.1 Okamejei kenojei
TTAACCTACAAACCTGCACGTCTCAGGGATGTGGGAAGAAACCAGAGCACCTGAAGGAAATCCACACAGTCACAGGGAGAACGTATAAACTCCACACACACAGCATCCCAGGTAAGGATTGAACCTGGTTCTCTGGCGCTATGAGTATAGGCTCTAACAGCAGTGCCTCCATGCTGTGCGTTATTATCATTTCTCCTCAGATGTGCCTGTTCATCTTGTCCTTCTCCATTATGGTGGCTTGTAAAGTGATAGAGAGGGTGAACCATAAATCTGCTTCAAAGTCATTCCAAGTATGTGGGAAGCTGTAGTTTGTTGGTCTGATGAGGTGAAATAGTAATTTCATGCATGAGGCTGAGAGTTGAAGCATCCTCCAGATACAAAGTGCTTGTGCAACATATTCTGTATTTCTAACATAAAAGAATGATAGATTATAAAATCCATAAGTATGTTGGAAAGATACTATAACTTGTCTTGTGCTTAAGGGCAGATGACTCAGTCAGCTGTGTAATAAAGCAGAGATATCAAACATTGTTCAATGATTGTGTTTATGAACGGTTTCTGAGGACATGAAAATATCTTGCACACAGAAACATTTACTGGCATTTTGTGGACCTCCTTTACACTGACCTAAGCAAATGCATGGGTCATTTAACACTCTGATTAGGTTTAGCGATTTCCTGTAATTGGACAAGTCAACAATGACAGCACTCATTTTTGATTCTGGCCTTCCTGAAATGTCAATCTGTTTATGCTCCTCTCAGTTGCTGATGAATCTTTGTTGTACTTCCACCTTTTGCTTAAGATGTCCAGCATTTGCAATTGATTCTTTTTACCTTCAGAATCCTCGGATTTTCCTTTGATCTTCGTTTCAGCCAGGGTTGGATTTTTTGGGGGATATGTAATCATAATTAACAAAAGTATAATTGTTAAACATCTTAGGTTGTGACAAATGTATCGTGAATTTCTCGAACATTTATTAAACTATTCTTAACTTGGAATTTATGAATTAGCATCCTCTCCCGCCCATTCAACCTGCCTGGTGGGTGACAGGGGTATGCCACATGTTCCGAAGTCAAATAGGCCAGCAGTATATCAGGTTAATGCACAAGTTTCTCTAAATTCTCTAATGTTAAACTCAGAGTGTTCAGAAAGGGGACTTTGTGAAGTTGTATGAATATGCGATCTGATAATCATGGCCCTCCCAAATAATCATCTTGCAGGCAACTATTGCGCAAATCAGTTGTGAAGAATGAATATTTGGATAAAGTGTTCTAAGAAATTGCTATCATGCACAATGTGTATGTCAATCTTTCAAAATGGGAAAGTAAAGCACAAGGAAAGAAAATCCTAGTTGATTAAGTTGTTTATCTAACTTATCTAACTTTGACGTTCTCGCTACTTCCAGAGGACTTGAGACAAGCTTCTTTCATTAATAACTGTAGGAAAGCAGACAGAAAATTAATCTCCAACCATGCCATATTGGTAACTCTGACAAGCGTCTCTGCTGAACTTATTATTCTGTTTGTGTCATCTCATCAGTATAAAATTGTGACATGCTCACTAATGAAACCCAGTCTCTTGATATTGCAATTTAGTATGCTAGTGGTTGCTTATGTGGAACATCAAGACAGCTCCCTACCAGGTGTGTAGTTCTTCCTCCTTCTTTCCTCCTCTGTGCTGCAATCAAATAATCCAAATACACAGGAAAAAATGCCTTGTGAAAACATATTCAGGAAAGGGCATTATGAGAACTATTTCAATAAGAGTCAGGGGATATGGCGAGAAGGCAGGAACGTGGTACTGATTGTGGATGATCAGCCATGATAATATTGAATGACGGTGCTGGCTCGATGGGCCAAATGGCCTACTCCTGCACCTATTGTCTACTGTCTATTGTCTATCAGAGGGAACTTCCGCAAAATACTGAAGGTAATTATTCTGTAATTATTCTTACAGAATTGTAACCTTACTGGTTTAGATTTGAAAGAGAGGGAATTATTAGGGGCCGAAATATCAGTAAAAGATATTGAGGAATCTATTAATTCTTTAAAAAATGGAAAGGCCGCTGGACCAGATGGTTTAAATAGTGAATTTTATAAAAAGTTTCATGACTTGATCTCGCCACGCCTACAGACATTATATACTCAAGCATTCATGCAACAGAAAAGCCCAGAAACTTTAAATGAATCAACTATAATACTTATTCCAAAAATGGATGAGGACCTTGAAGATCCAGGTTCATATAGAGCAATTGCTCTATTAAACATCGATCAGAAAATCTTTAACCAAATTTTAGCACACAGATAAAGCTTAGTGATTTATAAATTAATACACCCGATCAAACTGGCTTTATTCCAAAACGTTATTCACATTATAATCTGAGACGACTATTCAACATTATATACTCAAATCAAATAGCTAATGAAGACTTAGCAGTCATCTCGCTAGACGCTGAGAAAGCATTCGATCAAATTGAATGGCCCTATTTATTTTCGGTGATGGAAAAAATTCAATTAGGTGAGAAGTTTTGTACATGGGTTAAGCTTTCATATACCAATCCAACAGCCAGAATAATGACAAATCAAATGTTATCAAAACAAATTAATTTATCTAAAGATTGTGGACAAGGATGCCCGTTATCACCGTTACTATTCGCCCTTGTTATAGAACCAGTAGCAGAAAGAATTCGAGCTCATCCAGAAATATATGGGTATAATACTAGAAATACAGTTAATAAAATTTCTCTATATGCAGATGATGTATTACTATATATTACAAATCCAGAAATTAGCATCCCTAACCTGTTAAATCCTATAACTCAATTTGGTTTATTCTCGGGATATAGAATCAACTGGAAGAAGAGTGAGATTATGCCAATAATGGAACCTAATTTATATATATATATTGCAACAATCACCTTTTAAAATAGCGAATGAAAAATTTAAATACTTAGGAAACTATGTGACCAAGAAATATACTTCTTTATTTAAATCAAATTTCGTGCCTTTACTATTTCCAAGACCTGCAGCTGTGCTTCACAACAGCTGAATTCAGTACAACATGGCAGCGCTTGGAAGTAGGCATCATGGCAGGCTGCACAGTCTCACCCTTGGCCTTTACAATGGCCATGGAAGTCATCATCAGGGCCTCAAAATGGGTGGTGGGCGGTGAACGAACCAGTGCTGGGCTCCGTCTGCCACCCATCAGGGCATACATGGACGATATGACAACAATAACCACTACTGCAGCATGCACCAAGCGGCTACTTGGAAAGCTGCAGGAGAACATCAAGTGGGCCCGTATGAAAATCAAACCAAGTAAGTCTCGAAGCATCTCCATAGTTAAGGGGGTGCTTAGAGACACAAAGTTCTGCATCGGTGACGAACTAATACCAACAGTGTCTGAGCAGCCAGTAAAAAGCCTGGGCAAATGGTACAACGCAAGTCTCAAGGACAAAGAGCAGGTGCAACAACTAAGGCAAGAAATTGTCAACGGCCTGGAGATCATCAATCAGACCCTACTGCCTGGGAAACTGAAGCTCTGGTGCCTACAGTTTGGACTCCTTCCTCGGACAATGTGGCCACTGACCGTTTATGAAGCTCCAATAACAACTGTGGAGAAGATGGAGCGAACCATAACTTCAAACGCGAAGAAATGGCTCGGTGTCCCACGATGTCTAACTAACATCGGCCTCTATGGCAAAGGGGTCCTGGAACTACCTCTCACTATTCTAACAGAGGAATACAAGTGTTCCAAAGTAAGACTCCAGATGACACTGAGGGACTCTAGAGACAAGACCATCAGTGCTGTTGCGCCGCCCCTAGTAACGGGCCGGGAATGGACACCATCTGATGCAGTACAGCAAGCTTCATCAGCCCTGAGGCACAAAGACGTCGTGGGGCAAGTGCAGCAGGGAAGAGGAGGCTTTGGCCTTACGACAAGTAAACCAACTTGGCGAAAGGCCACAACATCAGAGCGGAGGACATTGGTGGTTGAGGAGGTGCGGCGACAGGAGAAGGCCGCAAGAAGTGCAAAGGCGGTCTCTCTTGCCAAACAGGGGCAATGGATGCAGTGGGAAGGTGTGGAGAGGAGGAAGATCAGCTGGAAAGAACTATGGGAAATGGAATCAAGCAAGATCAGCTTCATCATCAGAGCGACATACGACGTCCTTCCATCACCAAAGAACCTCAATCAGTGGTACGGCGAGGATCCAACCTGTGCCCTCTGCCCAACTCCAGCGACCCTCAAACACATCATGGTAGGCTGCAAGACCAGCCTCACGCAAGGGAGATACACATGGCAACAGCCCTTGAGAACAGGCTGTGTGCGACCAACTCCTTGCCTCCGAGAGCAAGCAGCCCCTCCCACTTAAAGGCGACAACCTTTGTCGGAGAAGGACAGAAAACACCTAAACATCCTTCCACTAGACCCCCCCCCCCCCCCCCCCCCCCGTGAAATGCTCCCCACCTACTGGCACAAGGGACTTCTTAACATCTAGTCCTGTGTATTTGATTCCAATAAATTGCATAAGAATATTCAATATTGGAAAACGCTTCTTATTTCAATGCTCGGTAAAATTAATGCAATTAAAATGATTTTCCTTCCTCAACTTCTATACCTGTTCCAATCAATTCCAATATGCCTCCCTAAAAATTTATTTTTAAAAAATGACTCTATTGTAACAAGTTTTATTTGGAATTATAAGAATCACAGAATAAGTAAAAAACACTTATGTAAATCTAAGACGAATGGAAGATTAGTCTTACCAAAATTTCTTATTTTATTTCTGGGCCGTCAATGTCAAAAACTTAAATTTCTGGTTGAAAGATATGGATCAACAACCAGACTGGTTAAAGATGGAAAAGGAGGATTGTCTGCCATTTGAAATTGGTCCGATTTTCCTATCCCCTACAAAATTGAATAAAAAGATCTATAGTGAAAATCCAATAATACATAGCGGTATTCGAATTTGGAAACAAATAAAAAAGACATTAAAATTGGATAATTTATCACTTTCGCTCCCTATTGCAAATAACCCTTCATTTAAGCCTTCGGTATGGATAAAGGCTTTACGCAATGGAAAAACTATGGAATTATAAAGATGGGAGGTACAACAGAATTATGGATTACATTCAAATATTTTTTTAGATATTTACAATTGAAAGATTATGTTAAATCACATACACAAGAATACAGAATTAGAGAGCCAGAGATTCTAGATGAATGTTTGAATAAACATCCCAACACAGTCTAATTAATATCATATATTTATAATATTCTGTTAGATAGCGAGAATCCGTAGACTGAATCACATAGACAAGCATGGGAAAATGAATTAGTTCAACCCATAACGAAAGATATTTGGGATGAAAGTCTACAACATATACATCAATGTTCGTAAAAACGCCAGACATTCTTTAATGCAATTTAAAATATTACACAGATTGCATTTTTCCAAAACAAAATTAAATAGATGTTTTCCTAATATCTCTCCTATCTGCGATAAATGTCAATACTCTGAGGCTAATTTAACCCATACCTTTGTAAATTGCATAAAAATTAAAACATTTTGGGTGGATATTTTTAAAATTATTTCCATAGTGGTTAATATTCAACTGGATCCCGATCCTAAATTAATAATATTGGGCATATCTGAACAATACCTAAAACTGACAATAAACCAAATACATTTCCTGGATTATAGTATAATAACTGGGAAAAAACTAATATTTAAATTTTGGAAAAACCCTGCATCCCCTACAATTAAAATGTGGATTAAGGAGATGTCGGAGACCTTAAATCTGGAAAAAATTAAATTTGTCTTAATTGACAAACCTGAATTATTTATTAGAATATGGTCGCCGTTCATAGATTATTTGAAGGGGTAGAATGGGCCAGCGCTGAGGCTTGACGGAAGCTTGAACCCAGGACTAGACGAATAGTTTTGTTTTCTTACCTATGGTCCTATCTCCTAAGTTGTATTATGGATAGTTTATTTTATGTTTCTAAGTGGTTTTTTTTCTTTCTCTTTATTTTTTCTATCTATAAAAAAAAAAAAATACTGAAGGTAAAAACTATCACATTTTCTCCAAAGTGAAAGTCAAAGCAAGCCAAACAATGTAACATGGTAACACTGGCCAGCTTCATCATAAGGTAAATTATTCTGGCATAGTCTGCAGAAGGCAATCAACAGCCTTGAATCCTATGAAAAATGTCAATTGTAATGCAAGACGAAGGTCAAAGCCAAGCATCCAACTGAAGAAAATCATCATGAAAATACATTTCAAAAGGCAAAGTAAATGATTATGCACATAATCCAATTTAGGCAACAACAAAAAGATGATCCTCTGAGGCTGATCCGGAATCTGAATAATTGTCATGTTATTTTCTGTCTTGGAACATTTTATAATATAGTTCTAACTTGAAAATTACATGAGATACAAATCAGGTGTGCCGACCTGCATCACTGATCTTGCATTGTGTGCAATGTTCAGCTAGATTTTACAATAAAGTCCGACACAAAACAATCCATTTGCTCAATCACTGTGTCCATTGTTGAGCCAACACTTCTGGATGTCACAATTTCTATGAATATGATGAAGGCATCAGATACAGTTGTCATTCACTAATAGAAGGATTGCAATATACTACCAGATTATCTACACCCAGGGAGACAAATGTGAAAAACATTTTTTTATTGTTTTCCTTGCAAAAATATATTGCCCAATTATAATTTGCTAGCATATTCATCAGGCTTTGATTTGCCAAAGGAATGGAATTTCTCTTGAAGGAGCTTGAAGGTTTGTTTTGGAATCCCTATGTTTGTTTTTGTAAGACTAGCAAATCAGTGGAGGCACACAAAATGCTGGAGTAACTCAGCGGGACAGGCAGCATCTCTGGATAAAAGTTATGGGTGACGTTTCGGGTTGAGACCCTTGACTGTCTGAAGAAGGGTCTCAACCCAACACGCCACCCATTCCTTATATTCAGAGATGCTGCCTGTTCCGCTGAGTTATTCCAGCATTTTGTGTCTATCTTTGGTATAATCCAGCATCTGCAGTTCCTTCCTAAGCAAATCAGTGGAAGTGCTTGAGGCCTCTAATTGGCTCAGGGACCCTTGCGATTGTTTAGGTTCCTTGTTCATGATGCCAACATAGAGTAGAAAAAAATAATATATGCAAGATGATGTTCCTGCCATTGTTTAGCAGAAGCTCTATTTCAATTGTTTATTTGAATTTCAAAGATTTAAAGTTGATTCAGATTATTCAATTGCCCAACTTTGTTTTGTTTGGTTGGTTGTTATTTTTTCGTTAATAGGATCAAACATTTTCGGAATTTACCATCACCCGCCGGGGGCTTCAACATTGAGAGCCTCGATTGCCTCGACGCAGCGGGAAAACAAGCAAGGAAGAGATAAGACTTTTTACCTTCCATCACAGTGGGGAGGTGCCTAAAGATTCACTGTGATGAATGTTTGTGTTAAATTGTGTTTTGTTCCTTTTTTTCTGTCATGACTGCGTGTTACGAAATCTCGTTCAAACTTGTTTGAATGACAATAAAGGAAATTCAATTCAATTCAATTCAATTCATTCAATTCATTTTCACTCACAGGCATAAGAGAAATGTATTTCCCTCTGAGTTTATAAGATTATAGGATAGTCTAGTTGAGGAATGGGGTCAAGGAAAGAGAGTCCACGTTGCAGCCCTGTTTCTACCAATCTTTCCACCACCAGGCACACGAAGCACATGCTGAGATGTGTGTTCAGCTCTGGCTTAACAATTTCCTATCTTGTGATGTGGACTCCATAAGAAGAAGTTGAGGAATTCAAAATGTTAACAGGATTCTCTAGCCAAGATAAGGAGAACCTGTTTCCTCCTTTAGATGAATACCAAACAAATCTAGGCACAGTCTTAATTTACAGCCAGACAGTGTAGCAGTGAAATTAGAGCACATCATTTTCCTATTAGGTAACTGTTTCCTCTTTTCTCCTGATGCACCACTTTAATTGTGAATGACTTAATTGGACCTCCAGGCTAAGTCACTACCTTTGCTTAGACATGTGCCAGATCCGCTAAATATGTTCCAGACAACTCTCTGAATTCTGGTATCCAACTGGAGCCTTTTGTCACCTGGAGATTCAATTAGATATTCCCCTATGATGTTACATTCAATTAATTCCTGCTGATTTCAATGATCTTTTAGTATACCGTGAGTGATAACACCACTGTTGATTTGCTGTCAAAATCAACAGGGGGCCTCTCTCATGTGAGGCTAAATGTAGCTTCATTGTTAAAGCCAGCCTCTACCCTTTTCAGTGGCAGGTGCTTTGTGTTGTGAATGCACATATGTCATCAAGGTCAGTAAATGCATCTTCCTATGTTATACCCTACCAATTATCCTCAGACATGCTCAGTTCATCACTGCCTTATTACAAATATTATCAATGTCAGGATTCACTTTATCCTTTTTTTTAGAAATGGAAAAATATAGGATCCAATGACTAGGAAGGAACTGCAGATGCTGGGTTAAACCTAAGGTAGACACAAAAAGCTGGAGCTGGACAGGCAGCATCTCTGGAGAGAAGGAATGGGTGACGTTACGGGTCGAGAACCTTCTTCAAATTAGGGATAAGAGAAAGAAGAGATATGGAAGATGATATAGATAAAGAACAAAGAATGAAAGATATGCAAAAAAGTAACTATGATAAAGGAAACAGGCCATTGTTAACTGTTAGTTGGGTGAAAACGAGAAGCTGGTGTGACGTGGGTGGGGGAGGGATAGAGAGAGAGGGAATGCCGGGGTTACTTGAAGTTTGATCACTGGAGCAAATGCCAAAGTGCAGCAGGTACACAGTAGAGGAGACACGAGGAACTGCAGACGCTGGAATCATGAGCAAAACACAAAGTTTTGGAAGAAATCAGCAGATCAAGCAGCATTTGGGGAGGGAATGCACAGTCGACGTTTCAGGTTCCAATCCTAGCGATGAGACTCGACTGGTGAGACCGACGTCAGGCAGAGCTATAGTGGTGGGTGACTCCATTGTCCGAGGTGCAAACTGGAGATTCTGTGGCGGCAGACGAGACGTGAGGATGGTCTGTTGCCTCCCTGGTGCCAGGGTTCAAGATATCACAAACTGACTTCAGAACATCCTTGAGGGGAAAAGTGAACATCCGGAAGCAGTTGTGCACGTGGGCACAAACGATGTCGGGAAGAAGAGGAAGGAGGTTTAGAGAGTTAGGAAGAAGACTGAAAAGCAGGACTTCTAGGGTGGTCATCTCTGGATTGCTTCCAATACCTCGTGCTAGTGAGGGCAGGAACAGGGAGAGATAGGGGATCTGAATGTGTGGCTGGGGGGCTGGTGCAGGGAGCAAGGATTTAGATTTATAGACCACTGGGATCTCTTCTGGGGTAGGGATGACCTGTACAAAAGGGACAGGTTACACCTTAACTGAAGAAAGACCAACTTTCTGGCAGGCAGGTTTGCTAGTGCTACACGAGTTGATTTAAACTAAATAGTGAGGGGGAGGGGTTGACAAATTGGTAGTATAAAGATGAAGTTAAAGGGGAAGTGAGTACAGGAAAAGTTCCAAAAGACTCCCAAATTAATGGGAAGGAAAGTTCGAGAAGGGATAAGAGAGTAAGGTCAGTGTCAATAGTGATCGGTGTGAGAGGGGAGGTGAATACTGAAGTTAAAGTGTTGTATATGAATACACGAAGTATAAGAAATAAAGTGGATGAGCTTGAGGCTCTGTTAGAAATTGGCAAGTATGATGTTGTGAGTATTATAGAGACATGGCTGCAAGAGGACCAGGGCTGGGAAGCAAATATTCAAGGGTATTTCCCTGAAGGTGGAATCACATGTAGATGGGGTGGTAAAGAAAGCCTTTGGTGTGCTGGTCTTTATAAATCAGAGGTCAACAAAATAGAGAGAGTACAGAGGAGATTTACTAGAATGTTGCCTGGGATCCAGCAACTATGTTACAGAGAAAGGTTGAACAAGTTAGGTCTTTATTCTTTGGAGCGCAGAAGGTTAAGGGGGGACTTAATTGAGGTCTTTAAAATGATGAAAGGGATAGACAGAGTTGACGTGGATAAGCTTTTCCCATTAAGGGTAGGGAAGATTCATAGAAGAGGGCATGACATGCGAATTAAGGGACGGACATTTAGGGGTAACGTGAGGGGGAACTTCTTTACTCAGAGGGTGGTGGCTGTGTGGAATGAGCTTCCAGCAGAAGTGGTGGAGGCAGGATCGATTTTAACATTTAAAAGTAAAGTGGATAGGTATATGGACGGGAAGGGAATGGAGGGGTATGGTCTGAGTGCAGGTAGATGGGACTAGGGGAAAACAAATGGTCGGCACGGACTGGAAGGGCCGAGAGGGCCTGTTTCCGTGCTGTAATTGCTATATGGTTATATGGTATACGTCCTGTTGAAAAGACAAACAGATGGGCAGAGGGGGTGGGGTAAAGAGGAAAGTGGTGAGGAAAGAAATTCAGACCCTTGCGAGGGGTTACATTAACATTGGCATGTAGTAAAGGTAATGCTACGGTTGTTATGGGAGATTTCAACATGAAGGTAGACAGGGAAAATCAGGATGGTACTGGACCCCAAGAAAGGGTTTGTGGAGTGCCTCCATGATGGATTGTTAGAGCTCGTACTGGAGCCTACCAAGAAGAAGGCAATTCTGGATTTAGTGTAATGTAATGAACCTGTTTTAATAAGGGAATGTCAGGTAAAGGAGCCATTCAGAGGTAGTGATCATAATATGATGTTTTAATCTGTAATTTGAGAGGGAGAAGGGACAATTGGAAGTGTCAGTATTACAATTGAACAAAGGGGACTATGGAGCCATGAGGGAGGAACTGGCCAAAGTTGACTGGAAAGATACCATAGCAGGGATGACAGTGGAACAATAATGGCAGGTATTTCTGGGAATAATTCAGAAGGTGCAGGTTCAGTTCATTACAAAGAGGAAGAAAGATTCCAAGGGGAGTAAGAGGCAACCATAGCTGACAAGTGAAGTCAGGAACAGTATAAAAGTAAAAGAGAAGTATAACATAGCAAAGATGAGCGGGAAGCCAAAGAATTGTGAAACTTTTAAAGAGCAACGGAAGATAACTAAAAAGGCAATACGGAGAGAAAAGATGAGGTACGAAGGTAAGCTGGCAAAGATTATAAAGGAGGATAGTAAAAGCTTCTTTATGTATGTGAAGAGGAAAAAATTACTTAAGACCAAAGTTGGACTCTTGAAGACTGAAACAGGTGAATTTATTACGGGGAACAAGGAAATTGGATCTTTTTGAAACATATAAGAATATTAAGGGTCCTCTGCCTCAGAAGACTGAGGAGGCCAAATCTATGGATGCTTTCAAGAGAGAGTTAGATAGAGCTCTTAAAGATAACGGAGTCAGGGGATATGGGAAGAAGGCAAGAATGGGGTACTGATTGTGGATGATCAGCCATGATCACAGTGAATGGCGGTGCTGGCTCGATGGGCCGAATGGCCTATTCCTGCACCTATTGTTTATTGTCTATTGTCTATAAACAATATAATAAACAAGGGAGGTTCAATGTGTGTGTATATACACATACTCACAATACACGTATCTATAGAACATATAGTTATATATTTATTTATTTGTTTATTTGAGGTTGTAGTTTAATAGCCAAATGGCAGTAGGGAAGAAGCTGTTCCTGAACCTGAACGTTACAGTATTCAGGCTCCAGTACCTTCTTCCAAATGACAGGGGTGAAATGAGTGTGTGGCCAAGGTGGTGTGGGTCTCTGATTATGTTGGCTGCCTCTTTGAGACAGTGATTCTGGTAAATCCCTTCGATGGTGGGGAGGTCAGAGCCAGTGATGGACTGGGCAGTGTTCACAACTTTTTGCAGATATGTGGGCCTTGCATATATTATTGGTTCATTACATTTTTCTCAGCACAGAATAATTTCTTGGCCAAGTTTTTTCACATGCTCATATTATCCAAAATGAAGGGACTTTAGATTTTAATTTATGTGATCATATCACAGCCATGTTTGAAAATGCACCATTATAAGAATGCTAATAACATTTAATACGTTTTTGAAATCTCTTGAGTATTAATACCTGTTTCCAAATGTATTTGTTCTAATTGAAGTAAATTAACTCATATATTGATTGTTCAGCCTGTTGACATTATATTATTAGGTTGGGGAACAGAGGTTTGCGCACACATCTCCAAAGAAAATGGAGGTGCGCTGATGAAAATCAAGGTTAATTAGAAGTACTACAATGTTGCACAGATTTGGCTGGCTTAACACCTGTTGGGAATTTAACTCTTAATTTGTCACAAGGTTCACATTTTTTATCTGAAACCCCCAGAATGACAACAGTAGGAGTGCAAGTTTGTGCACAGTGAAAACTTAACTTCAGTGGCCGGAAAAAAACAACAGTTTTGATTTATATGGAAATACTCTGCAGGTCAGGCAACATTCTGTAGAGAGTTAACATTTTAAGCAATGATCTGTCATCAAGGCTGATGTCAATCTGTTGAGTATTTTGAGGTTTTACTATAGATTTCCATCGCCTGGTGTTTTATTTACAGTTCTTAATAATTAAGAACAAATGGCCTTTACCAATCCCTTTCCCTGAAGATGATACTGTTTAATGGGCCAATATCCAAATTGCATTCTTTGAACTCAATAATATTTGACCTGTGATATTAAATACTGCCTCACTGTTCATAAATGAAACCTAGTTGCATACAGTTTTATGCACACTGAGATACATATGGTTTAGCAAAATTACAATCATTTTCTTGATAAACAAGTAATCTTACTTGATGGGAATTTGAAATAAAAACTAAAAAAAAAAACACAGCAGGGCACGTAGCATCTGCGGAGAGGTAAAGAGTTACATGTCAAGCAGATACCCTTTCATCATCACACTACTTTCCTGTTCAAAATCTGCCCATTGTGAAATTCGATCAGTTGCTTCTTGGTATGAGTCATCTTACTACAGCTGTCTCTCCAGCTTCAGAGACATACGTAATGACTTAATCAACATGTACAACAGCCATATAGCCATACAGCATGGAATCAGGCCCTTCAGCCCAGCTTGCCCTGTTGACCAAGAGGCCTCAATGGCACTAGCCCCACTCGCTTGCATTTTGCTCTTATCCCTCTAAACCTCCCCCATGTGTGCACCGGTTCAAATGTATTTTAAGGTTGTTATTGTACCTTTAAATATAGTAATAATTTTAACAGACAGATGTGGAGTAATAACATGGAGCCAGTGTCTTTAAAGCCCTGGTGTACTTCCTATAATTCCGTAATAGCGAGGCAGTTTTGATCTTAGGCAAATTAGATTACGTTACTCAGTTTATAGGTTTGACTGAGCTCCTTAAAAAGCAGTGGACACTTTCTTTGTGTTTAAAATATACATACCCTGTATCGCCAGCACAGTTAGGATAGTCAAAACCTTTTCCTAAGATGGAAATATCAAAGGCTAGCAGGCATAGCTTTATGGTGAGAAAGGAAAGCTTCACTTGGTAACTGTGCAAGCTCTGCCGTATGCAGCAATCTGGTTGTAAAACAATTTTTTTTAGGTAGAATTTTTTTAATCTTGCCATTTTTGAAGACAGCCTCAATTGGGCTTTAATGCCAAATGCAGCATTGGAGTGATGCACCAAATAAGAGTGAACTCCAGTTTCTATGTATAAATTTGGTTTAGCAGTGGAGGTGCAGGTTATGGATGGTCTCAATATCCTAGACCAGTGTTGTTCCAGGCTGTCACTGCTGATCTTGGCCATGTCTCACAAAGTGCTCAAGGCTTCATCCAAATACCATACTGCAAGAACATAACCATATAACCATATAACCATATAACAATTACAGCACGGAAACAGGCCCTCTCGGCCCTTCCAGTCCGTGCCGACCATTTGTTTTCCCCTAGTCCCATCTACCTGCACTCAGACCATACCCCTCCATTCCCTTCACGTCCATATACCTATCCACTTTACTCTTAAATGTTAAAATCGATCCTGCCTCCACCACTTCTGCTGGAAGCTGATTCCACACAGCCACCACCCTCTGAGTAAAGAAGTTCCCCCTCATGTTACCCCAAAACCTCTGTCCCTTAATTCTCATGTCTCAACATGGAAGGAGAAAACCTCTGGCTTTTCTTTAGCTAACGTGCACAGACAAAACATAAGCATATACAGTAAGTAGAAGCTGCTTTACAGGTTTCTCCCAATTACAGATATTTTGGAAGCTGCATGTGACCGCTTTGGGTTGTACCTATTAGGAATACCACTCTGTATCAATGGAGGATTCCAGAATTGACCTGAGAAGATGAATCAGCAATTCCTATTTTTTTCTTGAGTACCAAGATCCATTTGGAACTTTAGTTCGTGACAATCATATCTGTGTGAATTGAAAACAAGTGCTAAACTGACAGATAAACCCTCATTTTAGGAAATCAATAATAATTTTAGGCAGTTATTGTCACAAGCAATGAGAATTTCATTTCTATACTAATGCTTAATTCACAGTGACAGAAATGGTAAGGCTGCCAGTTTTAGTGCTCTTTCAGTACTGGGGACAGTGAGCTCGCGGAAACAGTTCTTCTGCCAGGGACAAGATTTATGTTAGAAACATAGAACATTGGAAATTGGTGCAGGAGTAGGCCATTCTCCTGCACCAACTCCTTCTCTCCATACCCCCTGATCCCTTTAGCCACAAGGGCCACATCTAACTCCCTCTTAAATATAGCCAATGAACTGGCCTCAACTACCTCTGTTGCAGATAATTCCAGAGACTCACCACTCTCTGTGTGAAAAATGTTTTCCTCATCTCGGTCCTAAAGGAATTCCCCCTTACCCTTAGACTGTGACCACTTGTTCTGGACCTCCCAACATCGGGAACAATCTTCCTGCATCTAGCCTATCCAACCCCATAAGAATTTTGTAAGTTTCTATAAGATCCCCCCTCAGTCTTCTAAATTCTAGCGAGTACAAGCCATGTCTATCCAGTCTTTCGTCATATGAAAGTCCTGACATCCCAGGAATCAGTCTGGTGAACCTTCCCTGTACCCCTTTTATGGCAAGAATGTCTTTTCTCAGATTTGGAGACCAAATCTGTACGCAATACTCCATGTGTGGTTTCACCAAAACCCTGTACAACTGCAGTAGAACCTCCCTGCTCCTATACTCCAATCCTTTCGCTATGAATGCTAACATACCATTTGCTTTCTTCACTGCCTGCTGCACCTGCATGCCTACTTTCAATGATTGGTGTACCATGACACCCAGGTCTCGTTGCATCTCCCCTTTTCCTAATTTGCCACCATTAAGATAATAGTCTACCTTCTTATTTTTGCCACCAAAGTGGATAACCTCACATTTATCCACATTATACTGCATCTGCCATGCATTTGCCCACTCACCCAACCTATCCAAGTCACCTTGCAGCCTCCTAGCATCCTCCTCACACCTAACACTAACCCCCAGCTTAGTGTCATCCGCAAACTTGGAGATGTTGCATTCAATTCCCTCGTCCAAATCATTAATATATATTGTATATATCTGGGGTCCCAGCACTGAGCCTTGCGGTACCCCACCAGTCACTGCCTGCCACTCTGAAAAGGACCAATTTACTCCTACCCTTTGCTTCCTGTCTGCCAGCCAGTTCTCTATCCACATCAGTACTGAACCCCCAATACTGTGTGCTTTAAGTTTGTATACTAATCTCTTATGTGGGACCTTGTCGAAAGCCTTCTGAAAGTCTAGATATAACACATCCACTGGTTCTCCCTTATCCACTCTGCTAGTTACATCCTCAAAAAATTCTATAAGATTCGTCAGACATGATTTACCATTCATAAATCCATGCTGACTTTGTCTAATGATTTCACCACTTTCCAAATGTACTGCTATCCCATCTTTAATAACTGACTCTCCATTAGCTACTCTCCAATCCTCAGGAACTACTCCAGAATCTAAGGAGTTTTGAAAAATTATCACTAATGCATCCACTATTTCTGTGGCTACTTCCTTGAGTACTCTGGGATGCAGACTATCTGGCCCTGGGTATTATCGGCCTTTAATCCATTCACTTTACCCAACACCACTTCTCGGCTAACCTGGATTTCACTCAGTTCCTCCACCTTATTTGACCCCCGGTCACTTGCTATTTCCATCAGATTATTTATGTCTTCCTTAGTGAAGACAGAACCAAAGTAGTTATTCAATTGGTCTGCCTTGTCCTTGTTCCCCATGATCAATTCACCTGTTTCTGACTGCAAGGGACCTATATTTGTTTTAACTAATCTCTTTCTCTTCACATATCTATAAAAACCTTTGCAGTCAGTTTTTATGTTCCCTGCCAGTTTTCTTTCATAATCTATTTTATTTTCCTAATTAAGCCCTTTGTCCTCATCTGCTGAACTGTGCATTTCTCCCAGTCCTCTGCTAGGCTGCTTTTGCTGGCTAATTTGTATGCTTCATCTTTAGCTTTTATACTATCACTGATTTCCCTTGTTATCCATGGATGCACTACCTGCCCTGATTTATTCTTTTGCCAAACTGGGATGAACAATTGTTGTAGTTCATCCATGCAGTCTTTAAATACCTCCCATTGCACATCCACTGTCAACCCTTTAAGAATCACTTGCCAGTCTATCTTGGCCAATTCACTTCTCATTCCTTCAAAGTTATCTTTGTTTAAGTTCAGAACCATTGTTTCTGACTTAATTATGTCACTCTCCATCCTAATGAAGAACTCAACCATATTATGGTCACTCTTGCCCAAAGGGCCCTGCACAACAAGACTGCTAACTAACCCTTCCTCATTACTCAATACACAGTCTAGAATAGCCTGCTCTCTCATTGGTTCCTCTACATGTAGGTTTAGAAAACTATCCCACATACATTCCAAGAAATCCTCTTCCTCAGCACCCCTGCCCAGTTGATTCACCCAATCTATATGTAGATTGAAGTCACCCATTATAACTGTTTTACCCTTGTTGCACGCATTTCTAATTTCCTGTTTGATGCCATCCCCAACTCCACTACTACTGTTAGGTGGCCTGTACACATCTCCCACTAGCATTTTCTGCCCCTTAGAATTTCGCAGCTCTACCCATATCGATTCCACATCCTCCAAGCTAATGTCCTTCCTTTCTATTGCATTAATCTCCTCTCTCACCAGCAATGATACCCCACCTCCCTTTCCTTTCTGTCTATCCCTCCTGAATATTGAATATCCCTGGATGTTCAGCTCCCAGCCTTGGTCCCCCTGGAGCCATGTCTCCGTGATCCCAACTATAGCATAGTCATTAATAGCTATCTGCACATTCAACTCGTCCACCTTATTACGAATGCTCCTTGCATTGAGACACAAAGCCTTCAGGCTTGTTTTTACAACACTCTTCCTCCTTATACAATTATGTTGACAAGTGGCCCCTTTTGATTTTTGTCCTGGAAACCCACCACCTCTTATTCTCTGTTTATTATTTTTTTCTTCTTTCCCCCCTACATGTTGGGTCTGAGTGCTTCCCATCTCTGCCTCCTGCCTCAGACCCTGTCTACTGGCTTTCTCTATTTGAGTCCCTCCCGCCAACTCAAACTCATTTCCTTCTGAGTGGATGTATTTCATACATGAGTGAATATATATTCTCCAGCTATACCATATCTAGGTTACATTAATCAGTTTGTAGGTTTGACTGAGCTCCTTGAGAAATAAGGGACACCTTATTTATGTTTAAAATATACTTATTGCCAGCACAAATAAGGTCGACAGTCAGAACCTTTTTCCCAGGATGGAAATATCAAAGATATAGGGCATAGCTTTATGGTGAGAGGGGCAGAGTTTAAAGGAGATGTGTGGTGCATGTTTTTACATAGAGGTTGGTGAATACCTGGAATGCACTGCCACTGGTGGTGGCAGAGACAGATAGTTTAGTGGCGTTTTAGATAGGCAAATTGATATGCTGGGAATGGAGGGACATTGGTTACATGCAGGGAGACAAGAGTTTGCCTTGGCATCATGTTCAGTTCAGATATTATGGCCTGCTCCTGTGGTGCACTGTTCTATGTTCTATGTTAACTTGGGAAATAAACACTGTTCTTAATGACTGCCTTGTCTTCTTGGAGTAGCTTTCTGTAATAATCACAAGTGACCGTATTAAATGCACAATAGAATGTGCACCTTGCTTTGCAGATTAGTTGATTGTTATATACACCAGGGTGCAACAAAATTCCATTTTTACATGAAATTCATAGTAAACAGTATACATACAGTAATTAGAATACAGCAATAACTGCGAGTGCAAAAAAGCATAATAGTCAAAATTGTAGATCAAAAACCAAGTTGTGCAATAGAATATTACAGCAAATCATATAAATACTAATGAGGTAGATAAGAGTAAGGGTTTGTGGCAACATCTCAGAAGTGGAATACAAAATACATGATTGGTTCAAGAATCAGCTGGTGGTATGGAAGAAACTATTATTTTCAGAGCTTTCCGTACCTATTCATACCTCTGGTTTCCCTCTTCCCTGACTCTCAGTTTGTAGAAGGGTCTTGGTCCAAAACATCACCTATTCCTTTTCTCCAGAGATGCTGCCTGACTCGTTGTTTCTCAAGCATTTTGTATCTATCAAACCGTTCTTGTCTGGACCAAGCCACTAATATTTCTATATATTCCATCAAGTTACCCCTCATTTTCCGACACTTTAGAGAAAACAAACCAAGTTTATTGACCCCTCCTTATCGCTAATACTGACTAATCCAGGCAATATCCCAGCATACCTCGTCTGTAAGCCCTTGTGTCTTCTCCCAGAAGGTAGAAGAGAGAAAGTGGAAAGGCCAGGGTGGCAGGCATCCTGGACAATATTTATTTCTGATGCAATGCACAGTGAAGATGGGCTGGATGGAAGGAAGTGACAAGTCTGTATCAACTGGCCTGTGTTTGATACTCTCTATAGGCTCAGGTCACAGTGTGAAAGCACTATCGCACGAGTCTGAGATACATCCCGCCAGAATACTTTCAATAGCATAGTACACGTTCAAAAGAAACCCTGTGGATATGTTGAATCTTTTCAGATGCCTAAGAAAGTAAATATGCTGTTGTGCTTTCTAGAACACTACATCGGTGTGAAGGGATCAGCTTAGCTTGCTGGTGATATGGATACCAAGGATTTTGAAGCTGTCCACCATGCCTATGCAACTCATTGGATGAGGATAGGGCAATGTTAATCCCTTTCTTCCTTAAGTCAGCAACTAACTCTTTAGTAATTTCTTCAGTCTGAAGAAGAGTCTTGACCTGAAACGTCACCCATTCCTTTTCTTCAGTGATACTGCCTCTCCCGCTGATTTACTCCAGCGTTTTGTGTCTATCTTCGGTTAAAACCAACATCTGTGGTTCTTTCCTACACAACTAACTCTTTTGATTTGCTGATGTTAAAGGTTAGATGTTGTACTGAAACCATGATATAAGGTTTCCAATCGCTTTCCTGTACATCATCTCCTCGCTGTCATTGATTTGGCCAAGAATGTTAGAAGTAGTTTTGATGCCTGCGCAGTATGTTACACGGTGCTGCATGGGCAGTAAAACTGACAACATTCTAATATCTGTCACCATGAGTTGTATGATTTATTGTAGAAATGAAATTCTCATTTCTTAGCTTATAACAATAAATGTCTGAAATCATTATTGATTTCCTAAAGTTTGAGTTTCTATGGCATTTAGCTCCTGTTTTAATTTCATTCATATATGATTGAAATTAACTGCAGCTGGACTTTGGAACACAAAATAAAGGACGTCCATTCAACCCCCCAGGTAAATTCTGCTGTACCATTAAATTGATGCACGGAAATGTGAAAATGTATACCTCCAGATTCAGGAAGAGTTTCTTCCGAGGCAACTGAACCATCCTATCATAACTAAAGAACGGTCCTGACCTACCATCTATCTCATTGGAGACCCTCAGACTATCTTTAATCAGACTTTTATGAACTTTATCTTGAACTAAACATCATTCCCTTTATCATGTATCTGTACACCGTGGACAGCTTGATTGTAATCATGTATAGTCTTTCCACTGACTGGATAGCACGCAACAACGAAAAAATCGCTTCACTGTACCTCGGTACATGTGACAATAAACTAAATTCAATCAAAGCTGATCTTCACCATCATGACCCTGGCCACTGGCAGCAAGATTGAGCCATGTCATGTGAAGGCCAGCAATCAAGTACATTGATAGACTCTGTACCTTCTGTAACTAATCAAGTGTCAAGTTTCCTACTTCAATGTTGCATGCACTTTACTCTTCTGCTATCAGAAATGTTAATGTGGTTCTCAATGCCCTTGTATGTTAATGATGTGGTTTGTGTGTTTGCAAATTTTGCTGATAAATAGGAAAGTAAGTTGTCAATATAACATAACAAGGCCGCCAAGAATCTAGAAATGTGCAGGAACATAAAGTGTACACGACGGGAATAGGCTTTTCAGCCCACCATGTCTCTGTCGATCATGATAATGTGGTTGTCCCTTGGGGTTAGATGGATTTAAAGAGCAAATCTGCTTGCGCATGGTTTATATCCCACCATTTCATGCCTCATAAATGTTTTTTAAACATAGAAACATAGAAAATAGGTGCAGGAGTAGGCCATTCAGCCCTTCGAGTCTGCACCCGCCATTCAATATAATCATGGCTGATCATCCAACTCAGTATCCCGTACCTGCCTTCTCTTCATACCCCCTCATCGCCCTAGCCACAAGGGCCACATCTAACTCCCTCTTAAATATAGCCAATGAACTGGCCTCAACAACCTCCTGTGGCAGAGAATTCCGGAGATTCTCCACTCTGTGTGAATAATGTTTTCCTCATCTCGGATCTAACAGACTTCCCCCTTATCCTTAAACTGTGACCCCTTGTTCTGGACTTCACCAACATCGGGAACAATCTTCCTGCATCTAGCCTGTCCAACCCCTGAAGAATTTTGTAAGTTTCTATAAGATCCCCCCTCAATCTTCTAAATTCTAGCGAGTACATGCCAAGTCTTTCCAGTCTTTCTTCATATGAAAGTCCTGACATCCCAGGAATCAGTCTGGTGAATCTTCTCTGTACCCCCTCTATGGCAAGAATGTCAATCCTCAGATTAGGAGACCAAAACCGTACACAATACTCCAGGTGTGGTCGCACCATTACCCTGTACAACTGTAGTAAACCTCCCTGCTTCCTTTTTCTATGAATGCTAACATACCATTTGCTTTCTTCACTGCCTGCTGCACCTGCATGCCTACTTTCAATGACTGGTGTACCATGACACCCAAGTCTCATTGCATCTCCCATTTTCCTAATCGGCCTCCATTCAAATAATAGTCTACTTTCCTGTTTTTGCCACCGAAGTGGATAACCTCACATTTATCCACATTATACTGCATCTGCTATGCATTTGCCCACTCACCCAGTCTATCCAAGTCACCTTGCAGCCTCCTAGCATCCTCCTCACAGCTAATACTGCTCCCCAGCTTCGTGTCATCCGCAAACTTGGAGATGTTGCATTCAATTCCCTCGTCCAAATCATTAATATATATTGTAAATAGCTGGGGTCCCAGCACCGAGCCTTGCGGTACCCCACTAGTCACTGCCTGCCATTCTGAAAAGGACCTGTTTACTCTTACTCCCTGTCTACCAGCCAGTTCTCTATCCACATCAATACTGAACCCCCAATACCGTGTGCTTTAAGTTTGCATACTAATCTCTTATGTGGGACCTTGTCGAAAGCCTTCTGAAAGTCCAGATCTAACACATCCACTGGTTCTCCCTTATCGACTCTACTAGTTACAGCCTCGAAAAATTCTATAAGGTTCGTCAGACAAGATTTATCTTTCATAAATCCATGCTGACTTTGTCCAATGATTTCACCACTTTCCAAATGTGCTGCTAATCCATCTTTAATAACTGACTAGCAGTTTCCCACTACTGATGTTAGACTAACTGGTCTGTAATTCCCCGTTTTCTCTCTCCCTCCCTTTTTAAAAAGTGGGGTTACATTAGCTACCCTCCATTCCTCAGGAACTACTCCTGAATCCATACTACTCCAAACATTGCTATCCGATCAGCTTCCACCATTTCCCCGGAAATGCTTTGGAAGTACTACCACACTCTGGGTATCACCTCACACATCTCCTTTAAACTTTCTATGCCCTCTGGTATTTGACATTTCCACCCTGAGAATATAGCTCTCTAATTACATGCCCGATCTATGCCTCTCATAATTTTATATACTTCTATCAAATTGTCCCTCAGTTTCTGATGCTATAGAGAAAACAATCCAAATGTATCCACCATCTCCTTATAACTAATACTAAACCTAAATTCTAAAAACCAGGCAACATCATGGTGAACCTCTTCTGCACCCTTTCCAATGTCTCCACATCCTTCTTGTCATGTGATAGGAGCAGTATTAGGCCATTCAGCCCATCAAGTCTACCCCTGACACCCATTCTTGGAATGAAATGACCAAAACTGCACACAATAATTAAGGCTACAGGGGTATATAAATCAATTATATCACCTAGCAAAGATTTGACAGATGAAGTATGATGTGGGAAAAAAAAAATTTCTCCATGAAATTAAAAAAAAAGTCCATTATCGGCAGTGAAATTTTGCAGAGGTTTGCGATGCAGCAGGATCTGGATATCCTGGTGCATGATTTGCAGAACAGTATCGCCTTAGGGGAAAGGAGTTGGTAAAGGCTATTTGTTCATAATTAATAAGAACTATTGGTTTGAAAAAAAGCACCATGTGATGGAGATCTGGAGTATATGCTGGAAATACTCAACAGATTGCCATCAGCACTGATGAAAGATCATTGTTGAAATGTTAACTCTCTGCAGAATGTTGCCTGACCTGCAGGGTATTTCCAGGAAATCATAACTGTTGTTTTTTTCAGGCCTGTAAGGTTGAAGTATTTACTGTAGACAAATTTGCACTCCTACTATAGTCATTCTGGAGGATTTACACAAGAAAAATGGGAACCTTGTGACATATTAGAAGCGATCATTCTAAAAATGCAACACCGTGGGGGAATTGAGGAAAATGCACTATAAGCAGGTTTCCAGCTGTTGGATGGAGAAGGAAGAGGGAGAGAGAGACCTACAACAGAAGAATAGCAAAAGAAAACACATGCACAAAGCTTTAGGGGACTCCATTTCAGTGAAGAAGTTCAAACATAAAAATGCTGGCTGCTCTTTCCCATGCTCCATGCTTGTAGACAGACATAGCATTTCAACAAATATTTGATTCATCATGCCTAGCCTTCAGCTTTCTTTTGTACTCTGTATCACTGAAGTCCTCATCTCTGCATAGAACTCATGCCTAACCTCTCCTTTGGGGTCTGACACCAGAACTATCCCCATTGCCCTCCACAGTGGCAGGTCACATGTGCTGGATGACTCACCCTGTGCAGATCCCAGCTCTAAGTTAGGCGCAAAATGCTGGAATAACTCAGCGGGACAGGCAGCATCTATGGATAGAAGGAATGGGTGAAATTTCGGGTTGAGGCCCTTCTTCAGACTGAGAGTCAGGAGTGTGGGAAATGAGAGATATGGAAGAGTAAGGTGTGAAAACGAGAGATCTGAGTTACTCCAGCATTTTGTGTCTAACTTCAGTGTAAATAAGCAACTGCAGTTCCCTCCTACACATTTCCTCAGCTCTAAGTTAATTCCATAGTGACACAAATATCTGCAACAGAGCCAGTAAATGCAGGGGTCAGATCAAGTGCTGATAAAAGGAAAGGAAATGTTAGAAATGCTCAGCAACAGTGGAAGAGAAATGGAATTAATATTTCAGATCAGGGATCCTTAGTCATAACTAAACAACAAAGGTAAATGCTTTATTTTTATGTCTGACAAACTTAAAGCATCAGGAGATGCAAGTGATTGCAGATCTGGAATATTGAGCAAAACAACCTATTGGAGGAATTCTGCAGGTCAAGCACCATCTGTGGATGGAAAGGGTCCTTTTAATGATGTGAAGGATTTAAAGATGGATAATTTTTTTCTGGTATTTGATCTGGTATTTTGTTGGTTCACATGCTTGATCAATGGTGTTTTATCATTAATGTCTTATTATTATTAATGTTTAGTGTTTTCTGAGTCATTTGTAATTGTCACTATATGTCATGTTGTTACTTGTGGGCGGAGCACTAAGGCAAATTCCTTGTATGTGAATACTTGGCCAATAAACTTACTTACTTACTTAATGAGTGCAGAGAGGATTTGTGAGGATGTTGCCTGAAATCAAGGGTTTAGGGAGCTGATGGGCTGGCTCAGAGCTTATGGCTAAGAACTGCAGGAGATTGAAGGGTGATTTTAGAGGTGCATAAAATCATGAGGGGAATAGGTAAGGTGAATTCCCAGAGCCTTTTCCCACGATTCTCAGATAATGTGGTTGGAATAGAGAGGAAATATTTGTGTCTAGCATCCCAACTGAGGAGAGTTTTACTGAGATCTGGACAGAGGCAGCAAGGCTAGCGGTTGTTAACCAAACCAAACTGGTGATGGTGAGCAGTCTTCACTAATGCAGTCCTTCTGGTGAAGTGCGCATAATTCTGCCAAGAAAGGGCTTCCAGGGTTTAGGCCCAGCAACAAGAAAGGAAGGATCAATGTATTTCCAAATCAGGGTGTTATGTGACTTGAAAGGGTAACTGCAGGGGGTGGGTGATCCCAAGTGCCTGCCGTATTTGATTGTTGAGATCACGGTTTTGGAATGTTCTGTCAGAGAACCTAATGTGAGTACGTGGAATACATTGTGGTTAATTTGCACTGCACTCCATGGAATGAATGGTGGTAAAAGGAGTGCCATACATGTGGGCACTTAGCCCTGGTTGCTGCTGAATTTCTTGAGTGCTGTTGGATATGGACTCTTTCCATGCAATAGAGTTTTGGTTTGTAAGATGGGAGATAGTGCTTTAATCGTGTTTGCAATCCACGATTAAATTTATTTGACAAAAATGTAAAGCTTGCATGCGGCTTTTTAGGATGGCCTGGAGCATTACCTTTCAAGTTTTAATGATGACAGGTATCATTAGACCACCCAAAGTGTAACATTTTAGGACACTGTCTGGCAAGCTGAGCTTGTAGCACTACAGTTAAACATTAAACCCTACCAACGTCAAACCCTGCCCACACTAAACCCTGCCCACACTAAACCCTGCCCAATTCATACCCTGCCCACACTAAACCCTGCCCAATTCATACCCTGCCCAATTCATACTGCCCACACTAAACCCTCCCACACTAAACCCTGCCCACACTTGCCCACACCCTTTCTACTTTGGAAGAAATAATATCAATTCTGAACCTATCTAATCCACTATGATCAGGAACTCCTCTATAGGCACCTTTATACCACGAGTAGTCGGTGTTACGGGTGTTGGTCTTTCAGAGGACTCTGATGACTAGAGTGTTGTCATGAAATCTGTTTTTGGTAATGACCCATAATCTAAGGCATTGTTTAAATGTTTTTGAACTTTGATATGAATGTGCACATCTTTCAGTAAATTGTATGATCCATACAAACATCCCTGATTATGTCAGCTATGTGGATGAGTTATCGCTTGCAAATTAAAACAGTGCCTCCTTATTCCAATTGTCCAGTTACCTGTATTCATTTTGTTCTGAAGGATCAAAGATTTGAAGATAGACACAAAGTGCTGGAAGTAACTCGGTGGGTGAGGCATTTCAATTGGGACCCTTCATCAGGTCTGAAGAAGGGTCCCAATCCAAAATATAATCCATCCTTTTACTTCAGAGGTGCTGCCTCACGCGTTGAGTAACTCCAGGACTTTGTGTCTATCTTCGAGTAGAAACCAATATTTGTTGTTTTGCCTGGAGAATCGAGGGTACACTGGAGAAACTCAGCTGCAGCAGCATCTAAGGAGCGAAGGAGATAGGCGACGTTTCGGGTCGAGACCCTTCTTCACCTTTCTACACACTTTCAAAGGCTTCCCATGTCTGTTGACCATAAAATTTCTCAACTGTGAGCATGATGCTGCCTGACCCACTAAGATCTTCCAGCAGTCTGTTTGTTTTGCTTCAGATCTCAGCATTTGCAGTATTTTGTGATTCTGTAAACCTACCATGAAATAGTATCCATGACACTTTCATTTCTGCTGTATTATCAAGAAGGTTTGGTCGTATAAAACTTAACCATGTTCTCAACCACTTTTCCAGTGAAGTTCTCTGATGCATAGCCAACCGTATGATTTGGATTTGTTCTACTTTTAAGTACAAAGTTTGTTATGTGATATTTTATGCTGAGATGAGAATCTTCAGCTGCTCCACAGGATGACAGTTAATTAGGTTGTTCGATCCCAAATTTCTCAAAACGCCCTTACATTTCTACGAGTAAAACTGTGATCCGTAGTCATAAACTGGATGAGTTATCGCTATTCCCTTCATATCTTTTGCACGTCATACTACAGAACACTTGTTCATAATTCATCTAATGCATGTTCTGTGGTACGATAAGTTCTCACGTGGTTAAAACCCAACAATTTGAATGCCTATGAATGAGGACTAGAAAACGGTCTCTACATTTTCATCAAAATCTTGTATTTGTTAACAAGAAATTTGGGTTTAGTTACATTTTCAATTGAGTTTTAATGGTCATCATGCAATCGCAATTGATAACTCCTTTCTTTGGAAGGTAAGTGGTCGTTGTTCAACCATACAATTCTTTGATTCTGACCAACCTTTAAGACTATATTTAATGCAAGACTCAGGAATTAATCTGTTCTTGTTCAGTTTTGGTAGCTGTTATGCAAAAATCATGGCTTATGTGTATAAATCATGGTTGTGTATAAATGGCCGTCTCTCGTGAGATTGTATTTCAAAATCTTGTACTATGTTTTTAATTCATACTAAGTTAGAACAATTGTCCATCCCAGCACATGCTGTCACTGTAGGCAATATATCTGACTTCAGATTCAAAACTGCTCTATGGTCTATCAATTCCAATATGATTATGGTCCATTCCAACATAAACTGCCTACCATGAAAGAACTAATGAATGTCAACGTTTAATATCCCAACAAGTGCTTCTACAATAGTTGGAAATAATTCCAATCATTTTTCATTAATGGATGGGATGGAAAGATGAGAGGTTTCTCATGCATTCATCTATTTGCAGGATGATGACTGCTTCACACTAGAGCACCACCCACTAACGTCAGTCATATCATATTGCCACAGTGGACCTTTACCATCTAACTGTGTATTCTACATATCGTTGGTTAATTATTGCTCTTTACCCCACAATTAATTCCTCAATAATTGATGAAATAGCAAAAGGGCTTCTGGTGGAAGGTGTGAGACAAACACACCATTCCTCAGAATGACCTCAATTCACATTCTCAGGTTTCAGAGTTTCCATAACGTCTTGGTCATTCTCGATAAGTTATTTGCACCCATTCTTGGACCTGCTTTTTTCCTTGTTGCAATGTGATTGTGTAAAGGTTCCAACATCGCACAATGGGTGGGGCGGCACGGTGGCTCAGCAGTAGAGTAGCTGCCTTACAGCGCCGGAGACCCGGGTTCAGTCCTGACAATAGGACTGTCTGTACAGAGTTTGTACGTTCTCCTGCGACTGAGTGATTTTTCTCTGGGTGCTCTGGTATCCTCCCACAATTCAAAGATATACAGGTTTGTAGTATGGCTTCAGTGAAATTGTAATGTCCTTTGGTGTATAGGATAGTGCTAGTGTACGAGGTTGGAAAGGACTCGATGGGTTGAAGGGCCTGTTTCCACGCTGTATTGCTAAAGTCTCATATCTCTAAAGCTCTGCCCGATTTTCCTCTTTGAATAATTAATAACATATTTTCAAGATTTCACAAACTGTGATCTATTTCCAGTAATAGTTTGTCCACGATAGTTTGAAAAACGTTTGGAGACCCTTGTGAATGGTGGCCCTTGTAGGTATTGATTGTTAAATATTGTTGGCCATCCTAGCCAACATTTAATTTCACATGCACATAAAACTGAATCTATTTTGTAAACATTCTTGCTTCAATACGATCGATCTTTCACTGTTGCAAAACTAGTAGTAGATGTTGTTCAGCATATTGCACCACCAAAACCAAGTGGGCCCAAAGACTTTGATTTGTCTTCATCAAAACATCATATCAAAGTTAAGACATTTATGTTCAACTTGGACTTTCAGTACCAAAAGACTTGGACCTAGTTTCAAACCTGCTTCAATGTGAATGTGCTGCCTCTGGTCTCAAGACGTGTCTCCAATTCGCTTACACCTATCAAGAGTGACTATTATCAGACTTTACTACTATAATGAATAGCATCAGATGTGATCCATTATATTTCATCAAATCTCCCACTTCTTCAGTGGAATTCACTCCAAATCAGGAGAATTTCTCCTGAAAACGTCTTCAATTGGGCTATATTTCCCATAAATGTGTATTATTCAACTCCGCCATGTAAGTATTTTGACTGGAAATAGCCATACATAATGATGTTGATCTTCATTTTGGTATGTCTGTTATTGATTAAAACCTGTATCTTAATATCTCAGTTTACTTGGTTTTCATTTTGCCTCCTTTCAAAATGCACAATGTGCACACCAATTTCCTCATCACTCTTCTCAACTTCCAGGCAATGAAGTTTAACATTGGCTTCATCTTCCGTTTGGCCTTCAACTTGCAATATAACCCCTAATTCAGAAAGTGTAACAGTTAACAGTTTTGAACGTGCATTGCCATGGCATTTGCTAAAAATAAGCCAGACAGCCACATTCCTTTCTTTCTTCCTCCTTTAAACTATATCATCATATACTTATTAAAAGTCTGATCTTATTAGTGTATGTATGTGTATATGTGTGTGTATATGTGGTTGTCTTTACATTTTCGCAAAAACACTGTGTGGTAACGATTACATTTTTACACATTCCGATTTAGATTTTTCCCGTTGAGGCCGGGATCACCTTATCTGAACATTTCATGCTTTATTTCTCGACTTATTCCCGACTCAATACTGATTAAAAGTCTAAAAAAGTCAAAAGACTGAAATTAAAACCACCAGCTTCAAATGATGATATCACAATGGCTCAGCTACCAGAGACCAGCCTCAATGAAGATATCATCCTATATTTGACTCGTTATTCATGATTAAAGCTTTAAAAATGGCAACTTTCACAAGATTTTTACATATTCTGATTCGCATTTTCCCCCTCGAGACAGAGATTGTAATTATGCTCCTACAGCTTACCCCCCTAGTCTAGTTCTGTAAAACACTGAGTCAAGCACTGGATCAACTATTCTTTATTCTTCCCAAACACAAACAAACTCCCTATACAAGCCCTTCAGCCTTGTGCGAGCAGACACCTCCAGCAGGTCACATGATCCCAAGTGTACCTCCAGAAGACCGACCCCGATCCTCGTGGGGTTCACTCTTTTATAGGGCATCAGTCCCATGGCGTGAAACTATATGTGGGGGGGGGCAGCCCTTACAAGCCAATCACACATATTGATCACATTATACAGTTATTGACAGTTCCTTAGCCCAACTACAAAGTAGGTAGACACAAATGCTGGAGAAACTCAGCGGGTGAGGCAGCATCTATGGAGCGAAGGGAATAGGCAACGTTTCGGGCCGAAACCCTGAAGAAGGGTTTCGGCTTGAAATTTTGCCTATTTCCTTCACTCCATAGATGCTGCCTCACCCGATGAGTTTCTCCAGCATTTTTGTCTACCTTCAATTTTCCAGCATCTGCAGTTCTTTCTTAACCAATAACAAAGTACCCCATTACAATGTTTCCACAGAAGCTTCTAGAAGGAAGTCAGTTAACTAAGTAAAGAAACAATTTCCTAGGTTGCATAAACAATTTAAACAAGGCTTCACGCTTTAACCAATCATCAAACAGCAGCACAAACACTCTGCAACATAATTAACAATACCTTTTTACGCCCCCCTGTATAACCAATCCTAACCATGCATTTGCAGACCTTCTTATCTCTTTCTGCAAACCCTCATACATTTTAACAAAAGGAAGGACATCTGGACCTCTCCTTATCCTCAACTTCCATCTAGGGTCCAGACTCTTTGGAGCCATGACTCCCATCTTGCAATTTTCACAGAAAGGCCACGCAGGCCCTGCAAATACAAAGATCCTCAATTTAGTGACCTCTTTAATTTAGCCAATATTAATAAGATCACTTTCACTGAACATTTTATGCTTTATTTCTCGACTTATTACTGATTAATTATCTTGAATTTCTAACCGACCAGCTTCAAATGATGGTTACACAAAAAGCTGGAGAAACTCAGCGGGTGCAGCAGCATCTAAGGAGCGAAGGAGATAGGCGACGTTTCGGGTCGAGACCCTTCTTCAGACTGGTCAGGGATCAGGGAAAGGAGAGATATAGACGGTGATGTGGAGAGATAAAGAACAATGAATGAAAGATATGCAAAAAGTATCGATGATAAAGGGAACAAGCTGTTTGTGGTGGGAAAATGAGAAGCTAGTGCGACTAAGGTGGGGGAGGGAGATAGAGATCGAGGGAATGCCAGGGCCCGAGGGCTGAGGGAGAGGTGGGAAGGGGAGGAGACAGCAAGGGTTAACAGAATTGAGAAAATTCAATGTTCAAGCCCAAAGGATGCAGACTACCCAAGCGGAATATGAGGTGCTGTTCCTCCAACTTGCGGTGTTGCTCACTCTGGCCGTGGAGGAGGCCCAGGACCGAGAGGTCGGATACGGAATGGGAGGGGGAGTTGAAGTGCTGAGCCACCGGGAGGTCGGGTTGGTTTTTGCGGACCGAGCGGAGGTGTTCGGCGAAACGATCGTTCGCTTTTTTTTTTAAAGATCACTGATGAGGAAGGCAAGGAGAGTGCTATCATCTTACATTCGGGAACAGCTTGAGTTGGAGGACCACGCCTCCCGTGGGGGCTATGGGTAGGGAACGGGTGCGTTGGGGGAGAAGACTCAATTGGTCTGCACATGGTCCAGAGGCTATATAAATATATGGACGGCACGACAGCACAGCAGTAGAGTGCTACCTTACAGTGTTTGCAACCCTAGAAGCCCGGGTTCGATCCCGACTACGGATGCTGTCTGTACAGAATTTGTACGTTTTCCGCGTGATCTCATGGGTTTCGCCGAGATCTTCGGTTTCCTCCCACATTCCAAAGATGTACAGGTATGTAGGTAAATTGGCTTGGTCAATGGAAAAATTGTCCCTCTTGTGTGTGGGATAATGTTAATATACGGGGATCGCTGGTCAGCGCAGACCCAGTGGGCCGGAGGGCCTATTTCCTCGCTGTTTCTCTAAATTAAACCAAAAAAAGAGTAAGCTCTGTGCAACAACTTTATGGCCATAGACAGCACATACTATTCAGGATGAATGAAAATTGTTCTCAAAGATAAGCTCAGATAAACGAATAATGGAGATTGAATCTTTTCATCAATCAATACACAAATTAATCCATCTCTTGAGGCATCTGTTCAGAAACTCTCTGAAATTGCAATGAAAAAAAGATTTCTCCAATGCCTTAGTATAATCATCAATAGATTTGCTGTGCTTTTGATTTCATGTCTGACCCTGTAGCTTAGGTTGTCTCAAAAGATACAAGATCAGACACAAAAGTTAGACACAAACAGCTGGAGTAACTCAGCAGCTCAGGCAACGTCTCTGGAGAAAAAGGATAGATTAGGTTTTGGGTCAGGACCCGAAATGTCACCCATCCTTTTTTCCAGAGATGCTGCCTGACCCACTGAGTTACCCCAGCACTTTGTGTCTAACTTTGATACAATCCAGCATCTGCAGTTTTCAGGCCCATCCGCAGGATGCAAAAGTGGGATAACAAAGAACTAGTGTGAAAAGGTCACACTAGTTCAGTGACCTTGATGGTTAGCATAGACTAGGTGGGCCAAAGGGCCTGTTTTCTTGTTGTATCTGTCAATTCAATTCAATGTCGGAAGTGTTGAGTTGAGCATTTGGGATTGACATTGATCGGTATCCACTGGTCGGCATGGATGCGATGGGCCAAATAGCCTGTTTCTACATGTTATGACTCTATGACTGAATGGGAAATATCAAAAAGGCAGTGGTTATATAGTTCATCACAGGTACTGACTGATAGGATCTACAGGAGACGCTGCCTCAAAATGCAGCCAAATATCCTCAAAGAACCACACCACCCTGCAACAATCTCACTTCTCAACCACCATCAGGAAGAAGGTACAGGAACCTGAAAATCATGACCACCATCTCCAAGAACAGCTTCTTCTCAACAACTACCAGGATCTTAAACACTACACCACATTAATCTTAGCAACTATCAACTTCTATGGATTGCGTCTTCGATTGCACTATGGACTTTGGTTTCTGCACATTTATGATTACCATGTATTATGATTATTAATTGATTGTATTTTTGATTATTATATATTACCCATGTGTTACTGTGTTTATGGCCTGCTAAGCTGAAATCAGTAAGAATTTCATTGTTCCATTGCCCGTACATATGACAATTAAATATTTTTAACAGTTGTCCGTTTAACCTTTGTCCATTTTAATTTGCCCATCATTCAACAAGCCAACAGCAGATGCTTCCTCCCTGGCTCTTCACTCTGTCTGGGCCCTTCTGGATAACTGGAACACGCACGTCAGTATGCTTTTCATGAACAACAGCTTTGCATTCAAGAGAATCATCCTCTATAATTTCATCCCACGGGCCTCTGTATCTCCCTTTGCAACTGGATTATTGACGTCCTTTTCGGCAGACCGCAATCAGTGCAATTTGTTGATAACATCTCCTACTCACTGACTACTCAAGGCCGCTTGCTTTGTCCCCTGCTCTGTTCTCTTTCCACCCATGACTGTATTGTATTGTATACATTTATTATCATTTTTCTGAGTACTTACATACCCAGAGGAAAACGAAAAAACGTTTCTCAACCAGTGTGCGGTAAAAAATAAATAGAAATAAAGAATAAAAGTACATATGTCACGAGTTTCCATCGGCAGTGGCATGACAAAGGCTCTGCTTCAGTGTGTCCAGGTTGGTATTTGGTGCCCGATACTTTGGCAGGGGGCAAAGTCCGTTTATCAGTCTTATAGCTGGGGCAAGAAGCTGAGGAGCATCCTGCTGGTTTTGCAGCTGATGCTCCTGTACCTCTTCCCAGATGGCAGGATGGAGAATATGTGATGCGATGGGTGGTAGGAGTCTTTGATGATGGAGATGGCTCTGCTAATATATCTCTTACTGTATATGTCCAGCAATAAAGGGAGTGGAGCACCAATAATCCTGCTGGCGGTCTTCACAATCCTGTCTAGTTGGTGCCGTTCGTACGCCTTGCAGCTCCCGAACCAGGAGGTGATGCCGTAGGTTAATGTGCTCTTGATTGTCCCCCTATAAAAAGTTCGGAGGTGTGCAGTGGGGAGACCTGCTTTCAGTAGTCTTCGGAGAGGGTGTAGTCGCTGCTGGGCTTTCTTGACCAGTGCTGTGGTGTTGGTCATGGACATCAGGACATCTGATAGGTGGAGTCCTAGGAACTTCACACTGCTGACCCTTTCCACATCAGCTCCATCGATGTGCAGAGGTGTATGGCGTTGTTTTCCCGCCCTCCTGAAGTCAACCACCATCTCCTTCGTTTTTTCCACATTGAGAATGAGGTTGTGGGATTTGCACCATCTTGTGAGCAGCTCCACCTCCATCCTGTCCGCCGACTCATCATTGTCACTGATGAGACCCACCACTGTTGTGTCATCAGTGAACTTGTTGATGAAGTTGTTGTTGAGTCTAGCAGTACAGTCGTGTGTAAACAGACTAAACAGCAGGGCTGTATTGCTAGGCACAGCTCTATTGTAATTATAAATTCACTAGTGACATAATTCTTTGGGTCCAGCACATGCGCGTCAACCTTCAAAGCAGCGGTGTGAAATCACAGAAAACAGTTGCTGAACTAATTATAGGAAGATTTGAGAACTAGAACTACCACATGATCTTTATGAGAAGAGGGTTGGGAGGGCACGTAATCCCTCATCACAACTTCTCATAAAATAAAGATCAAACTTCAAACTGGTAAATTCTCATCTAATCTTACTATTTTACTTCGAAGTCACGTGAGTGACTACGTGAAGACTTTAAAGCTCTGTGATTTCATGCTGCGAACACAAGTCCATGCAACACACTGCATTAGTTGACCAGAAATGATTGAAAAGATAATGTATTCAGACATGACATAGCTTTAAAACATGCTGATGCTTTTAATAAACAAATGATAATAACAATAGTGCTCCCTAAAGCAAATTATTGGACAGAACTTAAAACTGCATTGGCAAACGAACCCGGTCTGGCAATTGGTTTATCATAAAAGGTTTGGAAAGACCGCTCCTTCGCCCATCCTGCAGTCGCTAGGATGTGGTCCAGCGGAACCTCCATGAACCTTGCTGCCGAAGCTGCTGCAGCTCTGGTGGAGTGAGGTCCAAAAACATCAGTGTCCACTCCTGCACAAGCCAATACATGTCTTAACCACCTGGAGATGGTCTGCACTGATACCCTCCTGTGTGGTTTTTTTATGACTAATAAACATAACCTGTTCAGTGCCTCTCAAGTTCTTTGTAGCCTTAACATATTGTTGAATATGTGTGACCACACACAATCCATGGTCCATGGGATACACCAAAAATTCCAGCTTTAGCCCCAACACCCCTGGACTGCTTTGTTTAATTAGCTCATGTACATAAAATAGTAAGATTAAATGAAAACTTACCAGTTTGAAGTTTGATCTTTATTTTATGAGGAGTTACGATGAGGGACTACGTGAAGAACCCCTTCCAGCCGCACATGCGTCAATCTTCAAAGCAGCGGTGTGAAATCACAGGTAATTGTGACTGAAGTATAGTAGCAAGATAACAGAAGACTAGAACTACCAGATGACATTTATGGGGGTTGGGAGCAGAGGGCACGTAGTCCCTCATTGTAACTCCTCATAAAAAAAGATCAAACCTCAAACTGGTAAGTTCTCATTTAATCTTACTATTTTACTTCGGAGTCACATGAGTGGCTACGTGAAGACTTCAAAGCTCTGTGATTTCATGCCATGAGAAACGAGTCTACACAACCACAACTGCTTCATTGACAAATGAGGGAAAAACATTCATAATGCATTCAGTCATAACATAGATTTAAAACATGCTGATGCTGTTTTAATGAAGTAATAATATTCACATCTCTCACCCGGATGGAAAATATAACTAGAAAGCAAAATAGAGTTGTCAAATACCCCTGGTCTAGCAATGGGTTATTATAAATGTTTGGAGATTCATTCATTGGACCATGCTGCAGCCGTAAGGATGTGGTCCAGCGGAACGTATAATACCATTGCTGCTGATGTTGTAGCAGCCCTGGTGGAATGAGATCTGGAATCAGTATCTACTCCTACACTAACCAAACTCTGTTTTATCATCTGGAGTGGCCTGAACAGATACGTTCTTCAAAGTTTTTTTGTGACTAACAATCATTGCTAGTTCAGAGCCTCGAAGGCTCTTGGTGACCTTGATGTATTGTTGTATATATGTGTGCTTATTTTACCAAAGGTCCCCTGGCATGCCTGTAACTATTTTGAGACCTGACACCCCTTCTGCTCTGCTCAAGTATTTATAAACATAAAATATTATATATTATTACTTACAGATGTAATCATCTTGTACCATCGCAATTATGTAGCGACTGAACCTGCCACGCTAAACCAGCGACAGAAGGATAACTACCTTATGAGCTCCGGCCAAAGTTAAGGATGTAGCTGGAGCCGCCTGGTGAAATAGTGTTCATACATGTCAACATCCCATGCGGCATTGTACTGGTCCTGGGAGACCTTGTGTGAAAGATATCCTTACAAACTTGATATCCGGGGTGAACCCGACAGAGCGGGTCTCGTTTGCTACAGCCAATTCAATGAAAAGGCACGTTGACACCGTTAATGGCCGTACAACTCAATTATTGACAAAAGATCATTTAACATGAACTCCAAACGTCAGTAATCTATACCGTTTTCAATATAACATGAGCATGATAAGAATGGATAAGAAAAGTCCTGCTTTTTGGTGCTATCCAAGCACTCTGAACACATTGAAGGATAGATGTAACAACCCAAGCCGTAGGGCAGTTTATTGAATGCAGAACATAATTTGATTTTATCATGCAATGGCTGATTTCCCAAGCCTCAGGCTGAACCAGCAAAGTTAAGTTTAAAATAACCATATAAGGTTGTATTATTATTCCCGACAAATTGGGGAAAAGGTGCATAAGCCAATCACACAATAGCAACCTAAAGCAGGCTCGTAATGACTTTATTTGAAGCCCCGATTGATGAAGCAAAATGGAGGAAGACATAAAAGACCCTCCTTCTCCTTGTAGCGAGAATGCATCTTTTGCCACTGTTATGCCACATATTTTGCGGCCTGTCAATAAGCATTAAAACAAACATATCTGTATTTGGTGTTCCATTGAACCCAGAGTTTCATAATATGTTGTGATTGAACACCACTTCTGTCTTGTCATTGACCTATACTTGATGATTCTCCTGTGGCAAACATGATTATGTAACCATTACAGGAGTCTTTAATTGATTGCACCCACGTGACTAACATATGCCACCATCATAATGTAACAACATGAAGTTCAGCATGCAGATATGCATATTCGCTCAATCACTCTTTAACCCATACAATGCCCGTAGGGTCTATAGATTGTTGATACCAATAAGTGAAAAATTGGTAAGTCATGGAAATCAGCTCCACCTCCAAACTCGAGATGATATTTGCAATTTCCCATTTTTGGGCCATTAGCATCATTTTGCAATATAATGAAATATTTACCGAACAAACTACTGGAGCAATAATGAATACTGTTTGTCCTTCATTGTGACTTTGGTAGCTGGTAATAACAAAGTTGTGTTAACAATGACCTATATGGCACTTTACAGTTTACCATTTAGCAGGATGACAGTTCTCCTACTTGCATAGCTAAATCACATCTATTATATTGCCAATTAGTCTTAATGAAATAGAAGGCTGCTTTATAACAACAAGGCTGTTACAGGAGTCTAGTGCCTGCAATCTGTTGCCCAGGCCGCCGTCACCGGCCAATTGAATAGCTAAAGGTAAATCCCAATGTCCAACAAGTCTATTTGATAACAACTTAATCTTAACTGGATAGAGGAGCCCAATTTCTCAAATATAGTTTGAGATTTAAACAGTGTATGTTAGCAAAATACAGCGTTAAAATATCATTGAGACAATACATAACCAGTGTATTTGAACTCCGAGTAGTCCCCTTTGAATGCTTTCTTCTCATCATTCTGTTATATTGCGTTATCATAGCAATGCCTCCTCAAATATCCCCCATGATCACTGTAATTGGGAATACACTATAACATCAGTTGTTAATCAGCCATCTTTCATAATGAACAGGCTACACCTGCCATCATTTTGTGTCTGCCATGTACGGCAACTCTGGCCCAATTTCCGAGCCAGTCTTGCAAGACAATCCTGGCCATTATACTGAGCCTGCCCAATTCCAGCCTGCTTGGAAAGCTAGTATTGTCCAGTTTTACATGGTTAGACCCCTTGAAGTAGATGATAATGTCTTAATCATTTGTATTGTACAACCAAGTGTCCATCTTACCAATTTGTAAGTGGTCCCTTAGTTGTAGAGTGGCACAGGTAGAGTGTGTGGAACCACTGGCCAGCTTTCATGCTGCCACCAGCTTCAGTGAACCGCTTATTGCCGATGAAGACGTGGGGTGCATTGTCTCCAAAGCCTTACCCATTCCAATAGCTTTTGCTTCGTCCTCCTGGTTTTGCCTATGAAAAGGTATTACCTGAATAGAAGATTTGGCGGCCGGCTTTAATTCCCCCCTGTCAGCGGTGTTCACTGCATATGTGTTGGGATGGCAACCTTGCTGCCAGGCATAGTACCTCTGGCGCATGCCCTTCATCCCTTGGGCATGCACCATGGCTATACCCTCAGACTCGGCATTAGATTACACTGACCCCGCATGCTCTCCTCTTACATGAGGGAGACATTAAGCAGCGCTGCTACAAGGCGCTGCTGGCGCGGCTTCAGCAATACACCGACTTTGCCATGGACTCGGCATTAGCCCAATACTGACTAATAAACGGATCTGATGTTACCCATTGCCATTTGTGCAAAAACAAGTGTAATCTACCACCAACTTGTAACTGGTCCACACACCCTTTGTTCCAGAAAGAACCAGACCCACCTACCTCCATGGTTACCTGAGGTCTTATGGTAGGCCCAAAGGACCCAGATGCGGGTTCTATTTCCGTCCTTGAGGTTTGGAGGGTGGGACTGCTGTGGTGCACATTTTCCATGAGGGCCGCCTTGGGCCTTGGCCTAAAAAAGACCTCTGCCCAGAGAAATCAGCTTTCAAGCTGCCACCAGCTTCAGCGAACCGCTTACTGCTGATGGAGGCGTAGGGGTGCTGTCGCCGAAACGGTGAAGCTTTGCTCGTCGTTGGTGCCTTGATTAGCCCGACAGCTTTTGCTTCCTCATCCAGGTCTTTTACCCATTTGGGTAGATCTTCCCCAAACAGAAGATTCGGCGGCTGGACATTGCTGGCCTTACATAAACCTGCAAATTTGGGATTTAAGGCAGGTCTGATGGCGTTCTTCCAAAAGCAGTTCATTTCGAAGTGGGCTTTGCACAACAACGCCAGGGCATCCTGCTGGACGTCTGATAAGGGCCCGCCATCCAATGATCTGGCAAATGTCGTGATGCCTGAAGCCAGTAATTTTAAAATTCTTTGGAGTTTCATTACTTGAGCTTTGATGCCCCCTCCAATGTATCCCCAGATACACTGCCAGCACTTTCAGGGATGCACAATTTACAGGTGTATGGTATTTTGCAGTCGTTTCAACCATCACCTCTCCCTGTAATTGATGCGACATGAGATAGTTTATGTTGGAAGTCACCTCTTCTTGCAGCGGCTCCCCTGTTTGCGAGGGTATCGCAAACCTTGATGCCATGGCAGGCAATTCTTGAACCTCATGCATGTCATGCATTCCAATATGTTCCACAGACATACCTACGAATTCTGAGTCAGTCATATACTGACCCCGTATGCTTCCCTCCTCAGAGTGGACCAGGTGCTGCCGCAGGCACGAAAGGAGGCCTGTGCTGATATGTGTTTTACGGAGCATATCATGATGGAGCATCCTTTCCATAAGGTGCTCCATCCGGGTTAAATGCCCGAAGACGCTATTCATGTTGGTAGGAGGAGAATCCCCCTGGCCTGACTCATCTGAGTACACAGGCTTATCAGACTTCCTTTTGGCTTTGCCCCCTTTCGGGGTTGCCAAAGTGCTTTGGGCAAGCACCAAGTCTGAAGTCGCTGACCGCACTATCAGCGATTCGGACGGAGAAACGGACGGCCGCTGGCTACCCTCACTCCCGCGGTCCTCCGTAGCCGGTTTCCCCACGGCCCATCTGGGTCTCGCCCTGGATTTTTCCATAATTCGTTCAGCAATTGGAAATCTGTAACGAGAATTTTTAACCAATACGACCTCAGAATAAGTTTGAAACTTACCTGCAGGGTTTTTAAACTAACCGCTGGAGGAGCGACGCTTATCCCAGCCAGTTGTGTGCCATGCATTAGACATATTGACGTGCATGCAGGCTGGCGGGCTTCTTCACGTAGTCACTCACATGACTTCAAAGTAAAATTCATATGTAATGTATGCATGACATATTCATTCATAGTGAGAGTCTAGGCCCAGAAGTCATAGCCTCAGAATTACAAGAACAGTCCTTTCGGAAGATGAGGAGGAATTTCTATAGTCAAAGGGTGGTGAGTCTATGGAATTCATTGCTACAGAAGGCTGTGGAGGCCAAGTAAGTTTATATTTTTAAGACAGAGATAGGTAGATTCTTCATTCGTATGGGGGTCAAGGGTTATGGGGAGAAGGCAGGAGAATGGGGTTAAGAGGGAAAGATAGATCAGCCATGATTGAATGGCAGAGTAGGCTTGATGGACCACATGACCTAATTCTACTCCTATCGTTTATAAACTTATGAACTTATGTTTTTTTGTGTATTGTCCAATTAACTGTGCCTGTGATACAGCAACAAGAAAGATTTCCATTGTATCTCACACTTGAAAGGCTTCTGCTGGCCAAGCTGAAAAATATTACAAACCCCCTGCTGGACCCTCTGCAGTTTGCATATCGGGCCAATAGATCTGTAGATGATGCAGTCAACCTGGGCCTGCACTTCATCCTACAGCACCTAGACCACCAGGGGACCTATGCGAGGATCCTGTTTGTCGATTTTAGCTCTGCATTCAACACCATTGCGCCACAGCTACTACACGCCAAACTTTCCGAGTTGACTGTGCCTGAACCCCTCTGTCGGTGGATCACCAGCTTCCTGACAGACAGGAAGCAGCATGTGAGGCTGGGAATGCACATCTCAGACCCGCAAATGCTCAGCATACGAGCACCGCAAGACTGCATACTCTCTCCTCTCCTCTACTCTCTCTACACCAACGACTGCACCTCCATAGACACCTCTGTCAAGCTTCTCAAGTTTGCGGATGACACAACCTGATTGGACTGATCCAGGATGGGGAGGAATCTGCCTACAGACAGGAAGTGTCACAGCTGGCATCCTGGTGCTGTCGCAATAAGCTAGAGCTCTTAAGGCAGTGGAATTGATTGTAGACTTTAGGAGAGCTCCCCCTCTCCTCACCCCATTCATCATCAACAACACCACAGTCACATCTGTGGAGTCTTTTAAGTTCCTGGGAACCATCATCTCCAAGGACCTTAAAAGGGGCTATCATCGACTCCACAGTCAAAAAGGCACAACAGAGGATGTACTTCTTACGGCAGCTGAGGAAGCACAATCTGCCACAGGCAATGATGGTCCAATTCTACATCGGCATCGTAGAGTCTGTTCTCACATTTCTCCATCATGGTCTGGTTTGGTTCAGCCACCAAGCACGACACCTGGAGGCTGCAGCGAATCGTCCGATCATCTGAGAAGGTTATTGACTGAATCACTTCCTTCTGGAAGACGACTCCGGGTTGTCAAAGCTGCCACAGCCAAACATAAAAACAGTTTTTATCCACGAGTAGTTGCTTTACTCAACAGCCAAAAATCTGTAGCCTCCCTTTGATCTGGTATTTTGTTGGTTCACATGTTTGATCAATGGTGTTTTATCATTAATGTTTTATTATTATTAATGTTTAATGTTTTCTGAGTCATTCGTAGCTGTCACTATATGTCATGTTGTTACTTGTGGGTGGAGCACCAAGGCAAATTCCTTGTATGTGAATACTTGGCCAATAAACTTACTTACTTACTTAGCTCGCTGTACTTGTTGATATGACAGTAAACTTGACTTGGGCACCACATGTTGCAGGAACCTGCATTCAACTGAATGGATTCAATGCTGGTGAAAGGGACCATTAAAGTGCTACATTATTGCCAACAGAATTTCTCAACAGCTGCACTAAAAGGCAGCCACAAAGGCAAGGTACGTGTGTTATTGTGAGCATTGAACAGTATGTATCAGAACACAAATAAAGACATGCAGCGAATCATCCGATCAGCTGAGAAGGTTATTGGCTGCAAACTTCCCTCCATTGATGAAGCGTACACTGCAAGGGCCAGGAAGTGAGTGGGTAAGATCATCTCTGACCCCTCTCACCCTGGCCACAACTCTTTGAATCACTTCCCTCTGGAAGGCGACTCCGGATTGTCAAAGCTGCCACAGCAGACATAAAAACAGTTTTTATCCACAAGTAGTATTGGGAAAAAATTAATATTAAAATTTTGGAAAGGCCCTGTATCCCCAACAATTAAAATGTGGGAATACAGAAATGACGGAGACACTTCACTTGGAGAGATTGAGACTTGTCCTCATGGACAGGTTAGATCTCTTCAAGGAGATATGGTCTCCCTATATTAAATATCTACAGGGTCACAACGGTTCGGCGCAGGGACTTGACTGAGGCCTGAATATCTGAGTGGATGAAGAAATACACATAACAAATCATGAATGTATCTCCAAGATTGGATTACTTAGTAATACTTCAATCTCCATCAAACTTTTCACACTTTCTTTTCTATTTTCTATTCCTTTTCTCTATCTCTCTATCTTTATTAGGAAAAAATTATAGAAACATATTATATAAATTTTTAATATGTACACACTTATTTCTGTTTGTATGAAAAAGATTATAGATGTCTTAAACTTGTAATTATATAAAACTATGTATTTTCAATTATACAATAATTATGAAATATAAAATTAACAATAATACAAACATTATTAATATTTTGATAACATTATGAATATTAAAAAAAATGTTGTTAAGATTGGGTACTACGTAGTTAAAATTAGCGGGGATTTCTATTTGGTAATTAGAAGAATATCTATGATTTGAGAAATCTAAGTGTATTACTTATTTTAGGAATATACTACATATACTCCCAATTATATAAAATAAATAATAATGAAATGTATAATGGATAATACTACAATTATCATAAATAGTACTAATTAATAATCAATATGTTATAATTTTATACATTATATAAATCTCAATGTCGTATAAGAGTGTACTTGGTATATATTGTTTCTACAATAAAAAAATATTAAAAAAAAAAAAAAAAAAAAAAAGAAGAACACAAATAAAGACATGCAGCGAATCATCCGATCAGCTGAGAAGGTTATTGGCTGCAAACTTCCCTCCATTGATGAAGCGTACACTGCAAGGGCCAGGAAGTGAGTGGGTAAGATCATCTCTGACCCCTCTCACCCTGGCCACAAACTCTTTGAATCACTTCCCTCTGGAAGGCGACTCCGGATTGTCAAAGCTGCCACAGCAGACATAAAAACAGTTTTTATCCACAAGTAGTTGCTCTATTCAATAACCAAAAACCTGCAGCCTCCTTTTGCTCTGGTATTTTACTTAATTCACATGTTTAATCAATAATGTTTTATTATTAATGTTTAATGTTTTATGTATCATTCCTGTCACTGTATGTCATGTTGTCACTTGAGGGTGGAGCACCAAATTCCTTGTATGTGAATACTTGGCCAATAAACTTATTCATTCATTCATTCATTCATAAACAAGTCTGCTTCACTAATGATGTTACAAAGTGAACAGGAGTTATTGTAATTGCCTTGGTGCTCCGCCCACAAGTAAGCCCTGTCCCACGGTACGAGTTCATTCCAAGAGCTCTCCCGAATTTGCCCTGATTCGAACTCGGAGATTTACGGTAATGGCCACTCGTCGGTACTCGGGGCTCTCGTGGACATTTTTCATCATGTTGAGAAATTTTCACGAGTCTTCCCGTGCTTACCTGCCGTAAGCGAGTCTTCCCGAATACCTGCCGTTAGCGCTAAGAGACATCCTCGAGCTACGTTCATTCTCCATGCTTACCACGAGTTTGATTATTTTTAAACTCGGGAGAGCTCTTGGAATGAACTCGTACCGTGGGACAGGGCTTAAAGGGTTCACAACATTGCATTAAACATACCATGAAATTTAAATCTCTCTCAGATTACCTGAAGCCACATCACAATATTACATGGAACATTATTGTCAGATTTGCTCTCATCATTCAAGGAAAGGAGTGTGATCCTGCATATCTAGAGTATCCCCCACCTCCTGCATATCCTGCCTCATTGAAATTTGTAGAACTGAGTGCACTGAGATGTGTATGACAAGCAGGTAATGTTTCTGTGTGCATTTGGTAATAGCGCCCTGAGAGAATAGATCGATCCATCCATAGAGTACAATAACTGTTTTTTGTTACATCAAGTTCTTTTAAAAATGTTACTGATGCTCTGGCTCCAGTACACAGGGTACCTTTTTTAAGAAAGAACATTCTCAAGAGAAAGCTGCAGAGTCCGAGAGAGATACAGCACTTGAGTTGGCTTTTTGGCCCATCCAGTCTGTGCCGCCATAAACCATCCATCACATTGGGTTCAATCCTGACCTCAGGTACTGACAGTGTGGAGTTTACACGTTCTTCCTGTGACCACGTTGGTTCCTCCTGGTGCATCAGTTTCCTCCCACATCCCAAAGACATGTGGGTTTGCAGGTTAGTTGGCCTCCATCAATTGCTCCTGGTGTGTAGGGAGCAGATGCAAAAGTGGGGTAACATAGAACTAATGATGATCGGATCATTATAACACCATATAACAATTACAGCACAGAAACAGGCCCTCTCGGCCCTTCCAGTCCGTGCCGAACCTGAGTGTCATTGATCGATAGTGAATGGACAATCAATGGTCACGTAGACTCGGTGGGCTGAAGAGTCTGTTTCCACGCTGTATCTAAATTGCAGAGGTTATAGGAAGAAAAATAAATGAATGAGATGAATCATTATGATTTGGAATGCATGCTTGTCAGGAATTTATTATTCACTATCACAGAGGAACTGGATAAATAGCAGCAAGGGGGAAATGGGGAAAGGAGAAGGGAACTAAGGCTCTTTGGAGAGCCCTTTCAAAGCACTGGCATGGGGCAATGGGACAGATGCCCTTTCCTGTGCTAACCCAATGTAATGATAAGCAAGCAAGCCAGGAACAAATATAACTAGTTCAACCAAACAAATGTTAATGTTTGGAAATAAAGAAATTGAAAAGATTACCTTTCCATGTGGGTGATTTCAGATTCAATCATATCTATCCTGTCAATAGTAGGCTGCTGCCATATGAGAAGCCATCAAAACATTACCTTCAAAACCTCTTTACTCAAGATTATGTCAAAAGCAAAATGAACACTGATTCTCCACATTTCCTCTTTGTGCTCTTAACAGATTTTTGTCATTATTTTCATGTTTTACAATGTTGTCTTCCTTTTATTTCACTTTTCACCTACAGCTTCTCCAAATTGACAATATTCTCAGATACAGGTTTCAAACTTCCATACAAATTCAATTTGTACGGAGTGAACCACAGATTGCATTGGGTGCACTACTGTTATTTCTCATGAGAGCTTTCTCCGATTTAAGCTGAAGAGCCAAAGACAGAGTATGCTATTTTAAACAATATGAGACTTAGATCCTGCAACTGAGATGAGAATTCTTGGATTTTTCTACAACAGTGAAGATGGGTTATCAAGAATCAAAGTGGGATCTGGATCAGCTGGGAAGTGGACCAAGAAATGGCAAATTGATATGTATGAGATGTATAATTCAGATATGTATGAGATGTTACATTTGGAAAGTCAAACCACAACAGGATAACCACAATGAATGGTAGGATTCTAAGGAATGATGTAGAGCAGAATCTAGCTCAATAGTCCATGAAAGTAGCATCGCAAACAATTTACAGGGATGTTGCCATGACGAAGGCCTGAGCTGTATAAAGAAAAGATGGGCAGGCTCGGACGTTATTCCTTCGAATGCAGGAGGCTGAGGGGTGATCACATAGTGGTGTATAAACACATTAGGGGAATAGATAAGGTGAATGCACAGTAATTTAGGCTGGGTAGGGGATCCAAGGACCTGAGAGACAATAGACAATAGACATAGGTACAGGAGTAGGCCATTCGGCCCTTCGAGCCAGCATCACCATTCAATGCGATCATGGCTGATCATCCCCAATCAGTACCCTGTTCCTGCCTTCTCCCCATATCTCCCGACTCTGCTATCTTTAAAAGCCCTATCTAGCTCTCTCTTGAAAGCATCCAGAAAACCTGCCTCCACCGCCCTCTGAGGCAGAGAATTCCACAGACTCACCACTCTCTGTGAGTAAAAGTGTTTCCTCGTCTCCATTCTAAATGGCTTACTCCGTATTCTTAAACTGTGGCCCCTGGCTCTGAACTCCCCCAACATCGGGAACATGTTTCCTGACACGTGTCCAAGCCCTTAACAATCTTATATGTTTCAATGAGATCTCCTCTCATCCTTCTAAACTCCAGAGTGTACAAGCCCAGCCGCTCCATTCTCTCAGCATATGACAGTCCCGCCATCCCGGGAATTAACCTTGTAAACCTACGCTGCACTCCCTCAATAGCAATAGAGAGCATTAATTTAAGATGGGAAAGAATTAGTAGGAACCTGAGGAGCGAATGTTTACTGGACTAATACCTGGAATGGGCACTTTGTTTTATGAGAAAAGTGTTTGGCAGCGAGGATTGTAACTTCTGGAATATAGAAAAGTAAGAAGTTGCCTGTGGTCTTTACAGGGTGGATACAAGGATCCAAATCTAGCGGCCATTATTCAAAAATTAGTGGCTGCCAATTTATGAGAGAGATGAGGATATTTTTTTCTCTCTCTTAGTGGAATGTAATTCTTTGAAACTGTCTTCCAAAAAGAGCAGTGGAAGGAGTATTTGAATATTTTTATAGCTGGATAAATTGATCTTTCTTAATCAAAGGGTTGAAAGTTTTAGTATTTGGTTTATAGAGATTCAGTGCGGAAACAGGCCCTTCGGCCCACCAAGTCCGCACTGACCAACGATCCCCATACTTTAACACTATCCTAACCACTAGGGACAATTTACACATACACCAAGCCAATTAACTTACATACCTGTACGTCTTTGGAGTGTGGGAGGAAACCAAAGATCTTTGAGAAAACCCACACAGTCACGGAGATAACGTAAATCATGTACAGACAGCACCCGTTGTCGGGATTGAACCTGGGTCTCCGGCTTTGCAAGCGGTGTAAGGCAGCAACTCTACCGCTGCGCTACCATGGCCATCCAAAAGGTTACCACAGATAAAAGGTAATGTGGAATTAGATGAGCAATGACCTTGAGCAATGTAACAATGCATTCAATGAAACCAAAAGGCAACAGCGGAATAAGCGGAGAAAGATTAGACAATGAGACTGGAGCAGCAAGCAATAAATCATTGGCGAGAGATTTTTGTAAGCAAACTCATCCTCCAGCACATCAACAAGTGAACTATTTTTCTAAAACTTTGACTGCTGATATTATTTTTACATAACTAAGCAAGCCCTTATATGAACAAATTGGGTCACAATATGCTTTTACATGCTAGCATAAAGCTACCAATGCTAAATTGCTACCAATGCTAAAATGCCCCCCCATACTAGCTTCTTCTTTGGTGAACTTCTGATCAAAACTAGGACTAATGTTACGTAATTACAGTAGTCAATTTCACTGGCCAATTGTCCCCATACATATTGATGTGCATTGCCAAAGCAGTACTAATTTGGGGCCTGAGAAAATGCCCTCATATATGTTGGACAGGTATGAATCTTGTTGCGTTTTATTTGATCATTTAACTACTTAATAAACTGTTATAAAGTCACACCTTTTTTTGGCGTCATGTATGAATCAATAGAATTCAAATAAGTCTTTAAACTAATTGCAATTAAAAAATGGCCCCATTGTTAAAATATCTGTGAATTTATGAGGCAGCATGGTTGCTGCCCTACAGCATCAGAGACATGGTTTCAATCTTGACTATGGGTGCTGTCTGCACAGAGTTTATACATTCTCCCTGTGACCACAGGGGTTTTCTCTGTGTGCTCCGGTTTCCTCCCACACTCCAAAGATGTATTGGTTTGTAGGTTAATTGGCTTTGGTAAAAATTGTGAATTGTCCCTAATGTGTAGGGTGGTGCTAGTGTACAGGGTGATTGCTGGTTGGCGCAGACGGTGTGCAGAAGGGTCTATTTCTAAAGGCAGTACCTCTAAACTAAACAAAACTAAACTAAATTAACATAATAGTGGGTAAGGTAAAAATAAAAATATCAATAACATTCTGAAGATCTTTTGGAGGCACAAGTGATCAGATGTTGGAATCTCGAGAAAAACACTAAGTTCTGGAGGATGCACAGGTTTGCAGGTTAATTGGCTTTGGTAAAAAATTCAAATTGTCCCTAGTGTGTGTAGGATAGCGTAATGTTTGGGAAGCGCTGGTTGGCGTGTACTCGGTCACTCGCGCTGTACCTCTAAACTAAACGAAACAAACATAATATTGGGCAAGTTAAAAATAAATATGTCTTTTGGAGGCAAATGAGACCAGATGCTGGAATCTTGAGAAAAACATAAAGTACTGGAGGAATTCAGCAGGTCACGCAGCATTTGGGGAGGGAATGTACAGATGACGTTTTGGGACAAGACCCGCAATGTCACCTGACCATTCCCCCCCCAGATGCTGCGTGACCTGCTGAATTCCTCCAGCACTTTGTGTTCTGTAGATCTGTCGCTTGGAACCTCAGGCAGCTGCATCCCAAACAAGTGATGCAATGTCACTAACAACAGTTCCACACAAACAAGTTAACATATATTATCCAGCATCCCATTCAACTAATTTTGGTTGGTTAAATTATCAAATATTTTCAATGTTTTGGTGACAGTAAAAATGTTCTGTGGCCTGATCGCTCTTATACCACATGTGCAGCGTGAACAGACACTGTGACTGTTTGCACAAAGTCATGCACATCTTGCAAACACTTAAGAGGCACATTTTGTTCTCATCTTTGCTTACTGTTGTCACTCCTTTAAATTTTTATAGTTTAGCCTGTTGTTTCTTGGCACTTCAAGAGGAAGTGTCAAAGAGCTCTGGAGCTGGAAGCTAAGTGACTGTTCAAGCTGTTGAACTCATCACTAACAGAGCATTCATTAATGGGTATATAGATTAGTACAGTATTTATTATGTGTACAGAATAATAAATGACTATCGGTAGACTATGAAGATGCAGTAATTCAGCTGTGCAAAACCAGCATTGCAGAAGGTTAATAAACATCAGAATGTACAAAACTGAAATGCCATTAAACTTTTGGTTTTATTTATCATCTAGTGTTTGTGTAGTTGTAACAAGATGTCTAAGACTTTCTCGTTGTAAAACCTGGTGGAAAAAAATAAAAGTATTATAATAAAATCAGAGCATTGAATATAGGAGTAGGGAAGTAATGTTAAAATTGTACAAGGCATTGGTAAGACCAATTCTGGAGTATGGTGTACAATTTTGGTCGCCTAGTTATAGGAAGGATGTCAACAAAATAGAGAGAGTACAGAGGAGATTTACTAGAATGTTGCCAGGGTTCCAGCAACTATGTTACAGAGAAAGGTTGAACAAGTTAGGTCTTTATTCTTTGGAGCGCAGAAGGTTAAGGGGGGACTTGATTGAGGTCTTTAAAATGATGAAAGGGATAGACAGAGTTAACGTGGATATGTTTTTTCCCATTGAGGGTAGGGAAGATTAAAACAAGAGGGCATGACATGAGAATTAAGGGACAGAAGTTTCGGGGTAACGTGAGGGGGAACTTCTTTACTCAGAGGGTGGTGGCTGTGTGGAATGAGCTTCCAGCAGAAGTGGTGGAGGCAGGATCGATTTTAACATTTAAAAGTAAAGTGGATAGGTATATGGATGGGAAGGGAATGGAGGGGTATGGTCTGAGTGCAGGTAGATGGGACTAGGGGAAAACAAATGGTCGGCACGGACTGGAAGGGCCTGTTTCCGTGCTGTAATTGTTATATTGTTATATGGTTAATAAAAGTATTTTTTTTAATTGGTAATAGTGATAATTTAATGGTTCAATGGTGCTTTCAGACATCATAAAGTGTGCAGGAAACTCAGTGGGTCAGGCAGCATCTGTGGAGTAAATGGACATGTTACATTTGGACAGTCTGAAGAAGAGTCCTGAACTGAAATGTCATCAGGTTTCTCCACCAACTCCAATCAGTCTGATGAAGGGTTCCAACCCGAACCGTCATCTATCTGTTGCCTCCACAGATACCGCCTGACCAACTGAGTTGCTCCAACACTTTGTGTTTTGCTCAAGATTCCATCATCTGCAGTTCCTTGGTTTTCTAGACATTGCACTTGGATGGGAAATTAACTGTGTATTAGTAATGAGCTCCAGTGAAATTTCCCACATGCTGCATTCATCCCAGGGCTTTTTAAGCAGAAAATGAATTACAATATTTTTATTTTGAATATTTAATACTGATCACTATGGAGATATTTAATTCTCGTTAATTGCCTTTCACATTTTTACTGTCACCAAAACATTGAAAATATTTGATAATTTAATCAACCAAAATTAGTTGAATGGGATGCTGGATAATATATGTTAACTTGTTTGTGTGGAACTGTTGTTGGTGTTGTGGCACGATTAACAGCAGCACAAGAATGAACAAAACAAGATAACATACAAAGTGATCGTGCGTCAAGACAACTGTGCTCTAACTCACGTGGGCTGTGGTGAGTGATCGGCCACAGGCCAAGGACAGAAGTCGGGAAACCAAATATAAACGGAAGACAAGCCCATCGAAAGTTGGGATTTGATCATCGGGATGCATCACGACCTGCACAGAGGAGATGACAACAGACAAGACCGCTGCCTCCTTGGATTCGGGATCCTTCGGGTGTTAGTTAAGGACTAGTCTTGTTATAAGTAATCTTGTAAGAGAGAGTGCTACATAATAAAATAGCTGCCTGCCTCCGAAATCATCTAATCACTAATTGTGAGAATCATTTGATGAACTTTGTATGACAACACAGCCTCTGCCCCTTTTTGGTATATATTTTTCCTTCCCACACCTGCTCCAATCATCTGTTGGTTGGGTCAACAAGGAAACTGAGCATTGTCATGAATTAATTAATTATACTGTATTATGTCCATTATGTAATGATCACTTGATATCAGTATATTCTCAAACAATGAATTTACAATACATCAGTACCTGCACGTGGTACTCTCATTCCAAAATGTAGTTTGCTTTGGTGAATTTCATAAGCAAAGAGCTCAGCTACAACTATTTTTTGCATTTGGTCCTAACAACTGAGGATGATCCGTGCATGAGACAAAAGTGATTGGTTCTGACCTTATCATGGATGAACCATCTTGCTGTTGGGCAGAGTAGAAGTTCATTCTGTTTCTCAAAATGGTCAAAAGTGAACTGAAGATGTGTGAGGAATGAAACGATAATTTACGTTGGTGCAGCAACATTAACTAGGCAGAGCATCCTTGCACAGTCAAGCAAGATTTGAGCACGAATAAACAAACTTGACACCAAACTGCAGGGGCAGATAGAAGAAAACCTTGGATAATGTAGTTTTATAGATCACCTTAAACAAGGGGATCAGAGAGACAGGATAATTTATGAACAGAATTAGAAACTGAAGTTATGCCAGCTGGAAGCCAAATCTGGAGGAGAGCAGAGATTTTAATGACTCCTGGGGTTGGAGGAGATTATAGAGTTAAGATTACACTGGGAATATTAAACACCTATTCATATGAGCTGTCAGCCTCCAATACAGATGCTTAATTTTATTTCTGTTTACCACATTTAGAGAAACCAGGTGGCAATGACATTTATCAAGCTAGTATGTACTCTGGTGCACCTTCAACTTCGTTATCCTGTGGGAGTAGAATTCGGGTAATCTATTTGCAATAAAATATAAAATCATTAACTGAACCCAAATGTCATCCAATGTGATATAAATAAATCTGATATATATTACAGGATTATTAAAAACATTGTGCTAAGTTGAAATCCTTCGCACCTGGTTTCAGAGGAGGGAAACCAGGGGCAGAAAGTAAAACTCCTTTACATACATAAACAGACTCAGATACATTATCAATTCACTTTGGTTTGGTCCACCAGCAGCATTCCTGCTCAGCCAAAAGCAGGCAGTGGGCACCCTGTATTTGTTACTGAAGGATATTATTCCAATTTAAAGAGCACCACTTGAAGCTGGTCTGCACTGAGCAGGCCAGGCAGTAAGCTTTTATAGAAGGAGATGGAGTCATGGAGAGGTGCAATACCTCAACCCAACAAATCTGTGCAGACCATCAACCACTCATTTTTACACTAATCTTGTCCCAACACATTTCATTCTGCTGACATTTCCAAAACGTTAATCCCCCCCCCCCCCCCCCCCCCCCACTGGCATGGCGTGCATTAGGTGCGCATGGCGTGCATTAGGTGAACATGGTGTGTGGTGAGGCATGGTGGTGTAGGCAGAGACGCGCAGAAGAGTGCGGCGCCCCAGGATTGTGGGATTCCAAAAATCTTCGCTCGCCACCTGCGTGACGCGTAAATGACGCCCAAGTGGGACAGACCCTTAACTCTTGTTAAATGACCCATGGTCTTGAGAAGCCAAGTACCCTGCCCCCATTCCAAATTGATATGTTCATGTCCTCATGCTTACTGTTACCATTAATGGGAGGTATTAGGCAAAGGAACCATCCCACAATAGCCTCTTCCTTCTGCTCTGAAGGTATGAACAATTAACAAGCAAAACTGTCCTCAGTGTATGTGTGAGAAGGAACTGCAGATGTTGGTTTAAACCAAAGATAGACACAAACAGCTGGAGTAACTCAGTGGGTGAGACAGAATCTCTGGAGAGAAGGAATAGGTGACATTTTGTGGCGAGACCCTTCTTCGGGCAGTCTGGACCCCGAAATGGCACCTTTTCTTTTTCTCCAGAGATGCTGACTGTCCTCAGTGTATTTTTCTTCTCCACCTCTTGTAATTGTTCAATTGTTCTTCATATTTTCTATGTTTGGGTTTGCATGCATGTCTGGAAAGAATAGCTGGCTTTCTCACTAGTCTGGGGAATTGAGCACAGTCATACATAATATATCAGCCTTTTCTCTCATCTGATTGGGTTTAAACTCCATGTAATGCCACTTCCAGTATGATCAGCGCTGAACATTTAAGTAGGTCACATTGTCAGTGTCGGATCTTTTGAAATTCCGTGACAACTTATCAACCATATATTTTATCTGTGCTGATAAAAAATTATAATGCTATTGAATTATATTTCCGTACATCTTTACAGCCTAATGTCGTGCAGCAAACATGTGCGCTGTATTATGGGATTGTCATATTACCCTGTGCATTATTTAGATTAAAAATTCTAATTGAAAATCTTGAGAAAAATGTATTTATGTTTGAATTGATATAAATGATGACACCTTCAACATGAATATATTAATGATACGAACACTCAGAGCATAAAAGACTAACCAGAGTCTCAAAAGCTTTCCAACAAGTGCAAATGTCTTTGACAGTGAAGAAATGAGAAAATGCATCTTTTGCACTCCAAAGAAACTTAAGATGACTGATATCATCACCTTTGGTTACATTGCACCGGAGAAGCTGTATAAACTGGAAAATAAATGTACTGGGCAAATAAATAATTAAAAAACATTCATAGTCCAGTTGGTAACTTTTACAACTCTAAATTAAAGAGAATTAAAATGTATCCCGTCCCATAATGCGATGGTGATAATACTTAGAAACAAATTTATTATCTGGGAAATACCAAAAAGTGTTTTGAATGTCAAATAAATTGAAATAAAATGTATTCTTCCTCTGCATCAAATGTGAAAAGGTCACAGAATTAATTGTTTGAACTTTAGTAATGACGATTCTGGGGAAACAAAATAAATTTTCATAAAGATAGTAACAATAGTGCCTCTAGGTGGAAGTGAAGCAGTGAAGAGAGTAATTATTGTGCCTGGACAAATAAGCCAAGTTAGCAGTGGTCCTTGGACCTGTTTCAATGGCAACTGAGCTGTTGTTGCTCATTGTATCATACTATCAGTGTTGGCTGCTCATTTGGCCATGTCTCTGGCATCTTTGGTTTCATCCCTCAGGTTGATACATTATGATGATGGCATATGTTAGTCACGAGGGTGCAACCAGTTAAAGACCCATGGAATGGTTACATATCTTGTTGTCACAGGAGAATCATCAAAGTATAGGTTAATGGCAACACAGAATTGGTGTTGAATTACACTATTATGCAATTCTGGTTAATGGAACACCTAACATGGTTTCATGTTTATTTCACTGGTTGCAAAATATGTTTCAATACAGTGGCGAAACGTACATTTTTGCTAAAAGGATTAGGAAGGACTTTTATGGCTCCCTCCATTTTGTTTATCAATTGAGGCTTCATATAAAGTCATTAAGAGGCTGCTTAAGGTGCCTATTGAGTGATTATGCAATTGATTCCTGATTTGTCACGAATAATATAACCTTATTTGGTTATTTTAAACGTAATTTGCTGGTTCAGCCTGAGGCTTGGGAAATCAGTTGTTGCATGATAAACTCAAATTATGTTCTGCAGGTCTAATAAACTGCCCTAATGTTTGGGTTATTACATCTATCCTTCTATGTGTTCAAAGTGTTTGCATAGCACCAAACTGCAGAATTTTCTTTTCCAGGAGATGAAAGAGTTTGTTATGCTTATGTTCCACGGAAAAAGTTATTGATTGCTAATGTTTCGAGTTCATCCTAAATGATCTTTTGTTATTTATGGAGTTATATGGCCATTAATTGGGTTATCAAGGGGTAGGATATCTTCAACATAGGTCCCAGGACCAATATAATGCCATATTATATTGTCCCTGTTAGGTTGAAAGGAAATAGTAAAAATTGGAAAGAGCCATGATTTTCAAGGGAAATTGGACACTTGTTTCGAAAAAAGAGAGATATCTACAATAATTATAGGAGGCATGGAGTAAATGAGGTGCTAGAGGAGTATAAAGAATGTAAAAAGAATCTTAAGAAAGAAATTAGGAAGGCTAAAAGAAGCTATGAGGTTGCTTTGGCAAGAAAGGTGAAAGTAAACCCAAAGGGTTTCTACAGCTATATTAATAGCAAAAGGATAACGAGGGATAAAATTGGACCATTAGAGAACCAGAATGGACAGCTATCTGCAGAGCCAAAAGAGATGGGGGAGATGTTGAACAATTTCTTTTCTTCGGTATTCACCAAGGAGAAGGATATTGAACTTGGTGAGTTAAGGGGAAAGAGTAGAGTAGCTATGGAAACTATGAGATTCAAAGAGGAGGAAGTACTGACACTTTTGAAAAATATAAAAGTGGATAAGTCTCCAGGTCCTGACAGGATATTCCCTAGGACATTGAGGGAAGTTAGTGTAGAAATAGCAGGAGCTATGACAGAAATATTTCAAATGTCATTAGAAACGGGAATAGTGCCGGAGGATTGGCGTTACTGCGCATGTTGTTCCATTGTTTAAAAAGGGTTCAAAGAATAAACCTAGCAATTATAGACCTATTAGTTTGACGTCAGTGGTGGGCAAATTAATGAAAGGATACTTAGAGATAATATATATAAGCATCTGGATAAACAGGGTCTGATCAGGAACAGTCAACATGGATTTGTGCATGGAAGGTCATGTTTGACAAACCTTCTTGAATTTTTTGAAGCGGTAACTAGGGAAATTGATGAGGGTAAAGCAGTGGATGTTGTCTATATGGATTTCAGTAAGGCCTTTGACAAGGTTCCCCATGGAAGGTTTGGTTAAGAAGGTTCAATCTTTGGGTGTTAATGGCGGAGTAGCAAGATGGATTCAACAGTGGCTGAATGGGAGATGTCAGAGAGTAATGGTGGATGGCTGTTTGTCAGGTTGGAAGCCGGTGACCAGTGGGGTGCCTCAGGGATCTGTGTTGGGTCCACTGTTGTTTGTCATGTACATCAATGATCTGGATGATGGGGTGGAAAATTGGATAAGTAAGTATGCAGATGATACTAAGATAGGTGGTGTTGTGGATAATGAAGTAGATTTTCAAAGTCTACCGAGAGATTTGGGCCATTTGGAAAAGTGGGCTGAAAGATGGCAGATGGAGTTTAATGCTGATAAAGTGTGAAGTGCTACATCTTGGCAGGACAAATCAAAATAGGACGTAAATGGTAGGGAATTGAGGAATGCTGTGGAACAGAGGAATCTAGGAATAACTGTGCATAGTTCCCTGAAGGTGGAATCGCATGTAGATAGGGTGGTAAAGAAAGCCTTTGGTGTGCTGGCCTTTATAAATCAGAGCATTGAATATAGTAGGGAAGTAATGTTAAAATTGTACAAGGCATTGGTAAGACCAATTCTGGAGTATGGTGTACAATTTTGGTCGCCTAGTTATAGGAAGGATGTCAACAAAATAGAGAGAGTACAGAGGAGATTTATTAGAATGTTGCCAGGGTTCCAGCAACTATGTTACAGAGAAAGGTTGAACAAGTTAGGTCTTTATTCTTTGGAGCGCAGAAGGTTAAGGGGGGACATGATTGAGGTCTTTAAAATGATAGACATAGAAACATAGAAACATAGAAATTAGGTGCAGGAGTAGGCCATTCAGCCCTTCGAGCCTGCACCACCATTCAATATGATCATGGCTGATCATCCAACTCAGTATCCCGTACCTGCCTTCTCTCCATACCCTCTGATCCCCTTAGCCACAAGGGCCACATCCAACTCACTCTTAAATATAGCCAATGAACTGGCCTCAACTACCCTCTGTGGCAGAGAGTTCCAGAGACTCACCACTCTCTGTGTGAAAAAAGTCTTTCTCATCTCGGTCTTAAAGGATTTCTCCCTTATCCTTAAGCTGTGACCCCTTGTCCTGGACTTCCCCAACATCGGGAACAATCTTCCTGCATTTAGCCTGTCCAACCCCTTAAGAATTTTGTAAGTTTCTATAAGATCCCCTCTCAATCTCCTAATTTCCAGAGAGTATAAACCGAGTCTATCCAGTCTTTCTTCATAAGACAGTCCTGACATCCCAGGAATCAGTCTGGTGAACCTTCTCTGCACTCCCTCTATGGCAATAATGTCCTTCCTCAGATTTGGAGACCAAAACTGTACGCAATACTCCAGGTGTGGTCTCACCAAGACCCTGTACAACTGAAGTAGAACCTCCCTGCTCCTGTAATCAAATCCTTTTGCTATGAAAGCTAACATACCATTCGCTTTTTTTCACTGCCTGCTGCACCTGCATGCCTACTTTCAATGACTGGTGTACCATGACACCCAGGTCTCGCTGCATCTCCCCTTTTCCTAATCGGCCACCATTTAAATAATAGTCTGCTTTCCTGTTTTTTCCACCAAAGTGGATAACCTCACATTTATCCACATTATACTGCATCTGCCAAACTAGTGCCCACTCACCCAGCCTATCCAAGTCACCTTGCAGTCTCCTAGCATCCTCCTCACAGCGAACACTGCCCCCCAGCTTAGTGTCATCCGCAAACTTGGAGATATTGCCTTCAATTCCCTCATCCAGATCATTAATATATATTGTAAATAGCTGGGGTCCCAGCACTGAGCCCTGCGGTACCCCACTAGTTACTGCCTGCCATTGTGAAAAGGACCCGTTTACTCCTACTCTTTGCTTCCTGTTTGCCAGCCAGTTCTCTATCCACATCAATACTGAACCCCTAATACCGTATGCTTTAAGTTTGTATACTAATCTCTTATGTGGGACCTTGTCGAAAGCCTTCTGGAAGTCCAGATATACCACATCCACTGGTTCGCCCTTATCCACGCTACTAGTTACATCCTCGAAAAATTTCACAAGATTCGTCAGACATGATTTACCTTTTGTAAATCCATGCTGACTTTGTCCAATGATTTCACCACTTTCCAAATGTGCTGCTATCCCATCTTTAATAACTGACTCTAGCAGTTTCCCCACTACCGATGTTAGACTAACTGTCTGTAATTCCCCCGTTTTCTCTCTCCCCTCCCTTCTTAAAAAGAGGGGTTACATTTGCTACCGCCAATCCTCAGGAACTACTCCAGAATCTAAAGAGTTTTGAAAGATTATCACTAATGCATCCACTATTTCCTGAGCTACTTCCTTAAGTACTCTGGGATGCAGCCTATCTGGCCCTGGGGATTTATCGGCCTTTAATCTATTCAATTTACCCAACACCACTTCCCGACTGACCTGGATTTCACTCAATTCCTCCTTTGACCCACAGTCCCCTGCTATTTCAGGCAGATTATTAATGTCTTCCTTAGTGAAGACGGAACCAAAGTAGTTATTCAATTGGTCTGCCATATCCTTGTTCCCCATGATCAACTCACCTGTTTCTGACTGCAATGGACCTACATTTGCTTTAACTAACCTCTTTCTCTTCACATATCTATAAAAACCTTTGCAGTCAGTTTTTATGTTCCCTGCCAGTTTTCTTTCATAATCTATTTTTCCTTTCCTAATTAAGCCCTTTGTCCTCCTCTGCTGGTCTCTGAATTTCTCCCAGTCCTCTGGTATGCTGCTTTTTCTGGCTACTTTGTAAGCATCATCCTTTGCTTTGATACTATCCCTGATTTCCCTTGTTATCCACGGATGCACTACCTTCCCCGATTTATTCTTTTGCCAAACTGGGATGAACAATTTTTGTAGTTCATCCATGCAGTCTTTAAATGTCTTCCATTGCATATCCACCGTCAACCCTTTTAGAATTAATTGCCAGTCAATCTTGGCCAATTCACGTCTCATACCCTCAAAGTTACCTTTCTTTAAGTTCAGAACCATTGTTTCTGAATTAACAATGTCACTCTCCATCCTAATGAAGAACTCAACCATATTATGGTCACTCTTGCCCAAGGGGGCACGTACAACAAGACGGCTAATTACCCCTTCCTCATTACTCAAAACCCAGTCTAAAATAGCCTGCTCTCTCGTTGGTTCCTCTACATGTTGATTTAGATAACTATCCCGCATACATTCCAAAAAATCATCTTCCTCAGCACCCCTGCCAATTTGATTAACCCAATCTATATGATGAAAGGGATAGACAGAGTTGACGTGGATACGTTTTTCCCTTTGAGGGTAGGGAAGATTCAAACAAGAGGGCATGACATGAGAATTAAGGGACAGAAGTTTCGGGGTAACGTGAGGGGGAACTTCTTTACTCAGAGGGTGGTGGCTGTGTGGAATCGGCTTCCAGCAGAAGTGGTGGAGGCAGGATCAATTTTAACATTTAAGAGTAAAGTGGATAGGTATATGGACGTGAAGGGAATGGAGGGGTATGGTCTGAGTGCAGGTAGATGGGACTAGGGGAAAACAAATGGTCGGCACAGACTGGAAGGGCCGAGAGGGCCTGTTTCCGTGCTGCAATTGTTATATGGTTATATGGTTATATATGCGATGTTGACATTTGTGAACACTATTTCACCAGGAGGCTGCAGCTATATCCTTAAATTTGGCTGGAGATTATTAGGTAGTTATCCTTCTGGCACTGGTTTAGTGCAGCATGTTCAGTCGCTACATAATTGTGATGGTACAGGATGATAATGTCTGTAAATTATAATATATAATATGTTATAAATACTTGAGCAGACCAGAAGGGAGTCAGGTCTCAAAATAGTCACAGGCATACCAGGGGACCTTTGATAAGGTAAGCACACATATATACAACAATATGTCAAGGTCATCAAGAGCTTGGAGTTCTAGACTAGCAATGTTGTTAGTCAGAAAAAATAAATAAATAGATACATAAATAAATAATTTAGGAGAACTTATTGTTCAGGCCATTCCAGATGAGAAAAACAGTTGTGTTATGTACTACTGAATTCTGATTCCAGATCTCATTACACCAGGGCTGCTACAACATCAGCAGCAAGGGTATTTATGTTCCACTGCGTCGCAGTGTTACGGCTGCAGCATGGTCCAATGAACGAATCTCAAAACATCTGTAATGACCCATTGCTGAACCAGGGTTATTTGTTAACTCTATTTATGTTCTGGTTATATTTCCCATCTGGGTGAGAGATGGAAATATTATTGTTTCATTTAAACAGCATCAGCATGTTTTACAGTCTATGTTATAACTGTATGCATTATGAATGTTTTCCCTTCATTTGTCAATGAAGCAGGTGTGGTTGTGTACACTCGTTTCACATGGCATGAAATCACAGAGCTTTGAAGTCTTCACGTAGTCACTCACGTGACTCCGAAGTAAAATAGTAAGATTAAATGAGAACATACCAGTTTGAAGTTTGATTTTTATTTTATGAGGAGTCGAGTTGAGCGACTACGTGTCCTCCGCTCCCAGCCTTCGTAGATCTCATCTGGTAGTTCTAGTCTGTTATCTTACCATTATACTTCAGTCATTATTATCTGTGATTTCACACTGTTGCTTTGAAGATTGACGCACGAACGGCTGTACGGGGTTCTTCACGTAGTCCCTCGACGACTCATAAAATAAAGATCAAACTTCAAACTAGTAAGCTCATTTAATCTTACTATTTTACCAAATGTGGAAACATCCTCTCCACATCCAAGTTTCGAGGCACTCAGATATGTATCAATCAAGTCCTTCTTACTGCTGTAAATACCAACATGCTCAATCCAGGAATTAATTAACAGTTTTCTTAACTGCTTCCAAAGCATTAATATTCTTCAAGGAAACCAATATTTTACATCCTTCCTTAAAAATACAGCACTATTTTAAGAAATTGGTTATATGAACACATGGGTGCACGTTATAATAACAAAAATATAGGTTGCTTACTAAAAGTGACAAACTACTTATTGTAATCAGGTTTTGAAAATGTTGCAACAAGACTAAGGATCAATTTGGATCAGGGACACATTATGAGCAACTACTGTCCACCACCGAAGCCTGCATAATGTAATTCAGAGATAACATAACATATTCGTGTCTGAAGAATTGTCTCGACCCAAAATCTCACCCATTCCTTCTCTCCAGTGATGCTGCCTGTCCCACTGAGATACTCTAACTTTTTGCGCATATCTTCGGTTTGAATCAGCATCTGCTGTTCCTTCTTACACATAACATGTTCGATTCCTAAACTTGACTTCTGCTTCTCCTCCTTTAAAAGGCCATCCTTAAAATCATGACTCATAAGCAAATTGGCTTTCCAGTTACTGACACGTTCAAGAAAGAAGCGCCCAAGTTTGTGGTAAGATCTGTGTGCTGTGTTCCCATTGGAGAATGACATGTGTGAGCAAGTCAACAAGCATATGACTTCAGACAGTTTTACTGGTTCAACAGGATAATTTGGTTACTGATAACAGATGAGTCATGAAGGAGCAGATGAGCACTACAAGTGCAATTTCTCATACATTTATGGTAACTGTTAACTAAACCTCCTTCCACCTACCTCCCACTTTGACTACACCTCCATGACTACATGTCATGGGGTGACACCTGTCTGGTCTTGAGTAGTCGCCCAAAGACTCGTTCCTCCTTCTGGTCGCCGTTTGATTTTCAACATGTTGAACATTTTCGGCGACCTGCTGTGACTATGACGCGTGCCGGCAGTCGCCGAAAAAATCGCGTATGTGGGACGGGCCATTGACTCTCAATTTTCAATGTTTTCAATGTGAGCCTATTCACGATAGAACATCTGAGATGTCCTCTTTCTCCCTGCCCTCATCCATGCCTCCTTTGCTTCATGCAGTTCTACTCTCACTCCCCCTCGACTCAACCGGTACAAGGATAGAGCTTGCCTGGTCCTCATCTCTCCCCACCAGCCTCCAACACATCATTCTCCAAAAAAATCTACCACTTTCAATGTGATCCCAATACGTCACATTTTGCTGTCCAACCTTAATTTTTGCTCAAGATTCCGCCATCTGCCATTTCTTGAGTTGACACAACAGTTAATACTGGTAGTAATATTCAGTCTGGTAACTAAATTTTGAAAACTTGCACAAAAAAGAAAAAAAACAAACATACCATTTGAAAATTGTCAATTAAAAAAATCAAAAATTCAGGGTGATTAAGACCAGGTTTCCTCTCAAAGTAAGAAGATTATAAGAATATGAATTTGTCAAATAAATATTTTTTAAAGATATGAGAGAAATATGCCATTAAAAAAGCATGACAATTACTAGAGTGCAACCTTTATGTTTGTGTTTGGAGATTAAGTTGGCACAGCGGTAGAGTTGCAGCACCAGAGACCGGGGTTCGATCCTGACTATGGGTGTTGTCTGTCTGGAGTTTGTACATTCTCCCCGTGACCTGCATGGGTATTTACCGGGTTCTCCAGTTTCCTCCCACACTCCAAAGACATATAGGTTTGTAAGTTAATTAGCTTGGAAACATTTGTAAATTTGTGGAATTTCCTGCCACAGAGGGCAGTGGAGGCCAAATCACTGGATGGATTTAAGAGAGAGTTAGATAGAGCTCTAGGGGCTAGTGGAATCAAGGGATATGGGGAGAACCCAGTTATTGATGGGGGATGATTAGCCATGATCGCAATGAATGGCGATGCTGGCTCGAAGGGCCGAATGGCCTCCTCCTGCACCTGTTTTCCATGTTTCTATCCCTAATGTGTGTAGGAGCATTAGTGTGCGGGGATTGCTAGTCGACACGGACTCATTGGATCGAAGGGCCTGTTTCCACCCTGTATCTCTAAACTAAGCTAAACTAAACCATCCTAGCTAAGTAATGATTTTGATAATATCCAACATGGCCCCAGTAAAAGATGTTCATCCCTGCACCCCATTGTAAGAACTGATAAATGAAAGTAATTAACCATATTGAACCCAACATCTCTGTGAGAAAGGATGACAAATGGAAGAATCCTTGAAATAATTATGCAGTTCTAATCCCTCAGGTAAAAACCATCAAGGGAAACTAATTGCAAAATTATCTGAGAGGAAATGTGAGATTTACTTAATAAATCAAAAGGCAGTTCTGCATAGAAAACGCAACAAACAATGGGATGATCATTTTGGATTCTGGCACCATGTTATCCCGTCAAGTGGAGAACCCTGCCGGCCAGCCAGATTTTCTTTTGACAAAGGGAAGAGTGCCGATTGAGCTGCCCCTCCCCATCCAACATGCATCTGGCAAAATGGAACGGTCTCCAAACAGCGGGTATCATATCCTGAACACAGCCTCTAGAAACCTTAACTGCTTTTGAGAGCTTGCCAGATGTTGATGCCTGGAAAATACTTTGTAGTTTTGAGATGCGTCTGATACCTAGAGGCACTTAAACTATTAAGATAACATAAATAATACAAAAATTTTTTTGCAAGTTTAGAAATAAAATGGCATTTCTTGATTAAAAATGCATTATAGCAATGAATATTTAAAACCATCGTAATGAAGTAAAACAAGTAAAGGTTTTGTTTGCACTTGCCTTCATCCAGTGATGGTCAAATGGGTCCCCATTCATTCACCAGCCTGGTGCTTCCAGACCCACTCCTCAGCATGTCATTGCACCACTGCCAGTCTCTTGCAGAGAGAACACAGGTCAACTAGGCTGTTAAGTGCAGGGCATCTGAACTTCAGAACGCACCGACCTTCCATGTTTGGATGTAGAATCATAAAAAAATAATTAGAGGACAATCAATGCAGTGATTCTGCACTAATTGATAAAGAGCCACTCCACCTCAAACTCGATCCATAATTGTCAAAGTCACCGTACTACAAGTGCACGTACATTAAATGTAATGAGATTTCTGTCTCTGGCACTCGTTAAGGCATTAAACCCCTACCAACATCTGCGTTTATTTTCTTTCTCATCAGTTTTCCATTCAGTTTTGTATTTAAACTATTCTTATTGATTAAAATCTATTCTTTTCTATTTCTACTTTAAAAAAAAATAGAAGTTTATAAGAATTACTTGTAGCATTCATATACTTATTGAAATAAGTTGGTTGTGTATTTGAAAAGTTGTTTATACCATTGTTATGATGGATTACTTCTAATAAAAATATTATTACAGTTTTGTATTTAAATTTATGGACTCTGTTGATCCCTCAGCTGAGTGAAACAGGTACTCTTTGTTTATTCTTTCTAGCCCTGAAGTGGCGCAGAAGGTGTTTTGCCCGCATTGGTCAGCGTATTGAGTACAAGAGTAATGGCAGCACAGTGGCGCAGCAGTAGAATTGCTGACTTGCAGCGCCCGAATCCCGAGTTCAATCCTGACTGAGTTTGTACAGTCTGTACAAAGTCTCCCTGTGACCACATGGGTTTTCTCCAGGTGCTCCAATTTTGTCCCTCCAAAGTTGTACGGATTTATTGGTTAATTGACTTCAGTATGCATTGTAAATTGTCCCTAATTGTGCAGGATAGTGCTAGTGTACAGGGGTGATCGCTGGTTGGCATGGACTCAGTGGGTCAAAGGGCTTGTTTCAAAGGGCACTGTATCTCTAAAGTTTAAAACAGAAGTCTGACGTCTAAAGAGTTGGATGTCATGTTACAACTGTACCTCTCATGAGTAAGACCACATTGTACTGTACTATGTACTGTTTTGTTTGCCCTGCTGAAGGAAAGATGTCATTAAAATAGAAAGAGTGTTACACTTTCTGAAAACTTTGAGTTACTAGGCAAGATTGGATAGGCTATTGCATGGCATATAGAAGGATTAGAGGTGACTGTATAGAATTATATAAAATCATGAGGGGCATAGATAAGCTAAATACCCACAGTCTATTCCCCAGTGCAAGGGACTCCAAAACTGGAGGGCAGAGGTTTAACATGAGAGGGGACACATTTGGAAGGAACTTGAGGGGCAACTATTTCTATATGGAATGAGCTGTCAGAGGAAGTGGTAGAGGTACAGGTAGACAAATGCAATGTACAATGGGAACTAGGGCCAGGGCCAGGTGTGCAGCAGGAGTCGGAGGTGGAATCCTGGACCATAACCGCCACAACATCTTATCCATGTACCTGCCCAAGCATCTTTAAAACGTTGTAATAATACCCACCTCTGGCAGCTCAGTCGACATTCGACGTGGAAGCTGATATCGAAACCACTGGGATTTTAATGCTTTTTTCCTCACAATAAAGATCATTAGGCCTTTGGCATTTGTGGGTATGCATGTTCCTTACCCAATACTTAACAGTTAATATAGCCATGTGATGCTGTTGCTCATAGCTATGTACAGACTTGAAATTAGTTTCTCACACAATTCATAGCAAATATACACATGGATCATTAAGAGACATCTTCTATACCTCCAAATAAAATGATACACTGTGGATTTTGTGATGCTCACCTTAATCAATGTGGAATACTGGCAATAACCCTGGAAGAGGACCGGCGACTAAATGTGACATTCCCTAACAGTCAGATTGTAAGCAGCTCAACATTTTGGGTTATTCTGTTGGAGGTGGAGAAAAAAAGACAATTAGAAATCAACATTTACTCAAGCTTGTTTTATGTCATGTAGGAAATGTGGCTCAGTCTGGTGTGACAGTTGTAATTTTGAGCTGAAATTATGATTTAAGTTCCCTGTGTAGTTGGCACCCAAGTGTAGCAGAGAATGGAAGAGGAGATTGTATTGTCCGAAGGTCATCCTGTAAATAATATCATGTCGGAACATTACAGTGGTAATGTGAACATAAGTAGCCCATGCTTGTGTCTAAAAGCTGAGGGTTTCTGACCTGTGGCCCAGCCAATACTCTGCCTCAACAATGCTTCAAATAAAGCATGGGATACTGATCACTGCAGTCTATGGCAATCCTGTTTACCTTCACCAGAACGGAGTCAGTGTGCTTTGGAAGCTGCTCAGTCTGAAACACATTCTGATGTGATTAAGCACCACATATTCTGGGGAAACATTGATTAATGTTAATCATGACTTTACCATCAGTGACAATTTACAAATGTGCAACAGCACTAGCCCACGCAGGTTATCAAGCGAAGCGCGCAGCTGGCACAACGGGAATTAATTTCCACTTAACTCACAGCTATATTGACAAATGCTCTGCTGAAGTTTGAAAGATAATCCAAGCTTCGATTCCAACAACACTTTTTTTTTATACTTATGAAATGGGATTGAATAAAGTGGAGGAAACAAGGAACTGCAGATGCTGGCTTACAAAAAAAAAATCACACAAAGTGCTGGAGTAACTCAGTGGGTCAGGCAGCATCTAAGAAGATGGATAGGTTATATTTTGGGCCAGAACCCTTCTGAAGACGTCACTTATTCATGTTCTCCATGTAATTCAGAGATGCTTCTGGACCCGCATAATTACTCCAGCACACTATTTTGAATAATATGGGCTGTCTGGAGAATTGAAGGACAATGTTGGCTAAGCACACAAATGACATGTCAACTTACAATTGCCAAGTAACACAAAGCTGGTTGTCCATTGGTAATTTTAAAGTGTGATAAATTCAGAAGTATTTTCACCTTGGAAAATATTTATTTTATATTCAGTATATTGTCTGAAGAAAAGCAAGTGTCTGAAAGAGAATTACAGAGCCTTGGGATCTATATAATTAAAAGATTGTAATCTCATCTTGACCACTTCCTGTTTGCACTGTGCTTTGATTTTAGAAAAAACGCTACCACTTACGGCTGTGATCTTACTTTGGCCATCTTAGTCCCCCTCCACTCATCAGGTGCCGATGATTTTTCCCATCAATGAAAAATAAGAGTTGTTAATGTTTTAAAAATGTCAATCACCGCCATGAAGGCCACGCCCATTCTGGGGTGGGGGGAGGGGCTATAAAAACCAGAAGTCTGGCCGTGGCTCAGTCGCTGCAAGATGGTGAGGGAGAGGTCACTACTCTCAGTCTACACAATCCTTAGTGTCCACCAACCTGTGTGACTGTTATGTAGTTTTAAAATGTGTGCCTTTGAAATGTGTGTATTTTTAAATGTATCTTTTAAAATGTGTGTTTTTTAAAATGTGTCTTTAAAAGTCCATACTAGCCCTTTGGAAAACGGCCCCTCACCCCACAACATCCATCCTAGCACTCCAGAGATCCACGCAAGAATAGACTTTCCTCCTTCATTGCTGTGATCTGTAAAAAAAGATGAAAATGTCTAAAATTGATTGTCCACCCCCTCCCTTTTCCCTCTCACAGTATGTCATCTGTTTTCTGAGCTGCCAACCTGCCAGGCCTGAGTGACTGAGCTGCCAGGCCTGAGTGACTGAGCTGCCAGCCTAAGAATCCATTTGGCCCACAATTTCCATACCAGCCCTCTGGAAACCAGTCCCTTTGGCCCACAACACCCATACTAGCGCTCTAGAGAGCCCCCCCTGGCCAACAATATTGGAATTGGGGGAGAGGTGGAATATTGCATTGGAGGACCAGCCCTCCCGTGTGAAGCTGGGATCCAACGGGTCCCACATAGACCAGTAAGAAAATTATGAAATAAAAGTACCCATCAGTAAAACAGAACTACATAATACTATCCTAAAATATTACTGCATATGCTACTTGATATTGTGAAATGTTGTACACACAGAAATATGTGTTACTTATTCTGTTGCGTTGAATATATCTTGATGTACATATTCCATTACTTACTGAATATAGATAGTGCTACTTTCAATAAACAATCTGCAGCATTGTTATTTTTAATATTTTTACAGCTGAAGGATTAAAATGCTAATAAATTGGCTTCCTGGAAATCGGTACACGCTATTTAATTTTTAAGTGAAAAGGCACTAAATGTGTCAAGGGGTTGTCCCACTTGGGCAACCTAATTGGCGAGTTTAGAAGAGTTTGAAAAAATGACATTTTGAAGACCACCTTCGACTATGTAGAAGACCTCCTTTGACTATCTACGATTACCTATGACTAACATGCCGACCTACTATGACCTACAAGGACTAAACCTATGAGTAAAAAAAGTTTCCATTTTTTCCATGGCAACCTTTTTTACTTGCGGGCATTTTTTAACATATTGAAGGAGAGTTACGAAGATCTCCTACGACCCTTGTGTCGAACAAGCTGCGAGTATGAGTCGAGGGCAAACTCGCCAGAACCCGCGGTTTAGGTCGCCCAAGTGGGACAGACCCTTAAGACAATCTATTTATTAGCATGGTATTGAGGTATAAGGTATAAATGTCCAGCGCATTTAAGAAACCATTAGACAGGTACATGGATAGGACTGGTTTGGAGGAATATGGGCCAAACACAGGCAGGTGGGACTAGTGTAGCTGGGACATGTTGGCCGGCGTGGGCAAGTTGGACCGAAGGGCCTGTTTCCATACTGAATCACTCTATGACTCTATATCTCCAGGGATCATGTACAGGCAGATTATATCAGTTTATCTTGGCATCATGTTCAGTACAAACATTGCTGGCTGAAGGACCCATTTCTGTGGGGGACATGCAAACGTTGACACTATGAACATTGCTCCGCTTTGAACATACCACACATTTGTGACACCGTGCCTTGAATAATGATACCCTTCCAAGCAACTCTGCTCTGCACCTATCTCCCCATTCCAAGTGATCTCCAGAGAAGGAGAACAACTGTGTAAAACCTATTGGTCATTACCAATTTTGCAGTGTAAACATTGTGCAAGGTTTCATGAAGTAAATGGCACATCTTTACCCACATTACCTTGCTCCATTCAGCCACTTTTTCACTGTTTCCACTGTTGTTATCAACAGCTAGTTAAAGATTCCCAACGTTTAACTGCATGCCATCTATCTTTTTGTTTTTAGAGATGCTCAAGAGTGCACTTCAGTCAGGGTGACATGATCTTTGTTGTCAACATTTGTACTCTGATTGATATCAATCCAGCTGTCTTCTGCAGTCCCACAAGCAAGAGCCTGCCGAGGCAGTAAATCCTACTTCAAGAAGAAGATTAACACATCAGAACTGTAAAGGATGGACAAACGTGGTTTTGTGGCTTTCATACTTAACGAACAATAATCCTTGAATTAACCATCTCAAGAAAGAATTTATTACAAAACACTCTGACAGCTCAGAAGTCCAACAGCGTGCTAATTATCAATGCCTTGCAAAGAGAAAACTTGCAAATGTGTGGTCCCTCAATATTGCAGTCCAGTTGCCATGCACATAACACTGAGTCTTTTGGTTGCAAAATATCCCCATATTTTAATTTATTAATGACAGATCATTGCGGGTAAAATCGTTATCAAGCAACTGAGCCATCCTACCAACAACCAGAGAGCATTCCTGAACTACTATCTGCCTCATTGGAGACACTCAGATTATCCTTGATTGGACTTTACTGACTATCTTGTGCTAAACGTTATTCAAGTTATTCCCTTTATCTTGCATCTGTACACTGTGGATGGCTCGATTGTAATCATGTATTAGAAACATAGAAACATAGACAATAGGTGCAGGACTAGGCCATTCGTCCCTTCGAGCCAGCACCGCCATTCAACATGATCATGGCTGATCATTCGAAATCTCTTGTTTCCATTCGCGCAAAGAGCTATATCTAACTCTCTCTTGAATACATCCAGTGAATTGGCTGCCACTGCCTTCTGTGGCAGAAAATTCAGTAATAAATTCGAGATTTTCCGTCGAGTGATAAGCATGCAACAAAACCTTTTCACTGTACCTTGGTACACGTGACAATAAACTAAACTCAAACTCTTCAAGTTGTTCCAACAGTGGTGCAGCGATAGAGTTGCTGCCTTACAGTGCCAGAGACCCGAGTTCGATCCTGACTATAGGTGCTTGTCCGTACGGAGTTTGTACTTGCTCCCTGGGACCTGCGTGGGTTTTCGCCGAGATATTGGGATTCCTCCCACACTCCAAAGATGTGCAGTTTTGTAGGTTGATTGGCTTGGTATAAATGTAAATTGTCAAGGCAAAGAGTAGGAGTAAACGGGTCCTTTTCAGAATGGCAGGCAGTGACTAGTGGGGTACTGCAAGGCTCAGTGCTGGGACCCCAGCTGTTTACAATATATATTAATGATCTGGATGAGGGAATTGAATGCAACATCTCCAAGTTTGCAGATGACACGAAGCTGGGGGGCAGTGTTAGCTATGAGGAAGATGCTAGGAGGCTGCAAGGTGACTTGGGTAGGCTGGGTGAGTGGGCAAATGCATGGCAGATGCAGTATAATGTGGATAAATGTGAGGTTATCCACTTTGGTGGCTAAAACAGGAAAGTAGACTATTATCTGAATGGTGGCCGATTAGGAAAAGGGGAGATGCAACAGGACCTGTGTGTCATGGTACACAAATCATTGAAAGTAGGCATGCAGGTGCAGCAGGCTGTGAAGAAAGCGAATGGTATGTTGGCATTCATAGCAAAAGGATTTGGGTATAAGAGCAGGGAGGTCCTACTGCAGTTGTGCAGCATCTTTGTGAGGCCACATCTGGAGTATTGCATACAGTTTTGGTCTCCTAATCTGAGGAAAGACATTCTTGCCATAGAGGGAGTACAGAGAAGGTTCGCCAGACTGATTCCTGGGATGGCAGGATTTTCATATAAAGAAAGACTGGATAGACTCAGCTTGTACTCACTAGAATTTAGAAGATTGAGGGGGGATCTTATAGAAACGTACAAAATACTTAAAGGGTTGGACAGGCTGGATGCAGGAAGATTGTTCCTGATGTTGGGGAAGTCCAGGACAAGGGGTCACAGTTTAAGGATAAGGGGGAAGTCTTTTAGGACCGAGATGAGAAAATCATTTTTCACACAGAGAGTGGTGAATCAGTGGAATTCTCTGCCACAGAAGGTAGTTGAGGCCAGTTCATTGGCTATATTTAAGAGGGAGTTGGATGTGGCCCTTGTGGCTGAAGGGATCAGGGGGTATGGAGAGAAGGCAGGGACAGGATACTGAGTTGGATGATCAGCCATGATCATATTGAATGGCGGTGCAGGCTCGAAGGGCTGAATGGCCTACTCCTGCATCTATTTTCTATGTTTCTATGTTTCTATGTCCCTGGTGTGTGTGGGATAGTTGGACGGCATGGACTTGGCAGGCTGAAGGGCCTGTTCCTGTGCTGTATCTCTAAACTAAAAACTAAGCTATACTCTTCCAGTTGTTCCAACAGTGAGGTGCAGGATGAATTGTAACTCATATGATCTGCTGGTTGATATCCCACTCGACTATTCCAGGTGAGAGGTAGTAGAGGCCAATAGAAAATTAAGCAAGTTGGCCACATGTAGGCAACAGCAAATTTGGGGGATCCGCTCCGAGATTATCTGATACGTGGTGACTGAGATACCGGAGAGTGTGGAAAACTACAGCAGATGAGACTTAATTTACATGTGGAAATCAGTGGAATGCTCCTATCCCCAGTCATCATTGCAGCATGACAATGATAATCTGCATAATATATTTCATTTATAGTTAACTGACTGCTTAATTGTCGATCTGCATGTGATTCCCCGTACCCTGGGGTGTAATCAAAGGAGTGTTGGAGACAAGTTTTCATCTTGTGCTAACATTCAAAATCCCTCTTCTGCGAATCATTTCTTGAGCTCAGTTCCTCTTGAAATGTGATTATAATTTATAAAACATGTCCTGAACGTGCATTGCAATCACTCAGCTGGTTCTGGAATTCTGAGAGGGGCCAGGTGAGGGGTTTAAGATGAGAAAAGCTGAAAGTTCGGCACACAGATATTCTGCTCATTGTCAATTTGATTGTCATCTAGAGGTACTTCAGACCTGAATTTCTTCTGCAAAAGACCACAAACAAACTAGGCTAAGGGCAGACTTGTCCAGGACTGGTGGCGGGAGAGACTGTTGATGGGGGTTTGCTAGCAAAGTGAGGTACAAATCCACAGGAATTTAATCAGGAAAACAATCAATTTGGCCTTGAACATGTTATGGGCCTGTCCCACTTGCATGACTTTTTAGGCGACTACAGGAGACAATGATGCTGCCACAAGGTTGCCACATGTTCGGCGGAGGTTGCCGGGGAGTCGCCTGCATGTTGAAAAATTAGCGACGACCAGGATTTTGATGCCATGGAGAGTAACGAGAATTCTTGTGACATAGGTGTAGTGGTAGTGGGTCACCATGTCGTTGAAGGTTTGTCGTAGGCTCATGTAGGTTGTCGCCGGTGCTGATTGGGGAAAAAAAACATATACAGTAGTTTTCAGAACCAAGGATAACTGACTGGTAATGTTAATGTCCACCGAGCTTCACAGTCGTGAATCTCTGGCTTCTTAAAAGTGGTCTCTGCTCCTCCGCACCCCGTCTCCCCCTTCTTCCCCCCCTTCTCCCCATCTCCCCCCTTCTGCCCATCTCCCCCTCCTCTGTTAAAGGACTTAAGTGACTCTTCCCGTAGAGAAGTTCCCAATGTGCTTTCACCGTCTTAATTGCAGCGCCAACCTTCCTGTTCATCGTGGTGTGTGTCTGTATCACATTGGTTGTGAATTTCACTCAGACAGCACTTCCCCTGTCCCCCGCCTGCATAACTGGCTGGTGAAGGAAGCGATGTGTATGTGTTCCAGTTGCCGTCCCAGTCGCTGTTTTCTCAGCGAACTACTACGATTTGACAGTCGCCGGCAGTTGCCTTAAAAATCGCCTAAATGTGTCAGGCCCATAACTCTTTTTGGGAGATGGCCCTGCACAAATTAGCTCGTATTTCCTGTTTCTAACAGGCACTACAATTCAGAAATAGTTCATGACTATAAAAAAAAACATAAAGGACTCTATGTAATGCAATTTTGTTTTCTCTTGTCTCAACCTCACATTGCTCTCCGAACACAAAATTTCAAACTCCACATCAAAAAAATTGTCATCGTCATCCATTCCGCTAACTTTGGATTGAGGTCAGCAAAACTCGAACTAAAGAGAAATGTCTTTAAAGTGTTCTTTCCACATTGTAAGTGACCTTGGCTTCACTGCAGACTGCACAGCACTACTCCAGGAGAAGGGGGGAGATGGGGAGAAGGGGGGACAAAATAAAGGCAGCTGGAACCGGGGGGAGGGTGGGCAGCTCAACTCAGCTGCCATTCAAGCATGGATGATCAATCTCTCCCTCTGTGGAAGTTAAAAAAAGATTTAAACTTACAAAATGGAGTCAGCTGAAATTAAAGACAGGCTCCTAATAAATTGAAAAGCCAGCGAAATGCACTAACCTTTGCTTTCAGTAACAAAGCTAACAAACTGTTGATGTTCCCAGTCCAATAACATAAGCAAGATAACAAGCACAGCTTCATGTATGTCTCCTCTATAATGAAAACATTGAGAGAGAATTCAGACTCTTGGAACTAACCCTTGTACTATAAGATTATAATGTGTGTCATAAGTAGAAAAAAAACAAAATGCTTGTTCTGCAGAAATATAGCCTTCTCATATAACCATATATGGCTAACCCATCCTCTGTCACAAGAAGCTGTCAATGTTAAGAAGCAAGATGCTGTAGATAAGGTATTGCTGAATCATTGATTATTGGAGTATATATATATATGTACTGAGATCATTGTCCCTTTGTGTGGGGATGAGAACTCTGTATAGTCTGTAATCCACATACTATAAAGAGTTTAACAATACCCGCCTGGCAAAATAAAGATTGTATTGCTTGATCACTGATTTCATTTGTGTTTTTGTCTGTTTAAGGATACTGAACCATAACACCTCCTAACCCCATTCCATAGTGGATCTGGTGGGTGAAGTATGGGAGTACTCAGTGGATGGAATCAATGGGTGGTGGAAGGGGAAAATTAGTGGGGGAGGGGTGAAGGAGATTATGAGCAAGGGTACAAAAATGGGAGGACCAGAGATGGATCAGGAAGGAGTGAGAGAGAAGGAGCACAGGTAAAGGTTACCTGAAGTTGGAAAATTCAATGTTCATACCAATGTTCATATGCAACATGAGGTATTATTCTGCTAATTTGTGTTGACTTATTTATATCTCTCCCTGGCATCGGAGAAGGCAAGGATGGACAGGTTGGTTTCAGAATGACGAGATAAGATAAAAAGGCATGTAACTGGAAGTTCAGGATGGCCATTTCAGAGAAGGCTGGCGGTCTGTAAATTAATTGCCTAGTCTGTTTCATCTCACCAATGTAGAGGAGGCCACCAGAGCAGCGAATGCAGTAGACGAGGCTGGAAGCAGTGCACATAAATTCTTGCCTCAGCTGTTTAGGTCCCTGGATGATGGTGACGGATGAACTGTTGGAAGTGTGGCACCTCCTACAGTTGCAGGGGAAAGTGCCTGGGGTCAGAGATGGGAAAGTGGGGAGGAATTAGCAGAATAGTGAATCGTGAGAGTGTGGTCCCTGTGGAAGATGGAAAGAGAGGAAATGCAAGAAGAGATGTCAACAACTGGATGAGAGAAGCCACATTTATCTTTCTCATAACCCCCTTCAGCCCTCCCATCACCCATTTTTGTTTCTAGTAGAGGGATTTGTTTCAATCAATCAATCAATCAGTTGTATTCATCACATACACGTATAAGTGCAGTAAAATGAATTTGCCATCAGCGGTAAAATCAAAAAAGAACACACAATACACAATAAAATTAAATACAAACATCATTCTTCACTGTGGTGGAAGGCACAAAGTACAGTCAGTCCTCTTGCATTGTTCACCCGTGGTCGGGGCCATAAACCTCCGTAGTCGTTGCTACGGACGGCCCGATGTACAGGCCCTCTCGCCGGGATGGTTAAAACTCCTAAGTCAGGATGATCAAACGCACTCTGCGGCTTGGAAGTCCTGAATCAGCACTTTACTACCGGAGGCAGAGGCTTCAGGATGTTGTAGGCTGCAGGCCAGCGGTCGGAGCGCTTTTCTGGCTGTCACCGGTGAGGGAACCCAGGCTCCAGATGGTAAGTCCACACCGCGCCCACGGCTAGAAGCTCCACAGACCGCGGCTTCAGGATATGAGCCGGTGGTCGGAGCTCTTCTCCGGTGATCCCTAGCAAGGGGTCCCAGGCTCCGGACAGTGCGCCCGCGGCTAGAAGTTCTGCAGACGTGGCTTTAGGCTCTATCAGTCCGCGGGCCAGCGATCGGAGCACTCCCTTCTGGCGATCCGGCATCACCGACCATTTCCAGCTGCTGAAAAATGTCAAAGGAAGTTGAGTGTAGAAGCTGGTAGGTTGAAAGTAGGGGACTAAAGAAGTTATATCTCTGTTCTGTTCTGTTTGGTGGAAAGGGTTAAGGAGTTCAGAAAGTGCAAATACTAGAAATAATTTTGCAACCACTGTACAAGGGCAGCCTCATTTCTTGAAAAAGGAGGACATTTCAGATGTCCTGGAACAGAAGGCGTCATTTTGAGGACAGATGCGGCAGAGACGGACAAAGTGGAAGGAAAAATTGTGTCTTTTCAAGAGAGGAGGTGTAGTCTTTGAGTCAAAAGTGTGTTTATATAATGTCAGTGGATAGTTTGGCTCCTTTAGTCATTTTGGTTTAGTTTATTTTTACGTGTACAGAGGCACAGTGAAAAACGGAAAGACAACACATCACATCTATTGGCTTTGGCTAATGATTGCAATCGAGTCATTCACATTGCACAGATACATGAATGATGTTTAGTGCAAGCCAGCAAGACCTAAGCTGGAGGCAGAGAGATCGACAAAAGGGGAGAGTGTAAGAAATTATCAAATTGTATGTGAGAGTGGGATGGAAGTTGGTAGCAAAAGTGGTAAAATTGAATAGTTCTGCATGAATGCAGGCATAGCACCAATCCAGTCACCAGAGAAATTGAGAAATAGCTGGCAACTGATACGTGGGGTGGTTTGGTACTGGGCCTTTTCCACATAGCCAAAGCCAATAAATGGGGTAGTGCAGATAGACACAAAAAGCTGGAGTAACTCAGCGCCACAGGCCGCATCTCTGGAGAGATGGAATGGGTGATGTTTCGGGTCGAGACCCTTCTTCCTGCTGTTCCTCCAGCTTTTTGTGTCTTTCTTCAGTTTAAACCAGCATCTGCAGTTCCTTCCTACACAGATGTGATAGTGCACTCCGAATCGTACTACTTATGGCTTTATACGACTCTTCAGAAAGTTACATTGTGCTTTTGCTTTACAATTCTTCTTAAACACCTATTGCTGACATATTTCTACTTTTCCCCTGGCTTCTTAACTGTCAATTTATCCACTGTCTGATTTGATTTCTTTAACGTGTCAAATTAAACTGACTGCACAGCCTTTTCATTATTTTGTTTACTGCCCTATTCCAGAACTTATTGTCGATGGCACGTCAACCTATTCCAGAACTTTTGGTAGCATCAGTTGACAGTGTTGAACTCAGCGTTTAGATCTGGACAGTTCTAACAGCCTTTTGTCTGATTTTGGCTTATTTTCCATTTTCCACCCATACAGTCAGTCTGCATGTTAGTCATTGTCCAGCTATAGGTTGTAAATCACTTTTAAGTCATTTCTAAGATGACTGTGAAAGACTTTAACTTCTCAAATCTTGGGAATCTTTCACTTCTTTAAAGATTCTTCTTTAAATCTGTGAATTCTTACATTCTTGATCTCATAGGAGAAGTAAAAACAAAATTGCAAAGGTAGTGTATTGGGTCCATTCCAGGACTGAATCTTTTTTGCTTCTGAGAAATAGACTCCTGTTTTAGAATTAAACTGCTGTGCAAAAATTCAGAATTAACGCAAAGACTGCCAGCATAGTCAGCAGGTCAGGCACCATCCTGGGAAAGAGAAGTGGAGTTAACATTTCAAGTAAATAATCATTCATCAAAATTGGGAAGAACGCTGAAATGGGCAAAAGAACGTTTGGAAAAGGGAGAAAAGTTGAAAAGGAAGAACAATGTGAAAAAAATTGAAGGGGTTAAATATGCAGATGATAGATGATGGTGCAAATCAAAAATGCATAGGGAGAGAAAAGAAAGAAACAAACATTTCTAGGGTGGTACGGTGGCGCAGCAGTGAGCTTGCTGCCTAACAGTGCCAGAGTCCCGGGTTTGATCTTGACCACGAGTGCTTGTCTGTTTGGAGTTTGCACATTCTCTCCAAGAACTGCATGGCTTTTCTCTGGGAGCTCCAGTTTCCTCCCACACTCCAAAGATATACAAGTTTGTAAGCTAATTTGCTTGGTATCGTTGTAAATTGTCCCTAGTGAGTGTAGGATAGTGTAAGTGCGTGGGGATTACAGGTCAGCATGGTGGGCAGAAGAGCAGGTTTCTGCGCAGTATCTCTGAAGTAAACAAAAAAAACCATTAGTGTTCATGGGGATATAAGTGGGAAAGCTACGATCTGTGCCTGAACAAACACGGCAGAGCGGTCATGCATTTTGGTAGTAGGTGTAGATTAGCTATTGCATGTTAGCCAATCAGAATGCTTAGTAATAATAACTCCGCCTTGTGCATGCTTTATAGTGTAAGAACTCACTTACTTTATTCAGTAGTTGCAGCATACTGAATGTATAATGTACTGCTTATCTGATACTGGAATGAATATTAAAGATGCTTATACCTTTACCTGAGTGTGGGTCCGGTATTTACAGTAGGAATAAAGGTGTGGATTATTTTCTAAATGGGGAGAGAATTAAGAAATCAGAGATGCAAAGGGACTTGGAAGTGCTGGTGCAGGATTCCCAAAAGGATAATTTGAAGTTGAATTATTAGCAAGGAAGGCAAATGCAATCTTAGCATTTATTTCAATAGCACTAGAAAATAAAAACAGGGATGTAATACTGAGGCTTTATAAGGCACTGGTCAGACCACATTTGGAGTATTGTAAGCAGTTTTGGGCCCCATATCTGAGGAAGGATGCACAGGCATTTTAGAGGGACCAGAGGAGGTTTACGAGAATAATCCTGGGGATGATTGTGTTAACGCATGATGAGCATTTAATGGCACTGGAGTGACTAGAGTTTTGAAGGATGAGGAAGGACCGCATTGAAACTTGCCGAATAGTGAAAGACTTGGATAGAGTAGATGTGGAGAGAATGTTTGCATCAGTGGGAAAGTCTAGGACCAGAGGCCGCAGCCTCAAAATAAAAGGATGTACCTTTAGAAAGAAAATGAGGAGGAATTTCTTTGGTCAGAGGGTGCCGAATCTGTGGAATTCATTGCCACAGATGGCTGTGGAGGCAGTGATTGGGTAATATTAAGGTGGAGATTGACAGGCTATTGATTGTTAAGGGAATCAAAGGTTATGGGGAGAAGGCCGAAGAATGGGGTTGAGAGGGAAAAATCAGTCATCATTGAAAGGTAGAGTAGACTCGATGGGCCAAATGGCCTAATTCTGCTCCTGACATGAACTCTCTCTTTACCCTTCAATGAAATACGATATATGGTCAACAAATAGTATCTCAGCCATTGTTTTGGGAATCAACACCAAGCGTAACAGATTCAGTTAATAAATACTGCCCCCGTTTGCTCATAAGAAGCTATTGATAATGAAAGTTATTTCGACTGAAGTGGTGCAATTGCAAACGAATAAAAATAGCCTGCAGGGCTAACTTACATATTATATTACAGAAGCATAGTTTAAGACAAAAGTGTATTTCTGCCCCATCAAGTAAGTCAGAACTGGTTTAAGCTGCAGAGCATATGAGAGAAACTAGGAAACGAGGCCTTTGGAGGAATGTGGTAATTAGAGATAATAAGCTTGCTCCTGGTACCATCGCCATGGTAACCAGTATCTTAACTGAGCAAATGGACACTCCAGGCATGAGATCACTAGGCCCCTACTGACGGCAGCAAGGAAAATTATGATCTTAAAGTGGAGGTGATGTCAGAAACCTTAAGTAAATGTCTGCATCTTAGTCACTAAATGTGTGTAAAAATGTCATTCTTTGTGCATTCGTAGAGAGATTGCATGGAATACACTAGGAAAGGGAACAGACTGCTTTCTCCCTCCCCAAGGTGAGAGATCAAATAAATAAATATATTTTGTTTGAGTAGAGAGAGAGAGAGCTTGGCTGCATGTTTTATTTTGCCCCAACATCATGTTCATTTATTTTCTATATTCACCTTTTATTTTTTCACTTGTTCTATCATTAACTGCCTTTTTTTGCCATGGACCATCTTTCCTATTGACATTTAATCTCCTCAGCCTACCATGCTATAATCGACCTTCTATTGATTCCTAACCTTCCCCTTCACCATGATCCCAACTGCAGGATGTATCAAACATGATCCATCTTTTCCAATCCTGTTGAAAAATCGCTCCACTAAGATTTGAATTGGGTTCACTTCTTCACAGTTACTCTATAAACTGATGTGTATTAGCAACATTTCTCTGTTCCTTTTAGATTCCTATCATCTGGACTATATTGCTTTTATTTTTACAACTCACCATGAGAGCCTTGCATGAAAGCGTTAGAATGTGAAAATAGGATTACTAAATGGAATCACAGTGGCACAGTGATAGAGTTGCTGCTTACAGCGAATGCAGTGTTGGAGACCCGGGTTCGATCCCGACTACAGGTGCTGTCCATATGGAGTTTGTACGTTCTCCCCGTGATCTGTGTGGGTTTTCTCCGAAATCTTCAGTTTCCCCCCACACTCCAAAGACGTACAGGTTTGTTGGTTAATTGGCTTGGTAAATGTAAAAATTGTCTCGAGTGGGTGTAGCATACTTCCAGTATAGTCCCTGGTGGACTCTTTGGGAGTGATGACCACAAGACAAGACAAGACAAGACAAGATATTATGAGTGAGCATTCTTTACTCTTCTCTTGTTGAAGCAACCGGACAAATTGTAGCTCTTGTACTGATATTTTGCATAGTTTTACAGTTTTAGAGTTTAGAGATACAGCATGGAAACAGGCCCTTCGGCCCATCGGGTCCACGCCGACCAACGATCATCCCTACACTAGTTCTATATTATCCCACTTTTGCATCCTACACACCAGAGGCAATTTACAGAAGCCAATTAACCTACAAACCTGCATGCCTTTGGAATGTGAGAGGAAACTGGAGCACACAGAGGAAAACCATGTAGTCATGAGGAAAACATACAAACTCCATACAGACAACACGCACAGTGAGGATCGAACTCAGGTCTCTGATGTTGTAAGGCAGCAACTCTATGCCACTGTGCTGCTTAATGTCATTTTCCCAGTTAACTTACACAGGTTCTGCCAGATGGGTTGTGTTAAAATCCCCTCAGATCTGGTTCCATCCTAAAAATACAAATAACTTATTAGTTCTTGATTACAAATTTAAAGACAAAATCCAAGATCTAAATACCAGAATTTGACTGTGCTGACATTGTCAATTATGAGAGAAAGGCATATAAAAAAGACAAGAGGTTAATGGAATTAAAGGATCAATGGACAGCACCATGGAGTAGGTCAGCACAGTGAGCTGCTGCGCACAGCCTCAGTGACTCTGTTCAAGTCTGATTTCCGTTGCTGTCTGTGGAGAGTTTTCACATTCTCCCTAGGACCAGATGAGATTCCTCTTTCAGTTCCAGTTTCTTCCCACATCCCAAATATCTGTGGGTTAGCAAGTTAATTGACAACTATTGTCTGCCCTCAGTGTACAGATGAGTGGTAGAATCTGGGGGAAGTTGATGGGGATATGTAGAGATAAAAGTGATTATGTTAGGATTTGTGTAAATGGATGTTTAATGGTTGGTGCAGACGTGGTGGGCCAAAGGGCCTGTTTTTTATTATCTCTCCATCAGTCTAAACCATTGCAGGGATGTAAAACTAGCTGCTGCTTTCCTAACAGATTATTAAAATTAAATCCCTCAGTAAATTGGCTTGCATACAGAGTAAGAAAAGAAAATGTGCAAAATATTAATGTTTATTTTCAGTTAAATGCATAAATTTTGTTTGATCACAAGTGTGTGAAATTGGTGCCTAACATATTTACTGCTCAAAGGTAGACACAAAATGCTGGAGTAACTCAGCGGGACAGGCAGCATCTCTGAAGAGAGGGAATGGGTGACGTTTCGGGACAAGACCCTTCTTCTTCAAACTGATGCTGCCTGTCCCGTTGAGTTACTCACGCATTTTGTGTCTACCTTCGATTTAAACCAGCATCTGCAGTTCTTTCTTACACATGTATACTGGTCAGTTGATTTATATTTTCATAAAGTACTTGTTATTTTAACATCTAATTGTAGTTTTCTTTATCTGATGATTAATAAAAATATATAAATGGATGAAGGCAGTATCAATTTCTGGAAATCACTGAGCTAAATAAAGAGCATTATTTTTCTGCAATGCAGTTATGCACCTGCAGGTTTTAGGAGGCTGTGAACATTATGCAAAGTAAACCTGTTTCAGAATAAAAACTTAAATAAGGTTTGGTTCCTCTGTATTATGTTCCCGATAGCTGTGGCTTTTCATTGCACATTGTTGAAGAGTTATGCAAAAAAATGTTGTTGCTGATCTCTTTTGCTTCTTAGTAAAATGTTGAGACAGATCAGATATAATTTTGTGCAGGTAACACAGACATCAGAAGATTTACATAATTTCTCATTTGGATACTGGAGAAAAAAACAACTCTTTCTTAACAACAAAGTGGGAACCAGTTAATCACCTTAACTATGACATATGAGATAGAGAAAATATTGATAATTTGCAACATCGTGATCGCTGATGAAAAGAACTGTCTTACTGTAATTTCATATCAAAATGCCCAAGGCATATTTCATCTAAATACATTAAAAAATCAATTTATCAATTGTTTTAACTCCCCATCCCAATGCAGCAGGAGAGAGCTGTCCATCTAAATAAATGAAACAGTGGGATTGAAAATGTTAAGAGTTGAAAAATTTGGATGATCAGCCATGATCATATTGAATGGAGGTGCTGGCTCCAAGGGCTGAGTAGCCTACACCTGCACCTATTTTCTATGTTTCTTTGAGTTCTTATGAAGCAGAACGCACAGCCCTGGAGATAAAATCTGGGACTTGGACCACAATATTGTTTAGTTTGGTGTTATTAAACTAAACTAAAAAATATTAATCACAGGAAAGAGTAACATGCAGCCACTGGAGCTAAAGTTAATGAGCCCCAAGTAGAAAACAATTATTTGGCAGCAATCATACCCAGAACAAGGAAAGATAGTCATGGTTGTGGGAGGTCAAACACTCTTTCCTGGGGAGTTTTAACTCTTAGGGCTAAAGGAATTAAGGGATATGGGGAAAAAGCAGGAATGGGGTACTGATTTTAGATGATCAGCCATGATCATATTGAATGGCGGTTGGCTCGAAAGGCCGAATGGCCTACTCCTGCACCTATTTTTCCTATGTTTCTATGTAGATCACTGCAGGAGTTCCTCAAGGCAATGTCCGAGGACAAAACATCTTCAGCTGCTTCATCAATGACATTCCTCATATCATTAGGTCAGGGGGTCAGGGCATATACTGATGATTGCACCGTGTACAACTGCATTCACATCTCCTCAGCAAGTGAAGCCTACAAACCTGCATGTCTTTGGAGAGTGGGGGTAAACCGGAACACCTGGAGAAATCCCACGCGGTGAATGTACAAGCTTTGTAAGGCCGACACCTGTAGTCAGGATGGAAGCCCAGTCTCTGGCGCTGTAAGGCAGCAACTCCACAACTGTGCCACTGTGCCATCCTAACATATGGGCAGACTCTGGAAGGGAGAATGTAAAAGTAAATCATTATTTTAATGGATTAAGGCAGTAAATGGGATCTTAGGAATTTTTCATTCTTCCTTCCAGAATAGATAAAAGAGTCGATAGACTCCCACGTTATACCCCATCTGTCAACATTTTTATCCCTCACCCATCTAAGTAACATTGCAGTCTCTTTGAATCCTTCTCATAAGTTACTAATCCTCAGCAAATTTAGCAAATGTGTACTGGTCCGCAGCATTTCTTCATGGTGTGGCACAAAAAGATCTGAGGAATTTGTGCATGAATGATAAAAGGTTTGCATGCTGGCAGAGCAAATAATTCGGAGAACTAATCAAATGTCTGTCTTTACTGAAAGGACTATGTAGTTGATAAGTAGGAAGTAATGATGCAACTTCACAGGGAATAAGTGAGACTGCTGTTTACCGTTTTGGTCTGGTTATGCAGCTTCCAACTTGTTATCCAGACCTGGGAGCGTTGGATGGCAGATTATGAACAACAACTGGAAGGAATCCAGTGGAGTGTCGGAATGTTGGTGCAGTAAGCACAATATTTGACCATGAAGATTGATGGACAGAGGTGAAGAGGAGTATGTGGACTCAGAGTTTCATCTATGCATTCGGCCACAGGTTCATCCTGTGGGATGCCCACTATGGCAGCAATCCCCATGGGAATTTTCGCTTGACAGCTGGCATCTCCAGGCATTTCTAAAATTGCTGTCCTTGACAAAGGGATCACCTGCTTCGATTGGACATGAAATGCAGTCTGATCGCCACCTATCTTTGTCAGGCAAAGCACTTAAGGTAAAATAAATTGAGTTCCAAAAAAATGTTTTTTTCCCCACAAGCAATCCGTAGGCAATAGGAGAATACCCTGCAGATCAAAATTTAAGAAATTGCAAAGGTTTATGATTCCCAGAAGAAATCCGATATGACGCCCAAAGGAAAACTTGAAGTAAATGACTAAAGGATTCCGTTCGGTAACCTTTTCTCATCTGTAGTTTCCATACAGCAGCTCCCTAATGGGATCTTCACATTGCCGTTGCTGCATCTCCTATTCCAAGCAGAGTAAAAAGCAACCATGTGGCTCTCAGTCTCCAGATTTCTTGCAAGCAGTTAAATAGGTGAGAATCAGCTGACACGAGCACAAGGACATGTAGAAATCCAGCTCAGTACATTGCACGTGATCACCGTTTAGCTGGGCGCTCCAACTGTTCCTTTCTTGTCTGAGCTACTTCCTCTTGCGACTGAGAATGTCACTGGGGCCTTATTGACATCAGAGAACCGCAATTTAGATACATCAATGAGACCCCCACCACTTCAGGCTACTGGCAGCACTGCTCAAATAAAGTCAGCAAGAGAACAGTGGGGAGAAAAACACCAACAGCACAATAAGTGCAGTGGCTGTCATTTTAATGCTGTTGGCCATAGAGTGTATTGCTAAAATAGTAAGATTAAACGAGAACTTACCAAGTTTGAAGGTTGATCTGTATTTTACGAGGAGTCGCGGTGAGGGATTTCGTGAAGACCCCGCCAGCACGCATGCGCGGCATCCTTCAAAGCAGCGGTGCGGAATCACAGAAAACAAATCATGACTAAAAAATAGTAAGATGAAAAACGTAGAACTTCCTGGTTGACCCTATGATAGAGGGTGGGAGCGGTGGGCACGAAATCGCTGGGCACGAGATCAACCTTCAAACTTGGTAAGTTCTCGTTTAATCTTACTATTTTACTTCGGAGTCACGTGAGTGACTTCGTGAAGATTTCAAAGCTCTGTGATTTCACGCCCTGGACAACGTCCATGCTTATCACACCGCCGCCATTCTGATGGAGGAAGGCTGTTAATGGAGTTCAGTCGAAACTGGCTGAAAAAGCAACACAATTTATTAATCAACTAAACAACAAATAACCCCTAATTCGGGGACAGACATTCACTGAGCGGTTCCCAGGATAGCTTCTGCGAATGTCGCAGGGACGACCAGTGGCTTGTTATAGAACCGTTGAAAGTTTTCTTCACTGGCCCAGCCCGCCGTGGCAAGAATGTGGTCCATGGGCACCTCCAAGGCCCTCGCCGCTGATGTGGATGCAGCCCTGGTGGAATGAGACTTAAAGATGTCAGTAGCAACTCCTGCTGCATCCAGCACCACCCTGAGCCACCTGGCGATAGTCTGTGTAGTCACCCGATGATGCGGAGGTTTATGACTGATGAGGAGCCCCTGTTCCTTCATCCTGATAACTCCAGTAACTCGGATGTAGTGGTGGAGATGGGTGACTATACAGAGAGTGGCATCTACAGGGTACGCCCGAAATTCCAACTGCAGCCCATGCGCCCCTGGCCTGTGCTGTTTTAATAATTCTTTGACAAAGAAATTTATTTGACCAGGGTGGCCACCATGCTGTCCAGTCACAGTTTTTGTAACGTCTGGACTCGTTGGGCTGTAGTCAGTGCCATCAGCATCACCACCTTGAGGGTGAGCTGTTTCAGTGGTAGCTCATCCATTGGAGCCCAGCTCCTAAGTAGGGTCAGCACAATCCCCACATCCCACATTACTGTACTGTCTGAAGAAGGGTCTCGACCCGAAACGTCGCCTATCTCCCTCGCTCCTTAGATGCTGCTGCACCCGCTGAGTTTCTCCAGCTTTTTGTGTACCCACATTACTGTATATCTGGGTCGTGGAGGGTTGGTGTTGAACACTCCCCTCATTAGTTTAGACACCAGGTGGTTGGAGCTGATACCTATATCCAGGTATGAGGACAGCGCACTCCTGGCGCTGTTAATGGCACTGTAGCTGAGGCCAGCATCGAAATGGAGGCCCGCTAGAAACTCCAGGACATCTGGTATTGTTGCTGAGTTTGAAGACTTGTTGGTCCGGGCACAGAATGCCTCCCATTTTCTGATCTGGGTGAGGTACTGTTTCCGAGTTGACTCTCGGCATGATGCGGCGATAAGGTCTATGGCTCGTGAAGAGATGCCTGCCCGGATGAGTGGTCTTTTCAAAACCTGCAGGCCAACAAGTTGAAATGACCATGGCAAGGATGAGTAACCCCCGTAATGGGGTGAGTAATCAATTTGGGGTGTTTCCCAATCACCATCCATGGTTGTTTTAAAATTTTAACGACCATCGGGTACCATGGTTGTGTAGGCCAGTCGGGGATGATCAATATGCCAGTTGCAGAGTCTAATTTAATTTTCTGCAATACCCGACTGATGAGGCAAAATGGGGGAAAAGCGTAGCAAAACCATTTCCCCCAATGGATAGAAAATGCATCCATTGCTAATGCCCCAGGGTCTGGTTCCCATGACACATACGTTGGTATCTGATGGTACTCAATGGTGCCCGCCAATTTGTGGTGCAGAGGTTCACCTGTCTGGGTGGTAGCGGCAAACTTACTCACCACTTCCAGCATATCCTCCTCATGCTCTGGCTCAGCGGTCATTGGCTGTCCCGGGTCGTCTTCAAACGCAGCAGCTGGGCAATCCCTCACGCTTCTGGCTGGAGACGATGAGATGCTGAATGGGGTCCTCGCACGGCTAGTGGATGCCCGCGAGTCCCGCTCTTCTCGTTCCCGGTCCCACTGGAGGAGTTGCTCCACTAGGAGCTCCAACCGCTCAATGCGACTGTCCCTGCTATCTGCAGCGGACAAGCCAACTTCCCCAGGCCCTGCGAATTCACTGGGGCTTCCACCATCGGGCCACACCCCCTTAGGGTGCTGTCTAGGGTCCAATGGCAGGTTGTCGTGACCTACAGCCCAAGTAGGATCATACGACTCCCGCACGAACTCTCCGCTAGCCTGTCTTCTCCCAGACTGTGGCGGCCCACCTGTCTGATATGAAGGCAGGTGAGTTGAATCGGTGCCGGCCCCCGGAACCTGGCTCCCCGGAGTCCGTGCAGGCTTACCTCCACACTTGCCCATCTTTTGGCGTGGAGGCGCATGGTCGGCCGCTCCCAGAGCTGAGCTGACCGACCGCTTCCTGCTGCCACCTCCGCCTGACGGGGTGTGTTGTCGGCGGTATCTGCTCCAGCAGGCCTACACGACGCAGCAGTGATGTTGCCAGGCTGCACTACGGCAGATCTCCCTGGCAGCGGTACGTTATGCACATTTGCAGGGCTCCCCTGTCGTGCAGCTGTCCCCCGGCCCAGCCCCCTCGGGTCTTCTGGAGCTCGGGGAGGGGTTGCTTGTGGAAAGCGAGACCCCTTGCCACGTACCTGTTTTCCCCCTCTTTTCTTGGGGGAAGGGGGCACGATGTCTGGATCCATATCCAGCTCCGGCGCGGTAAACCACTCGGGTGAGTCGGCCCCTGAATCAGCGGGAGCGCCCGACTTCCGCAATCCAGCCCCCACATGCCTCGAAGCTGCCGGTGTTGCTTGCAGCTCCGGGGACAAGGGCCTCTGGCTGGTCGAGGCTCGGCTCCTCGACAGCGTTGCCTTCTTCTTGCCCTTGTCCATCCTGTGGAGTAAAAGCAATACTTACCTACCGGCCTTATGAAGGAGCCGGAGGAGAGAGCGCACTCCCCCCCCCCAGCCTGCCGATGCAAATGCGCGCGACGATATGCCGCGCATGCGTGCTGGCGGGGTCTTCACGAAGTCACTCACGTGACTCCGAAGTAAAATGTCAGACTACATTCATGGGCGTAAATCTATGATGTAAATGTTCAAATATCATTAAAATATCGTTTTATCAGCCGAGAAGGTTGTTGGCTGCAGCCTTCCCCCCCCCCCCCCCCCCCCCCCCCGTCGACGAACTGTACACTACAAGGGCCAGGAAGAGAGCAGGTAAAAATCTCTGACCCCCTCACCCTGGCCACAAACTCTGAAGCAGTTCCCTCTGGAAGTTCCCTCCGGACTGTCAAAGCCGCTACAGCCAGATATAAAAGCATATTTTTTCCACGAGCAGTAGCTCTACTCAACAGCCAAAAGTTTGTAGTCTCCTTTTGTTCCAGTATTTTATTTAATTCTTCACATGTTTAAATTATAATGTTTTATTTTTAATTGGCTACTGTATGTCGTGTTGTTACTTGCGAGCAAAGCACTAAGGCAAATTCCTTGTATGTGTGCATATTTGGCTAATAACATTTATTCAATTCAATTCAAGTAATTATTTAAATTCATTCATAAATATTTATCTTTTCACTGTTGGCAATCACTTTTTTTCACTGAGGTAAACAACAGACATGATTATGTTGTGAGAGGGTCAGTTGCAACTTAAAGCACTGTTTACTGAACATCAGTAGGTTGGCAGCATCAAGATCAACGCGCGGCTCAGAGGTTGTGTGGTTACAACAGACTTGTACAACTGCGGACAAACTGTGAGAGGTAAACTGAACATGCAGCCGAGTGAAATCCAGCCAAATATGAGTTCAATGCAGCCAAATACATTGTTTAATAATATCATGTAATGTGCATTAATAAACTTGAAAAATCACTAAAATTCTAAATATGCCACATCATTGAATAACATATGACAAGCAAGACAAAATTGTACTAATTGCTTTGGCCATTCGGCCTTTTGAGCCAGCGCTGTCATTCAATCTGATCATGGCTGATCATCCAAAATCAATAGCCCGTTCCTGCTTTTTCCCCCATATCCCTTAATTCCTTTAGCCCTAGGACCTAAATCTAACTCTCTCTTGAAAACATTCAGTGAATTGGCCTCCACAGATTCACAACTCTCTGGGTGAAGAGGTTTTTTCCTCATCTCAGTCCTAAATAGGCTACCCCTTATTCTTAACTTTCATAGACATGCATAAAAGAAGTTTCTGCGGTTGCGATTGATCTGCATTGAGAATGATAATGACCCCTGACAAAGATGGCAAAGGACAGGAACAAAGTATAGTGTCAATAGCTTTTTTTTTTTTAAAGAAGGAACTGCAGATGCTGGAGAATCGAGGGTACACAAAAAGCTGGAGAAACTCAGCGGGTGCAGCAGCATCTAAGGAGCGAAGGAGATAGGCGACGTTTCGGGTCGAGACCCTTCTTCAGACTCTAGTGTCAATAGCTGCCAGGAAGCTGTGAGGCAGACCCAGTCAATTATCGAGATATTGGAGAACTGATTCAGAGGGTTGCAGATCCGAAACAATATCCTTCTACTCCTGCTGAATTTTTCCAGCATTTTCTGGGTCTACAGAGTCCTGTGCTCTTTCTCATAGCACATCATAATCATGAGATATAGGAGAATCATACAGCACAGAAACAGGCCCTTGGAACCAACTCTTCCATACTGACCACAATACCCTTTCCAAATGTGACCTCTCACTTGTGCCTGACCCATATCCTTCTAACCTTTCCTATCCAGGTACCTGTCTAAATGTCTATTAAATGTTGTTATTGTACCTACCTTCACTACTTCATCTGGCAGCCTGTTCCATTTACCCACCGCACTTTGTGTGCATGAAAATGCCCTTCAGGTTCGTATTAAATCTTTCTCCTCTCACATTAAACATGTCCTCTAGATCATGATTCCCTACATTAGATAAAAGGCTGCGTGCATTCACACCAGCTATCCACTCATGATTTCATACCCCTCTCTCTGTAAGATCATTCTCTCAGCCTCCTGCACTTCAAGGAATAAAGTTCTGGTCTGCCCAGTCTCTCCCTATAGATTAGGGCCTTGAGTTCTGGCATCATCCTTGTGAATCCTTTCTGCACTCATTCCAGCTTAATAGCATCTTTCTTACAGCAGGCTGACCTAAACTGAACACAATACTCCAAATGCAGCCTCACCAACAACTTGTACAACTGTGACAAAATGTCCCAACTTTTATACTCAATACCATAACTGATGAAGGCTAATGTGTGATCATCAGCTACCTGGTAAATTGTTTAACATGAAGGTATGATGAAATAAAATACACAAAAATATTAAACATAGTGTATTGGAATAACTTTATTAAGCAATGGAGTATCATGTATGATAGACATAAAATGCTGGAGTAAGTCAGTGAGTTTCTGGCAAAAAGGAATAGGTGACATTTCGGGTTGAGACCCTTCTTCAGATTGAGAGTCATAAGAGAGGGAAACTAAAGGTATGAAAAGGTACAGAGCAGCATGGCTCTGGTCAACAAATTATAGGAAAGATGCTGTTGAACTGAAGAGAATGAAGAAGAGTTTCACCAGAGGTTGACACAAGGAACTTCAGTTCCTGGAATCTTGTGTTGAACACAAAGTGCTGGAGTAGCTCAGCAGAGCAGGAAGCATCTTTAACAGATGGATAACATGAGTCTGAATAAAGGTCCCGGCCCAAAACATCACCTCTCCATGTCCTCCACCGATGCTGCCTGACCCGTTGAGTTACTCCAGCACTCTGTGCTCTTCACCTGGCTGTTACTTGGAATGGAACATGCCAGTTATGAGGAAGGATTGGATGGGCTGGGTTTCTTTTCTTGGAGCAGAGTCAGGCAGGGTGTGAGGGGTCGGGCTTTGATTGGGATAGGCAAAATTATGAGGGGCACAGATGGGATATTGTAAATAGTGGCAAACTGTTCCCCTCAACAGAATTGTGCATATCAAGAGGGTGTGGGCTTAGAAAAAGATGTAAACGGTTTAAAGTGGATCTGAGGAAAAACTTGAAGGTTGTTGAAATACAGAACATACATTGAAAAAGTAACTAGATGAGTAATTAAAATGGCAATGCATAGAACGTTATAGACCAAGTGCTGGTAAATGAAATTTGTATAGACAGGTATTTGATTGTTGGCATAGACAAGGTGAGCAGATAGGCTTGTTTCTGTGCTTTATGACTATATAAAAGATGTGCACCCTCAAAAACCAGTTTGCTACATCTCTATTCACAACCTGTGCAATGAATAAAAGCCAATTATTTATTTAGCTTCTTCTTCAGGTTGTGTCGAAAGCTGGCTGCTGGCAAACTTCCTCCAGTAGCTTGCCATACCTTGGCATTGCTTGCGGGAGAAGTGGATTTAATTATCTGCTGCAGTCACTAACAATGAAGATATCTTGGGGTGAATGGTTGTAAATTTAAGTATTGGGGAGTCATGATCTGCACTGAAAGATCGCATTATGTTTTACATTACAGAAATGCTCAACAATGCTGTTAACCTACTTTGCTTTTGGGACAGGAAACATGATACATTGTTATATCCTCAGGTGGAAACAATTATTTATGCTGTGCTTTTCTGCAACTTAGTGATGTTTTCCTATTATTCCTTTGAACATTTTTCTAGGTTTCTATGTTTCATCCTACGTTCGATTCTTCATGCATCTCAAAGAGGCATCATGAATCACTGAATAGTAGGCATCTATTGTCATGCTGCTCCTTGCCTCTGCTGCTAAAATGGAGGTGATAGACAATGCATTCATGCATCTTGACATGAAGAGTTAAAATATTTTAAATGGTTCTTAACTCAGCATTAAAATTAATTCACTGTAGGTTAATTTGAACATTTTGCAGAACAATCAAACTGGAAGAGTTGGCAAAAAAATGCTTGTTTGTTCCATTAAAGGCTTGCTTTACAGTTTTCTAACTACAAGCACTTCCTCTCCCCAACTGCGATTTTATTTGACTGTTTGCTCTCCTGCGGTTCTGGAACAATGATTCGTATTTCTCTTTGTACATTTCTTTGTACATTACCCTTTCTTAACAGTGTGCAAGAGGTAATTTATATCACTTGGAGCGGAGGAATTTTATTCTACTCCGTTATTTTCATACTAAAATTATACAATAATTTGTACTTATTGATACACGTCCCACATCTCACTCAGGACTAAAATCTCTCATGAGCTGAGTTGGAGATTATAGTATTTAGCACAGTTTGCCTTTTCAGTTTTTACTTTTCAAAGTTTCCCAGTGTTGATCTCTGACTTTCCATGAATATGGGAAAATGCCAAAGAGGAAATTAGGAAATAACATTCTACCTAAGTTATTAAAATAAACTATGTGCAAATGATGAGAAAAGTGCAATTGTACTGGTTTACATATGTTTATGCAAGGTTGTAACCACACAGACAACGTACCAGGTAACAAGTGTCGTAAACCTTTCTCCCGCTTCCTTAAACCTATGCCTTCTAGTCTTTGGCATTTCCACCCTGGGAAAAGATTCTGTTTATCCTGTCTATGTTCATGAGCATAAATGATAGGAGCCATTAGGCCCATCAAGTCTACTCCGCCCTTCAATCATGGCTGATCTATCTTTCCCTCTTAACTCCATTTTCCTGCCTTCCCCCCATTATCCCTGACACCCGTATGAATCAAGAATCCATCTTAGCCTTAAAAATATCCATTGACAGCTTTCACAGCCTTCTGTGGCAATGAATTCCACAGATTCACCACACTCTGACTAAAGTATTTTCCCCTCATCTCCTTCCTAAAGAATGTCTGTTTATTCTGAGGCTATGTCCTCTGGTCCTAGACTCTACCACTAGTGGAAACATTCTCTCCACATTCACTCAGATAGAGCCTTCCACTATTTGGTAAGTTTCAATGAGGTCTTTCAGATTTTATACACTTCTATCAGGTCGCCCTTCAACATCCAATGCTCCAGAGAAAACAATCCAAGTTTGTCCAACTTCTTATAACTAATACCCGGTAATTCATGCAGCATCCTGGTAAACATATTCTGTACCTTCTCCAAAACCTCTGTATTCTTCCTGTAATGTGGTGACCAGACTTGCACACAATGTATCAACTACAGTCTAACCAAATAAAGCTACTTTGATTATTTTATATTTTTCCATCAATATACCCCCTTTCCTTTTTTGACTTTGTGACCAGTCAAGTGCTAATTTAATAATCTAATAAGGACTAATAAATGGTGGATGTCTGTACGGGGCTTGTACCTTTTCCCTGTGACCGCATGGGTTTTTTTCCGACGTACAGGTTTGTAGGTTAATTGGCTTAGGTAAAATTGTAAATTGTCCCTAGTGTGTTCAGGATAGTGTTAAGGGCCTGTCCTACCAGCATCCGACTCCATGCGGTGAGCGCTATCAAACTGGCAGCGGGGGGCCGCGCGGAGGTCGGGTGATCCCTGTACAAGGCCGTTCCCAACAGCATGCGCCTGCGTGCGAAGAGCGCGACCAAACCGGCAGCGGGGGCCGCGCGGAGGTGGGGTGAGTGGCGCAACGCTTGGAGCGAAGTCTTAAAGGTAAGTTCACCAGGACAGAGAGGGGCACAGAGGCACACACAGAGAGGGTCACAGAGGCACACACAGAGAGGGTCACAGAGGCACACAAAGAGAGGGTCACAGAGGCACCTACAGAGAGGGTCACAGAGGCACGACGTCGAGGCGGTGTGTAATGTGTCGAGGCGACTGTGAGCCGACAAGCCGTTGCCGTGTGGAATTTTTGGACATGGTCAGTTTTTCGGAGCCCCGCGCGATGTCGGGACGAACTCCGCACAATTCCGCATGGCTCCGGCGATCGAAGTGGGACCGGCCCCGCGACGCCGGACGGCTCAAGCGACCATGTTAGGTCGCGCTTATCGCATGGAGTTGCATGCTGCTGCGAAAAGGCCCTTTAGTGTATATGTGTATAGTGTCACTGGTCAGCGCGAACTCGATATATCTCTAAACTAACCTAAACTAATAACTAGCAAGTATAAAATCAAGCTATATAATTTGGAAATTTAGTTTTTAACTTTTTAGAGATGCTGGTAGCCTATACTGCCACATTCCAGCACAAACAAAAAACACTGATCTGCCGCATTCTTAGACCGCTTTCTTCATATTCGGCAACTTCACCAAATTTGGTGTCACCTACAAACTTATTAACCACCCATCACAAGTTTATCCAAGTAATTTATTTATATCACTAACAACAGAGTTTTCAGTACTGAAACCTGTAGACCTCCAATCAGGATAACAGCCTTCCTGTACAACACGCCTTGACACATCCAGCTTCGACTAAAAAATTACCGATTTTTAAAACAGCAACCTATTTTTATTTGCGGTCGGTTTTTAATTTTTTTTTAATAATTGCTGGAACATAGAAGAAGCAGAAACGACTTTCGACCATTAGGGAGACTGACAAAAAAATCTCCGGGAACCTCCGGAAACCGCACGGAAACCTTGGGTGGGGCGCAAAGTCTCCAGAGGTTTCCGTTCAGGTTTCCTAAGTGGGACAGGGGCATTCCAGTGACCTCATAGGACCTCCTCAGACCACGTGTCGAACATGCTGCGAGTTTGAGTCGAGGGCAAACTCTTCTAAACTCGCAGATTAGGTCGCCACATTGGGACAGGCCCTTTACAGAATAATGAAGGCATAGATAGAGTAGATGTGGAAAGGATGTTTCCTCTGGTGGAAGAGTCTATGACCAGAAGTCCCAGCTTCAGAATTAAAGGGCACTCTTTTAGAAAGGTGGTGAGGAAGAACTTCTTTAGACAGAGGGTAGTTAATCTGTGGAACTCATAGCCACAGAGGGTTGGGGAGGCCAAGTCAGTGGATATTTTTAAAGCAGATGTGGACAAGATACATGGAAACATAGACAATAAGTGCAGAAGTAGGCCATTCGAGCCAGACCTGCCATTCAATGTGTTCATGGCTGATCATGCACAAACAGTACCCCGTTCCTGCCTTATCCCCATATCCCTTGATTCCGCTAGCCCTAAGCTCAAAGATCTAACTTTTTTTGAATGCATCTAGTGAATCGGCCCCCACTGCCTTCTGAGGCAGAATTCCACAAATTCACAACCCTCTGTGTTAAAAAGTGTTTCCTCATCTCAGTTCTAAATGGCCTACCACTTATTTTTAAACAGTGGCCCCTGGTTCCGGACTCCCCCAACATCGGGAACATGTTTCCTGTATCTAGCGTGTTTAAATTATTGATTCGTGTCAAATTCTTGTTTCGAATGGGTGTCAAGTGTTATGGGGAGAAGGTATGAAAATGGGATTAGGAGGCAGAGGCTGTATGGCCTAATTCTACTCCTATAATTTAAGAAGTTGTGAATTCTGAAACCAAATCTAACATGAATCCCACGCATCTTAATTTTATAGATCAGCCTATCATGAAAGACTTCTTCGTGCCTTGAAAAACCCCTATCTGTTTAATATCCACTGTGCTAACCGCACACATAACCTCATCAACAAATTCAGTCAAGGTTGTAAGTTATGAGCTGCCGAGACAGACCCAAGCTGACTGTATTGAATTAATCCATTATCTTCCAATTGCAAGTAAATCCAATCCTCTATTCTTTCCCATAGCCTTCCTTTCATGGCAATTTCTGAATAAACATAGCACTTTGCAGTAAATTAATTACATATGTGATGTTTAAGAAAGAACTGCAGATGCTGGAAAAATCGAAGGTAGACAAAAATGCTGGGGAAACTCAGCGGGTGAGGCAGCATCTATGGAGCGAAGGAATAGGTGATGTTTCGGGTCGAGATCCTTCTTCAGACTGATGTGGGGGTGGGCAGGCGGGAAGAAGAAAGGAAGAGGCAGAGACAGTGGGCTGTGGGAGAACTCGGAAGGGAAGGGGAAAGAGGGAGAAAGCAAGAACTACCTGAAATCCCACCGCAAATTGGAGGAGCAGCACCTCATATTTCGCTTGGATACTTTACACCCCAGTGGTATAAACATTGACTTCGCCAGTTTCAGGTAGTCCATGCTTTCACCCTCCTTCCCCTCCCCTTCCGGCTCTCCCACAGCCCACTGTCTCCGCCTCTTTCTTTCTTCTTCCCACCCTCCCACCCCCACATCAGTCTAAAGAAGGGTTTCGACCCAAAACGTCACCTATTCCTTCGCTTCATAAATGCTGCCTCACCCGCTGAGTTTCTCCAGCATTTTTGTCTACCTACATATGTAATGTGGTCATTTATGTTATGAAAGAACATCTTTGTATACATGTAGAATGTTGACGCTTTAAAAAGGTTTTGAGTATTTCTTTTAGACTTTAGACTTTAGGGATAAAGTGCAGAAACAGGCCGATCGGCCCACCAAATCCATGCCAGCTGCCGATCATCCCTTACACTAGCACTATTCTATACACTAGGGACAATTTACAAAGCCAATTAACCTACATACCTCAACGGCTTTGGAGTGTGGGGGGGAAACCAGAGCATCTGGGGTTTTCTCCATGGGGAGAATCTCACATGGTCACAGGGAGAACATACAAATTCTATTCAGACACAAACCGTGGTCAGGATCGAACCCAGGTCTCTGGCGCTGTAAAGCCCCTGTCCCACTTTCCCGAGTTACTCACAAATTCTCCTGAGTTTTCCCCTTGATTCAAACTTGGAGTATGTCCATAGCAAGTCTTTAAGAGTCCGTAGCGAGTCCGTAGGAGGCTGTAGATATTTCGTAGAGGCTCGTAATGCCAGCCATTGGTACTCGGGGCATCAGGTAAGTCAGGACGTTTTTTCAGCATGTTGAAAAATGTCCACGAGTAAAAAAAATAGCCCCGACTACATACGACTGGCATCTCCGAGTTTGAATCAAGGGGAAAACTCGGGAGAATTCGTGAGTAACTCGGGAAAGTGGGACAGGGGCTTAAGGCAGCAACTCCACCACTGCGCCACTATGTCACACTTTTACAGGAATGTTAGACCCTGTCCAGATATCTGTTTAATGGATTACATCTTGTGACAAGGCATTATCAGCAATTTTGGGATTTCCCACTAATGGGAAAGTCCTAGTTTCCAGCACTGGTGTCAGCCTAATGGCCCTGTTCTACGGTACGAGTTAATTCCAAGAATTCTCCCGAATTTAAAAAAAATTAAACTCATTGTAAGCACGGAGAATGGACGTAGCGGGTACGTCGGAGCTCGGGACGTCTCTTAGTGGCTTGTAACGCTAATGGCAGGTACTCGGGAAGACTTGCTAATGGCAGGTAAGCTCAGGAAGACTCGTGAAGATTTTCCAACATGTTGAATAATGTCCACGAGAGCCCCGAGTACCGACGAGCGGCCATTACCGTAAATCTCCGAGTTCGACTCAGGGCAAACTCGGGAGAGCTCTTGGAATGAACTCGTACTGTGGGACAGGGCCATCAACTTCCTCCACCCTGCTGCCTACTCTACACTGATCAATACCTCATGAGACAACACAATCTCCTGCAGGGAAGTAGCATTCTGCTGATGCCATGCCAGGTAAAACCTCCCTTAAGCATAGCAATCCCTCCTTGAATAAACAAGACATCAGCTGCAGGCAGAACGATCGGTAGAAGATACCACTTATTTTCCTTAATTAAGTTGCCTTCAGTGCTTACAATTGCCTTTTAAGCCTGCCTTGCCTTGGAAGGTTGCTTCAGATTGCATTGGCTGTAGTGCCAAGAGAGGCCATGGGTACAAATCTCACTTTGGAAGCCTAACTGTTTGCACTTCAATGTGGCTGACTGCAGCATAACATCGCTACGCACCCAGCACACTACAGAGAATGGCAGCAGGCAATGTTCCATCCCAGGCTTTGACATTCACAAGCATTCAATAACAAGTCAGTAGGAAATGATTTTTTTAACCTATAAAATGCTAAAAACACACACATACACGCCTGTAAAAGCAACCAAAAACTTTGAAGCCAGTGGAACTCAATAATAAAATACACCCTACCTGCCTTTCATGAAGCAAACGACTGGAGATGCTGGAAATCTGGAAGAAATTGACAAGTACAAAGAAAAAAATAGTGGAGACACTAGCAGTGCAGACCCAGGTTCAATTCTGACCTCTAACCATGTGGGTTTCATCAGGATGCTCCTATTTCCTCCCACAGCTCAAAGATGTGCTAGGTTGGTACATTAATTAGCCATTGTAAATTGTCCCTGGTATACGGGGGAGTGATAGAATCTAAGGCAAGTTGATGAGAATGTGGGGAGAATTCAGAAGATGGGATTAATGTAGGATGGGTGTAAATAGATAGTTGGTGCAGACCTTATGGGCTGAAAGGCCTGTTTCCCTGTTGCATTTTTCTCCATCTCTGCGATTCTATCTAAAAATCATTAAAAAGGAAATACTCGTAGATGTGTGAAGACAGTGAAACAAAGTTAATGTTTCAGATTAATGACCTTTCATCAGAAATGAATGAAGCTGCAAATCCACACATGCTTGCTGTTCTTCAGGCAGCAGATTTTCTCTTCATTTCAACGGAAACTACTGTGATTCCAGCTGGAATTTACTCTCCTAGGATCATTCTAACTAAAAATGTTTACATTTTTATTAAATATAAAGAAAAATATGGTGCAAAATAAAAAGATATTCATTAGCGTTGTGACAAAACCTACCATCAGTGGTGCTGCAGATCTGACTGCTGCCTGTGCATGCGATCCCGGAGGCTTTGGGGAGGGGATTCAAATGCAGGTTTGTAGTGGTTGTCGGAGAGGAATTTGCTCAGACTGCCAGCTGATGAAGAAAATTCATTCTGCGAACCCGTTCCCATTTTTTTTTTTTTTTAAGTTGTTGGTCGATTGCATCGCTGGATTGAAGTTAAATGCGACTTCTAATACCTTCAACGCCTCCAACATCATGGATCACAAGTGCAGGACAAAACAAAAGGTATGTTGTTTCTTTAACATATTATCTTGCTTTTTGGTGTGGCTTCATTTTAATCTTATGATGCGAAAGATGGTATTTAGGCCCCCATACGAATTGGCCATGTCTTGGCTGCCGATAGGGGCTTAAATCATGGCAGCGGCCACATTCCAATCGGTCACATTCCAGAAACATCCACTCTCAAGATAATCAAATTCTTTTTTTTTTGCACAATCATGTCATAATAACATCTAAACTATCTATATTTTGATCAGTATTTTCATACTAAATATCCACAGTACAGTTTTAGTCAGATGTATTGTGCAAAAAATTATGATTTTGATTATATTGAGAGTGAATGTTTCTGGATTAATTTATGGGAATTAAACATTAAATTCCTTCCATTTGGCATATGGCAAAGTGAGATTTAAATATCATGTAATATTGTGAATTCTTGTGTGAATGGGATCAGTTTGTTATTTGTTATTTGGATACTTTGGCTATTTAAAAATGTTAGCCTTTTCTTGAGAAATGGATAGATGTTTAGATCTAGTAATTCAATTTAGATTAATTTAATTGACAATAGACAATACACAATAGACAACAGGTGCAAGTGTCCTTCGAGCCAGCACTACCATTCAATGTGATCATGGCTGATCATCCCCAATCAGTACCCCGTTCCTGCCTTCTCCCCATATCCCCTGACTCCGTTATTTTTAAGAGCCCTATCTAGCTCTCTTAAAAGCATCCAGTGAACCTGCCTCCACTGCACTCTGAGGCAGAGAATTCCACAGACTCACCACTCCCTGTGAGAAAAAGTGTTTCCTCGTCTCTGTTCTAAATGGCTTACTCCTTATTCTTAAACTGTGGCCCCTGATTCTGGACTCCCCCAACATCGGGAACATGTTTCCTGCCCCTTACATGTCCAAACCCTTAACAATCTAATATGTTTCAATATGATCCCCTCTCATCCTTCTAAACTCCAGAGTGTACAAGCCCAGCTGCTCCGTTCTCTCAGCATATGACAGTCCAGCCATCCCAGGAATTAACCTTGTAAACCTACGTTGTACTCCCTCAATATCAAGAATGTCCTTCCTCAAATTAGGGAACCAAAACTGCACACAATACTCCAGTTGTGGTCTCACTCGGGCCCTGTACAACTGCATAAGGACCTCTTTGCTCCTATAGTCGACTCCTCTTGTTATAAAGGCCAACATGCCTTTCGCTTTCTTCACTGCCTGCTGTACCTGCATTGATTAGATGAATTTTATTGATTTGATGAAACTGATGAATATGAATTTTTGGTTGGGTATTTACTATTTGTTTTAACGTTTAACTTTATCATTTCTACTTTTTTTTTCTAATACTGTAAATAATAACTTGTTTATGTTAATGCTGTTCTAAACTAAGATGACGCCTACCTGCGACGACATTTTGTGAACGGCACAACGAAAAATAGTAAAATACAGTATTTTTGAACTGACCTGCATCAGAGAATCCACTGGAATCAACGCCGTAAGTAGCAAGCTGCTAACGCATTTAAATGCATTAGCGCTATTGAGAGCTCCCAATGTTAGCAACGGTAAGGGAATCCCCGATCAGTGGGGAATGCCCAACCTCGCAGAGGAGCGCAGGTACAGCAAGAACCTTACCTGCAAACACCAGGGAGGTCTTCATGGAGTCTAGACTTGAAGCCATCGGGCAGGATCCTCAGCAGCAATGGAGCTGGAGGTGCCGACTGCAAGGGAATCCCCGATCTCAGGGAATTCCCCGACCTCGCGGAGACCCGTAGGTACTCTACCTTTAAACACCAAGGAGGGCTCCATGGAGTTGGAAACGTGGATGTCGGGCAGGACTACAAGTACCAGGACTTCGGCCCCCTCTCCCAGCTATCCAACGTACAGTCACTTGAATGTAAAGTGGAGGACTTAAGGGCAACACTGCCTTATCAAAGGGAGCTGAGGGAATGCTCTGTGTTCTGTTTCACAAAGACGTGGCTCACCTCCAGCTTCCCAGACACAACGGTCCTGCCTGAAGGGTTCTCCATCCACCGTAAGGGCCGTAAACAAGCATCTGGGATAGGGAGAGGAGGGGGTGTCTGCCTCATGGTCAACTCTGCGTGGTGCTCAGACGTGGCAGTCCTATCCAACACCTGCTCTCTACACCTCGAACATCTGGCGGTGAAATGCCGCCCCTTCTACGTACCTATTGATCTTCTTCATAAAGATTTGGTCTTTTGCTAGATATTGTAATTCCTTTACTTGTCTGTTATGGACACCGCATATAATACAATACAATACAATAACATTAAAGTTCTGATCTTGAGAATATCACATTAACCATATAACCATATAACAATTACAGCACGGAAACCGGCCCTCTCGGCCCTTCCAGTCCGTGCCGACCATTTGTTTTCCCCTAGTCCCATCTACCTGCACTCAGACCATACCCCTCCATTCCATTCCCGTCCATATACCTATCCACTTTACTTTTAAATGTTAAAAGTAAATGAGCTGAAAGCTCATTCCACACAGCCACCACCCTCTGAGTAAAGAAGTTCCCCTCACGTTACCCCTAAACTTCTGTCCCTTAATTCTCATGTCAAGCCCTCTTGTTTGAATCTTCCCTACCCTCAATGGGAAAAGCTTATCCACGTCAACTCTGTCTATCCTTCATCATTTTAAAGACCTCAATTAAGTCCCCCCTTATCCTTCTGAGCTCCAAAGAATAAAGACCTAGCTTGTTCAAACTTTCTCTGTAACATAGTTGCTGGAACCCAGGCAACATTGTACACCTCTGCTGTACAAGATGCACTGAGCAAGGTGAATGAGCACAAAGCTGCCGGCCCCGATGGCATTCGCGGCGGGTGCTCAGGGCATGTGCTGGACAACTATCCCTGGTCCTCACTGACATCTTCAATCTGTCACTGGCCCAGGGTGTCGTCCCCACTTGCCTCAAGACATCTACCATTGTGCCAGTGCCCAAACAATCAGCGACTGGGAGTCTCAACGATTTCCGGCCAGTGGCACTCACCCCTGTCATTGCCAAGTGCTTCGAGCGGCTGATCTTGGCTCACCTCAAAGCCAGCCTCCCCCCCACACTGGACCCCCATCAGTTTGCCTACCGGACCAATAGGTCAACAGAAGACGCCATATCTGCGGCCCTAAACTTTGCCCTGACCCACCTGGACAGCAATAACACCTACATCAGGCTGCTGTTCATCGACTTCAGTTCCGCCTTTAACACTGTCATACCCGCTAGCTTGATCACCAAACTCAGCGGTCTTGGCATCTCCACTTCCCTCTGCAATTGGACACTGGATTTCCTCACTAACAGACCCCAGTCTGTTAGGATCAACAACCTCACCTCCTCTACTATAACACTGAACACTGGCGTGCCACAGGGCTGTGTGCTCAGTCCTCTCCTCTACTCTCTCTTCACCCATGACTGCATCCCTAAGTTTAGCTCCAACGCCATCATAAAATTTGCCGACGACACCACGGTGGTAGGACTGATCAGCGATAAACGACGAGTCAGCCTACAGGGAGGAGGTCCAGCACCTGACAACCTGGTGTGCCAATAACAACCTCGTCCTCAACTCCCAAAAGACGAAGGAGATCATAGTCGACTTCAGGAAGAACAGAGAGGGCAGACACACCCCCATCCATATAAACGGGACTGAGGTGGAGCGGGTCTCCAACTACAAATTCCTCGGGGTACACATCTCGGAGGATCTGTCCTGGTCCCTCAACACCTCCAAGCTGGTCAAAAAGGCGCAGCAGCGCCTTTACTTCCTGAGGAGGCTCAAAAAAGCCCACCTGTCCCCCCCTGATCCTGACCAACTTCTACCGCTGTACCATCGAAAGCATCCTGACCACCTGCTTTACGGTATGGTACAGCAGTTGCACCGTAGCAGACAGGAAGGCACTACAACGGGTGGTGAAAACCGCCCAGCACATCATCGGTGCCCCGCTCCCTGCTTTGGATGCCCTCCACCGAAATCGGTGTCTGAGACGGGCTGGGTAAGATCATCAAGGACCCCTCCCACCCTAAACCATGGACTGTTTGCCCTCCTACCATCGGGGAGGCGGTACAGGAGCCTCAGGTCCCGCACCAGCAGGATGAGGCGTAGCTTCTACAATAACACCATCGCACTGCTGAACTCGGAGTCCCGTCGATAGGTTCCCACATCTGTATTTATTTATCTGTATTTATCTAAACATTGCTATCACTACGTATTGACACTAAACTGCATTTCGTTGTACCCATACTTGTATCTGTGCAATGACATTAAATTTGAATTGAATTGAATTGAATTGAATTGAATTCTAGTAAATCTCCTCTGTAATCTCTCTATTTTGGTGACATCCTTCCTATAATTAGGCGACCAAAATCGTACACCATACTCCAGAATTGGTCTTACCAATGCCTTGTACAATTTTAACATTACTTCCCTACTCCTATATTCAATGCTCTGATTTATAAAGGCCAGCACACCAAGGGCTTTCTTTACCACCCTATCTACATGCGATTCCACCTTCAGGGAACTATGCACAGTTATTCCTATATCTCTCTGTTCCACAGCATTCCTCAATTCCCTACCATTTACCATGTGAGTCCTATTTTGATTTGTCCTGCCAAGATGTAGCACTTCACACTTATCAGCATTAAACTCCATCTGCCATCTTTCAGCCCACTTTTCCAAATGGCCCAAATCTCTCTGTAGACTTTGAAAATCTACTTCATTATCCACAACACCACCTATCTTAGTATCATCTGCATACTTACTTATCCAATTTTCCACCCCATCATCCAGATCATTGATGTACATGACAAATAACAGTGGACCCAACACAGATCCATGAGGCACCCCACTGGTCACCGGCTTCCAACCTGACAAACAGCCATCCACCATTACTCTCTGACATCTCCCATTCAGCCACGTGGAATCTATCTTGCTACTCCGCCATTAACACCCAAAGATTGAACCTTCTTAACCAACCTTCCATGGGGAACCTTGTCAAAGACCTTACTGAAATCCATATAGACAACATCCACTGCTTTACCCTCATCAATTTCCCTAGTAACCGCTTCAAAAAATTCAAGAAGGTTTGTCAAACATGACCCTCCAGGCACAAATCCATGTTGACTGTTCCTGATCAGACCCTGTTTATCCAGATGCTTATATATATTATCTTTAAGTATCCTTTCCATTAATTTGCCCACCACTGACGTCAAACTAACAGGTCTATAATTGCTAGGTTTATTCTTTGAACCCTTTTTAAACAATGGAACAACATGCGCAGTACGCCAATCCTCCGGCACTATTCCCGTTTCTAATGACATTTGAAATATTTCTGTCATAGCTCCTGCTATTTCTACACTAACTTCCATCAATGTTCTAGGGAATATCCTGTCAGGACCTGGAGACTTATCCACTTTTATATTTTTCAAAAGTGTCAGTACTTCCTCCTCTTTGAATCTCATAGTTTCCATAGCTACTCTACATTTTTCCCTAACCTCACAGAGTTCAATATCCTTCTCCTTGGTGAATACCGAAGAAAAGAAATTGTTCAATATCTCCCCCATCTCTTTTGGCTCTGCAGATAGCTGTCCATTCTGGCTCTCTAATGGTCCAATTTTATCCCTCGTTATCCTATTAATATAGCTGTAGAAACCCTTTGGATTTTCTTTCACCTTTCTTACCAAAGCATGCCTTCCCCAAAAGAGGTCCGAGTGATCAAGAAACTTGAATCCCTGCCCACTGCACCAGTCCTTCAGCCACGCATTTATCCTCCATCTCATTCCATTCCTACTCTCACTGTCACACGGCACAGGCAGTAATCCTGAAATCGTCACCCTTTTGGTCCTTCTCCTTAACTTTCCCCCCCAACTCCCTAAATTCTCCCTTCAGGATCTCATCTCTTTTTTTTGTCATTGGTACCTATGTGTACCACAACATCAGGCTCCTCTCCCTCCCTTTTCAGAATCTTTTGGACACGTTCCGACACATGCGAGACCCTGGCACCAGGGAGGCAAACTACCATCCGGGTCTCCTGACTGCGTCCACAGAATCGCACATCCGACCCACTAACTATAGAGTTCACTACTACAATTGCCCTCCTCTTTTTGCTACCCTTCTGAGCATCAGGGCCGGTCTCTGTGCCGGAGACCCGGCCGCTGCTGCTGCCCCCAGGTAGGCTGTCCCCTCCAATCGTACTCAAACCCGAGTACCTATTTTCCAGGTGTACAGTCACAGGGGTACTCTCTAGCCCCTGCCTCTGCCCCTTGCCCTTCCTAACCGTGACCCACTTGTCTGCCTCCTGTGGTCTGGGAGTGACTACCTCCCTGTAGCTCCTCTCTATGACCTCATCGCTTTCCCTAACCAGATGGAGGTCATCGAGCTGCTGCTCCAGGTTCCTAACACAGTGCTTTAGGAGCCCCATCTCGACACACCTGGCACAGATGTGGACGTCTGGAGGGCTATCAGATTCCCTGACCTCCCACATTTGACATCCAGAACAGTACACTGCCCTTGCCCTCATACTGCCCCCTTACACAGGATACAATATGAACACAATACAAAGTACACAACAAACTGCTGAAATCTGATCGCCAATCAGCTGCTTACCCTAGTCCACTTCGCACCAATCAGCTGCTTACCCTAGTCCACTTACCACCAATCAGCGGCTTCCTCAAAAAAAACACTTCTCTGAATGGAATGTTATGGATTTCGGTAAAAACAAGCACCGCGCTTGATTTTAAACCTTACCGGTCGGGTGTCGCGACTCCCCCTCCTTCGCTTCCAATGGCTCCTGTGGGCCTCTCATTTTTCATTTTTGAATTTACAAGGCAGTCTGGGTGTTTATTACTATTTCCGTCACAACGGTCAATTTTGTAATTAGCTACAATTATGTAACTAACTAATTATATGCTTTAATTTCAGGTCATCCAAGTAAGATGTTTCATATTTGCTTCAGAATGCTTCAATCTATAATTGAAAATTTCATTCAGTTCTCTTACTTTTTAAGAAAGTTATGGGCTTTTATGTCAATTGACTGTCCTCGATCACAGCTTTTGTGTTAAATCAATGGAAAAGCAATAGGGAACAAGATGCTAATTTCCGAGTATGAAATGACCATAACTTTTTTAATACTGAAGATATTAATGTGAATTAGGTATCAAATTAATGTTCTTTTTATGCTTTACCTGATGGGACAAATTACAAGCTTGATTTTTAAAATCTCAAAATTTTGTAACATTCCTATATCCATGCAAGTCGATGGATATTTTTTAAGGTTGAGAATGATAGACTAGTAAGGGTTCTTGATTAGTACAGGTGTCAAGGGTTATGGGGAGAAGGCAGGAGAATGAAAAGAACCAAACTAAACAGGGGGTGTTTTAATGCCATAATTAAATGTGTCATCGCCACAGAATGCTGTGGAGGCCTAGTCAATGGATATTATTAAAGCAGTGATAGATAGATTCTAGTACGAGTGTCAGTAATTATGGGGAAAAGAAAGGAGAATGGGGTTGAGAGGAAAAGATAGATCAGACATGATTGAATGTGGGAGCAGACTTGATGGGGCGAATGGCCTAATTCGCCTCCTACAACGTATAAACGTGTGAACTTATGAACGATCACAATAATCAAATTATTAACAATACCAAAATTAATATTCTACACTATCTGATGCAGGAGTTTCTTTCCAAAAGTAGAATTTAGACAATAGACAATAGACAATAGGTGCAGGAGTAGGCCATTCGGCCCCTCGAGCCAGCACCACCATTCAATGTGATCATGGCTGGTCATCCACAATCAGACCCCCTGTTCCTGCCTTCTCCTCATATCCCCTGACTCCGCTATCTTTAAGAGCCCTATCTAGCTCTCTCTTGAAAGTATCTAGAGAACCGGCCTCCACCGCCCTCTGAGAGAGAGAATTCCATATTTATATTATTATTCTACTAAAATGTCAATGATTATTCAATTAAAATTGTCCTGGGGCATGTTCTTCATTGATGCAATTTTACCATCTTTTCTAAAAAGTTCAAATTGTTTTAATACACATCTCATCATAGAAAGAGTAATTGTTTGTGGCAGGTTTTATTCCATTTAATTTATTCTTTCCTCCTGTGGTAATGTGGATGGGAAAGGGGAATCGTTCTAACTTTTAACTTGTGAGGAGATGAGGGCAATGCATGACAGGAAATTCTCTGTGTCTTTGAGATCTCCAATGTTTTATAAGTAACGCACAACTGAGGTGCCAGTGAAAATTCGCTTGCAATTTTACTTCGGAGTCACATGAATGACTCCGTGAAGAAGTCCCGCCACAGCGCATGCGCGTCATTACGTCAGACGCATGGTGCACTGACGGGCTGGCAGACGCGTAGACACACCAACGGTAAGTTTGAAACGCGAGGTAAGTGCTTTAAACTTAACTTCGGTTCTGTTGCGGTCGGTAAATTATTGTCCACAGGAACAAGTCGACCGTGTGAAAATGCTGAAGGGAAAATCCAGATGGTCCGCCACAAAATCGGCTACGAAAGACCACGGCAGTGCAGGTAGCAGGCGGCAGTCCGTTTCCCCTACAGAGTCGCTGGCAGCAAAGCCAGTTGCTTCCGACTTGGTGCCGGTAGGAGGTACCATGGCTACTCCGGTGGGCTGGAGAGCTACAATAAAGTCGGTGCGGCCTGTAAACTCAGATGAGTCGAGACAGGAGGAAAGCCCTCCTATTATGGATGCCGTTTTTGGGCGGCTGTCCAGAGTGGAGCTCCTCATGGAGAGGATGCTCCATGCTAACGTGCTAAGTGAAGATGAGCCTTATACCCGCAGGACCCCTCTCGGGCCCCTGGCAGCAGTCCCTGTTGAAGGGCTGCTTAATGCACCCCTCATGGAGGAGGAGTATACCCGGAGTCAGTTTTGTTCTGACTCCGAGGTCGGGGGTGAAACCAGTGAGCATACCCCCAGACTAGGAGACCAGGGATTTGGGGTGCCAAGCCTGGCATCCAGATTTGCCATTCCAGCTGGACCAGGCGGTCCACTGAATGAAGATTTGGCCAGGACCATTAACTTTATGGTCTCCCACCAGTTACAGGAGCTCACCATGGAGGACACCTAAAAGAAGTACTTAACTCCTATCAACTGTGCTTTGCTGCGAGTTCCGACGGTGAACCACCCAATTTGGGGTCACATGGGTGCGGGGGTCAGAGCCCAAGAGCTGAGGCTCCAAAAAAGTCCTGAAGCTGCTTGCCTCAGGTATCACGGCATTCGCCAGGTCCTTGGATGATGGGGCACTTTCGGAAGAACAACAGGATGCACTGGCTCTCATGTGTAACTTTGAGATTAACTGCTTAAGAAAGTGCTATCCGCCCCATGTTAAACCCCAAATTCGCTGCACTTTGCAGAACAATCAATGTGCAGCTGCCATATATGCTTTTCGGGGAGGGCCTGTCTAAACAGGTTCGTGAGTTGGATGACGAGGCGAAGAAGGTGGGCCTCAACAAAGCTCAACCGGTCAACAACAATCCGTCCCGGCACCAGCATCCCTACCAACGGTTCGCTGCAATGGCTGCAGGTCAAGGTCCAAGCCGGACCCAGCCAACTGGCGTGCTTCAAATTTCCCCTCGAAAACCCGGGGGCAGAAGTATACACCAGCTTTGGAGGCATCTGGTTCTTTTCAGAAATGTATGGGCCAGTCACAAGTTGGTGGGAGGTTACGTTTGTTTTTTAATGAGTGGAGTTGTATACTTTGGACTTGTTTATACTGTACAGTATACTTGGTTTCCGAATTGAGTTTATTTTCAAATTATGTCCACCCACACAGCATACACCTAAATGGATGTACTGTTTTTCACACCAACAGTCATTAGATGTTTAAGCTGAAATTGAAACAGTAGACAAAAAAGGGGTAATTGAGAAAGCTGGTCATCAATCTCACCAATTTGTGTCTAATATATTCTCTACACAAAAGAAAGATGGTGGATGTCGAATCATTCTGGATCTGAATCAGCTTAACTCTGATGTGCAGTACAAACATTTCAAAATGGAAACATTTGTCACTGCTAAGCAACTAGTTTCCAAAGGATGCTATATGGCATGCATACATCTCAAAGATGCATGCTATTCAGTACCCATTCATCATAATCACTTATTATGAGATATTTGAAATGTAACTGGATGAAGCAATTATGGCAGTTTAAGGCACTGCCTAATGGATTAAGTTCGGCTCCCAGGCTCTTTACAAAGTTGTTAAAACCAGTGTTGGGTCTACTCCGGGCTCAGAATCATATTGTCATGGCCTATTTGGATGATATCCTAATCATAGATACAACTAAACAGTCAGCTGAATTATCTGTTTCAGCTACCAAACTCATGTTTGAAAGATTGGGATTTATTATCCATCCAGTTAAGTCCAAATCGATACCATCTAGAGTAATTGATTATTTGGGTTTCACCATTAACTCAATTCACCTGTCTGTGACTCTGCCTCCAAACAAGAGGTCAGAATTAATAGAAGCTTGTAACAACCTCATTGATGAGCAACAAAGTTCTATTCGGCATGTTGCTAGTATAATTGGCAAATTAGTAGCAGCATTTCCAGGTGCTCAGTTCGGACCTTTACATTATCAAAATTTGCAACGTGCAAAGGAGCAGGCACTCGTAAAGAATGCAGGTCATTTTGATAGGCCTATGCAATTACCAGCTGAAGCTCTTGCTGAGTTACAATGGTGGATAACGAACATTCCTCACTGCTCCAACAAAATTCGAGTTGATGCACCTTCAGTAATTTTACAAACTGATGTAAGTGCTCTAGGATGGGGAGCTACTGATACTATCTCCAGCTGTGGCGGCAGGTGGAATATGCATGAAGCATTAATCCTTGAAACCCGTGGCATTAACTATTTAGAATTGTTCGGAGCACTATATGGGTTAAAAGCGTATTGTACTACTATGCATGATTTGCATGTGCAGCTTCAGATTGACAACACTACAGCAGTAGCATATGTTAATCACTTGGGTTAAATCAAGTCGGTATCATGTGATGACTAACCTTATCTGACATTGGTGTATTACAAGAAACATCTGGATTTCAGCTACCTATTTACCAGGTAGATGTAACGTGGTGGCAGACACCAGAACACGAAAATATAATGACACAAAATGGATGTTGAATCATGAAATATTTAGTGATATTGTCGCTTGTATGGCGTACCAGAGATGGATTTGTTTGCATCCAGATTGAATCACCAGTTACCAAAATATGTCTCATGGGAACCAGATCCTGGGGCAGTGGCGGTAGATGCTTTGTCGCTACACTGGGGTGGAATGTTTTTATATGCCTCTCCCCCATTTTGCCTCATCAGCTGATGCTTAACTAAAATTAAGCAGGACTCGGCCTCAGGTATTCTGGTAGTTCCTGATTGGCCTATACAGCCATGGTTTCCAATAGTTTGAGACTAATAACACAGCCTTTTATGGCGATCCCAAAAAGCAGTAATCTGCTGGTTCATCCTGTAACTGGGGAGAATCATCCACTACATGATCGTATTAATCTATTGATTTGCAGATCCTGAGTTCCTGGGGCTCGGACTATCAGGGTGTATGGTGGAATACTGCAGCCTGGAGAGATAGCACTTAAAAACAATATATTTCTCAAATCAAGAAATGGGAGGTGTTCTGCTTGCAGTCGAACATTTCATATCATATGGCAAGTGTACCTGACGTGTTGGAATTTCTTTCCATGCTATATTTTGATGATCGGCTTGGCTATAGTGCCATCAATAGTGCCAGAAGTGCCTTATCATCCTACCTATGGCAAGGAATGGGACAACAATCTATTGGGTCTCACCCTTTAATATCTCGGTTCATGAAGGGTACTTTTAATTGTAATCCCCCAGGCCTAGGTGCACGGAAATCTGGGATGTAAGTGTGATTCTTGTATTGCTTCGTCAATGGGCCCCAGTAACATCATATAACCATATAACCATATAACAATTACAGCACGGAAACAGGCCCTCTCGGCCCTTCCAGTCCGTGCCGACCATTTGTTTTCCCCTAGTCCCATCTACCTGCACTCAGACCATACCCCTCCATTCCCTTCACGTCCATATACCTATCCACTTTACTCTTAAATGTTAAAATCGATCCTGCCTCCACCACTTCTGCTGGAAGCTGATTCCACACAGCCACCACCCTCTGAGTAAAGAAGTTCCCCCTCACGTTACCCCAAAACCTCTGTCCCTTAAACCTCTGTCCATCTCTGTCATTGCCCAGATCACTCTTAAAGTGGTTATGCTCATGGTGCTGATTTCAGCGCAACGTGTCCAGACTTTGCAGAAACTTAGACTGGACAGGATGGTTTCATCTGTCAACAATATAACCTTTTATGTGTATGATTTACTTAAACAGAGCAGGCCAGGGATGTCAGGGCTTAAACTTGAATTTTGGGCATACCCTATGGATCTTCGCCTATGTGTAGTTAAGCACCTACGGCAATATATTGGGGTCACCAAGTGCCTTAGAGGCGCCGAATTGGCTTTATTAATCAGTCACAAAAAGCCTCACAAAAAGGTGTCGGCACAGACCATCTCAAGGTGGCTGAAACAGGTTCTGGCTGCCGCTGGAGTTGACACTGATATTTTAAAATCTCACTCCACCAGGGCGGCATCAACATCAGCAGTGAGGGCACTGGACATCCCTCTAGACCAAATCCTCGCAACCGCAGGATGGTCCAAAGAAATGACTTTTGAACGATTTTACCACAAACTGCTTGCCACACCAGGGGTGTATGGCCATTCTATTTTGAGTTCTGTTTCGTATCTTCCCCCTGGGAGAGCGGGGTCACTATTGGTTTTTCTTTTGTTAAATAAAGCTTCAACGTGTTTAATTCTGTATCATGTTTGAATGCATTATTTGTTATTAGTCTTCCTCTGTCAACCGAGGCAGTGTGTCGTATGGACTCGTATCCACGGCATGAAATCACAGCTTTGAAGTCTTCACTGAATCACTCACGTGACTCCGAAGTAAAATATTAAGATTAAATGAGAACATACCAGTTGAAGTTTGATCTTTATTTTATGAGGAGTTATGATGAGCGATTACATGCCCACCACTCCCAACCCTCATATCACAAAGGTCATCTGGTAGTTTCTAGGTTTCTAATCTTACTATATTACTTCAATTACTGTTATCTGTGATTTCACGCCACTGCTTTGAAGATTGACGCGCATGCGCTCTGGCGGGACTTCCTCACGTAATCGCTCACCGCAACTCTTCATAAAATAAAGATCAAACTTCAAACTGGTAAGCTCTCATTTAATCTTACTTTCATTGTGTATTGTCAATCCCCAAACGGTGTTAGTCAGCACCTAACAGCAATAAAGACCAAGCAGTTAAACCACCCGGCTGAGGACGAGCTATTGTCATGTTCATGTAGGAAGAATACATATAGATCAAGCCACAGTTTATCGAGTCAATCATGTGGATTATTGAAGCAGCACAACTGGCTGATGAAACATTTTCTGGCTGTAAAGCAGGCTGGCAGTTTAACTGCTTGTTTGTGTTGGTACTTCGGTACAGAAGGCGTGTGAAGCTATTTCTTGATAATTTATTGACAACAGATACCAAGCATGAATATGTGAGGGAAAGGAGTGGGGTAACAGTGGGTGAGTGATAGATGGATACAGCCAGGATGGAGATAGCATCAGCGACCCGGAGATGATAAGTTTAGTTCATGTCAATGTTATCCTAATTTCTAAAAGCTCTAATCGTTTAGTTTAGTTTAGTTTTTTTTTAGTTTAGTTTATTATTTAACTTAGTTTAGTTTCTTATTGTCACCTGTTCCGAGGTTCAGTAGAAAAACTTTTTTGTGGAGTGCTATCCAGTCAGCAAAAAGACTATACATGATTACAATCAAACTGTCCATGGTGTACAGATACAGGATAAAGGGAATAACATTCAGTGCAAAAAAAGTCCAGTGATGTCCGATTGAGGTAGATGGTAGCTCAAGACCACTCTCTAGTTGGTGATGGGATAGTCTGCTAGGGCAGCAGTGATCCTCACCCTTCTGCATGCCTCTAAATCTTGGGCTTCTTAGAGCAGTCATCTCAATGCACAGGAGACATCACACCAAGGCAATCTCTGCAAAATCTTTCCGATCTATTAACAGGATAAGCAAACCAACATCAAGAGGAAGCAAACCACTCTTGATCCCAAGAGACCACCTTAAAGATGAAGTGTGAGAGCACTGAAGGGTGCAGGATAGAGTTAACAAAGCTCCAGGCAAGAGGCAGAAGTGGTTAAAGGCTTTAACTTAATTGTTGGAAGAAAGGACAGCAGTTTCGTTCAATAAAGAGACAGGTGACAAATGCCTGGGAATTTGTTTAGAACATGATGCATTTTGCACTGTTTGGCATTTCTAAAGGGCATATAATGAGAAACCAACAGAAAGATTTTGGAAAAGACAAGATTTGAATGTCAACAGTTCAGTGGCTATGATTTGGATGAAACAGGGCATGTGATTGAGTTAGAAATATGGAGTATTGATAATGAACACAGTTTGTGGATTCAAGTTTAACTGCACATTATTCATTACAATGCGATTTAGCTGACAAGTATCTAAGAAGGAAATAGATTCAGTGATTAAAGGGATTCTGGCAGGGGGCAGAGCGCAGTATTTTTGGAGATGTGAGGGTTACTATGAAACTTCTTGAGTGGTGTGGAACGATTGGATGGGCTGGGACTGTTTTCATGGGAGGAAAGAGGGCTTTGGGGTGTTCTTATAGAGATTTAGAATGTTAAGAAGGGGATAGATAAGGTCACAAGCTTTTGCCAAGAAAATGAAGTCTAAAACTAAAGGGCATGGATTTAAGTTAAAAGAGGAAGCAGTTAAAGGGATCTAAGGGGCATTATTATCACATTGAGAGTGGTGGGTATAAGGAACAGGCTTCCTGAGAGAATGGAAGAGGCAGGTACAAATACACCATTTAAACAACATTTGGCCAGGTTCATGGAAAGGAAAGGTTTAGAGGGATATGGAATAAGTGCAGGCTGGTAGGACGATCAATGGTACTATTTTGTCACATGTCCCTGAATACTGTGACATTCTTTGTTTTGCATCCAATGTAGTTTAATCATGCCATTCATAAGCAGAAACATGCATGGAGACAGATAAAGTGTATACGCCTGCCTGAACCACTTTCTTATGTCACTGAGTATATTCCTTATGCCCCTGTCCCACTTAGGAAACCTGAACGGAAACCTCTGGAGACTTACGCCCCACCCAAGGTTTCCGTGCGGTTCCCGGAGGTTCCCTGAGGTTTTTGTCCTCCGGCAACCACCTTCAACTAGCATCACAACCGGCTTTGACTAAAAAATTACCGATTTTTAAAACGGAAAAGCATTTTTGACCATTAGGGAGACTGACAAAAGCCTCCGGGAACCTCCGGGAACCGCACAGAAACCTTGGGTGGGGTGCAAAGTCTCCAGAGGTTTCCGTTCAGGTTTCCTAAGCGGGACAGGGGCATTAGCTACTTTGTCAGCTAAATCACATTGTATGGAATAAGGTACAGTTAAACTCAAAACCTGAAACTGTATTCATTATCAAGTTACAGTTGTACAAGACATTGGTGAGGCCACATTTAGAGTATTATGTTCAGTTTTGGTCACCCCGTTATAGGAAAGATGTTGTTAAGCTGGAAAGGGTGCAGAGAGGTTTTACGAGGATGTTGTCCGAACTTGAGGGACTGAGCTGTTGGGAGAGGTTGAGCAGGTGAGGACGTTATTTCTTGGAGTGGAGGAGGATGAGTGGTGATGTTATAGATGTGTTCAGGATCATGAGAGAAATAAATAGGGTAAATGGTAACCGGAGGGGCAACCTTTATACACAAACAGTGGTAGGAATATGGATCAAGTTGCCAGAGGAAGTAGTTGAGGCAAGTATTATCACAACATATGAAAAACATTTGGACAGATATATGGATAGGATAGGTTTAGATATTGGCCAAACGGAGGCAGGTGGGACTAGTGTCGATGGGGCATGTTGGTCAGTGTAGGTAAGTTGGGCAGAAGGGCCTGTTTCCACACTGTATGACTGTGACTATGATCTATGACTCTAATACTCTTTATTTCCAACCCAATCAATTGTACTGTAAGAATAGTAGACGTCCAACAGGCAAAACACAAAGACATTTCCGGCACCATCTCGTGCTCTACAAATTTCAAGTTCTAAAAGATATAGAGCCTGATGACCTAGAGTGGCACTGGGTCGGTAATGCAGGGGCCAGCCTGACCTGGCAATGCTGTCAATGGCCTTCACTGCTGCTTCGCCCCTGCACAATGCTGAAGGCCACATTCGATCCACGCACTTAGAGTCATGGTCATAGAGGGTGTGGAAATAGGTCCTTCTACCCAACTAACCCACACCAGCCAACATGTCCCATCTACACTAGTCCCATTCACTTGCACTTGGCCCATACCACTCTAAACCTGTCCTATCCATGCACCCGTCCAATTGCTTCTTAAACGTTGCGGTAGTCCCTGGCCTGAGCTACCTTCTCCGGCAGCTTGTTCCATACACCCACCACCCTTTGTGTGAAAATGTTACCCCTCCTATAAAATCTATCCCCCTCACCTTAAAGCTATGCCCTCTGGTTCTCAATCCCCCAACTCTGGGAAGGAGACTATGTGCATCTACCGGATCTATTCCTCTCATGATTTTATACACTTCTGTAAGATCACCCTTCATCCTCCTGCACTCCAGGGAATAGAGTCCCAGCCTGCTCAACCTTATCCAACCTTTTTGGGGCCTTCGGTGGTGCTTGATCCATGCGATTGCCCAGTTGCTGCAGAGCCTTCAGGTGCCCCCTCCACGGACACCTTGAACCACAAACGTGCCATCCTCTACTGCTCAGCTACTGTGCACCACGGTGCCTCCCACAGACAACCTTAAGGAATTCACAAAGTACCTTCAAAGAGGCAGAGGGCTATGTACAGTCCACTCACCTGCGTTGATCATCTCCTCCATCCACCACCACAGCTTAGAATGCACCTTGATCAGCATGGAAGAGTTGGGCCACAGGGCATGTTTCTATGCTGTATAACTCCATGAATTTATGCTCATACCAAACCAATACATTGATGCGGAGTGAAAAATAAAGTAGTTCCTGTTTTAACTCTTGTTCATTTTGATGAAATGATCTTCCCTCTGACTCCAGACTATAGAAGGGTACTATGAATAAAATTAATTAGCATGCAAACCCCCTTGCCTGAGGTCAGGCACCATGGAGTGGTAACATTTCCTGTTAATTTCCTTTTCAGTTACAGCTAACTGAAAACAGATTTTCTATCCCATTTTTCATCCTCACCTAAAGCCTAAATAAAGAGAAATCTTTAAATCTCCAAATCATTAAAATCTAAATCTAAGTTTATTATTTATTCTTGATGATGCATTGAATATGGTGTAATATTAGTCATTTCATTGTTCTTTATCTCCAGTCACGTTAGACCTGAGATCATATTTGATATATTCCATACCATTAGACCAATTTCTCTTTCCAATCCACATTATCACAGGAGGAAGAAGAATTTAGGGAGAGTAATACTAGTTATTGTTTCAATGATGAAATTGTGAATTAAAACAATTTGAGCTTTTGGAAATTATAGCAGGGTTAACAGAAAGTAAGAACACACATGGGGCAGCATGGCAGTAGAGTTGCTGCCATACAGCGCCAGAGACATGAGTTTGACCCTGACAATGGGCGCTGTCTGTACGGAGTTTTGCGTTCTCCCCGTGACCTGCGTGGGTTTTCTCTGTGAGCTCTTGGTGTCCTCCCACATTTCAAAGACATACAAGTCTGTACGCTATTTGGCTTGATGAAAAATTGCAAATCGTCCCTCGTGTGTAGGGTTGTGTCGGTGTGCAGGGATCGCTGGTCGGCGCAGACACGATGGGTCTTGGTGCCTGTTTCTATGCTGTATCTCTAAACTAAACTAAACTAGACACATGCAAAATAAGGAAATTAACAGGAAATGTTACCACTCCATGGTGCAGCTCAAGAAAGCAATTCACCACTACCCTTACAAGGGCCATGATGGGTGGGATAAGAAACGGTGCCCCATTAATTAATACATTAAAAACATGCAGATCCTGTTTTGAATTTCAGATTCTTGATAAAGCTTGAACCTTCAGAATCCCATGGAACCAAATATAAAGTGCATAGATGACAGTGATCCTGCTGCACTCTGGATGCTCAATAAAGTAAGTTTACTATTGCATCAGTCATCTTCACAGTTTAATTCTTTGTCTTCATCAAAGTTTAATCTTCTTGGCAGTAAATGTTTCAGCTTACGTTTTCAGGATGGTGCAGGCTTTTACCATTGCCGACATTTTTGACCTTTTAAATTGTTATCCATTTAAAAAGCAACACATTCCTAAAGTTGTTTTCATTACTGCTCTACAAGTTGCATTTTGGAAGATTTGGAGAGTAGGAATTCTTCTTTGCTGATCCCACAAGCTTCAAGCTTTACATGAAAAGCAATAATTCATGATCAGCAAATACCACCAAGTCCAGTAACATCTCACATTTGATTTTAGCCTTTCCAATAAATATCTGAGAGTCCTCTTTCCATTAGCCACTTTGCTGTTCACTTTGCTAATTGGCACAAGAATTGAGGTGTTATTCAATGGCTGCTCCTGGTTAAACTTCCATGCCTATCTTACCACATTGCCATAGAAACAGTGCAATCAAAACAACCGTAAAATGTTCTAATCAGATGCCTTTGCAATCCGGGACACTTCTGCACAGACTAATAGGTATCACTCGTGATCCTCTGTGATGGCTGTATGCCCCAATTGCACAATGCCATCCATTATTCTGAAAGATATGATTGAGCCTGAGATGTTCATTTTACTTAATGAAATTCAGGCCAATAAGAAGAAAACTCTCATACAATACTTTAAGGATTAAGGATTGGCAAGATTTATTAAAAAAAAGGCACTGAATGGAAATTATCTGCAGGGAGATAGGAGACTTTAATTTAATATGGCAAAGTGATAACATTGGATCTTAAATTGCAGTTCTTTCTGTTAAACAACACCCAAGTTTCTCACACATTCGAATATTATAAGAGGATCACAAGGATCATTAGGAATGAGAAAGGACCATTTAATGTTATCCATCCAGAGTACCTAGGCCTAGGAGGATTGGAATTAAACACACCCTTCATGAATCTTGATATTGACGGGTGGGACCCTAAAGGCTGGAGATCGGACCCTCGGCACATGTACTCTGACAGGGCACTCCTGCCACTGTTGATGGCCCTTCATTGGAGTGCAAGTGGGATAGGAATTCAAGCACATCTGGGATGGAGGGTGTGTGATAAGTGATGTTCCCATGTAAGCAAACTTCCTCCCATTTCCTGATATGGGAGAGGTATTGCCTTTTTGCTCTATCCCTCCAGGATGATGTGATGGTATCCACAGTCTGATTGGATAGTCCCAGACCCAGGTACGGCCTTTTTAAAATCTTCAAATCAACAAATTTACATGATCATTCAATGGGTGTGGGTCCCCAGTCACAAGGTGCACCAATAAATGTACACGTTTTGGAACCAGCACAATGGGGTGCGTGGTTATTTCCGAAATGAGCAGGAACGATGGCTGTCTAGGCCAGTCGGGTACTACCAGAACCCCTGTAGCGGTGTCCAGCTTGATCTTAGTCAGGCACCGGCTGATGAGGCAGAAGGGGGAAAAAACATGATTAAAACAATCCACCCCAGTGACTTGAGAATGCATTTACCGCCACTGCCCCTGGGTCTGGTTCCCATGAAACATACTTCGGTACCTGGTGATTAAGTCTGGATGCAGACAAATCGATATCTGGCACCCCATACCGAAGGACAATTTCACCAAATACTTCACGATTCAACATCCACTCGGTGTTGTCGTTGAATTTGCGTGACCTGGTGTCTGCCACCATATGAGTCTGCCTGGCAAGTAGACAGCTGAAATCCAAATATTCTTTTTTATGCACCAGTGCCAAATAGTGTTAACCAATCCATCACATGATTTCGACTTGATTCCACCCATATGATTGACATACGCCACTGCAGTGGTGTTGTCAATCTGCAACTGAACATGTAAGTGATGCTCAGTTGTACAATAAGCTTTGAGCCCATAGAACGCTCCTAACAGTTCTAAATAATTTATTCCATGTGATTGGAGAATCTGTGCCTCCACAACTAGATCTGGAATCAGTAGCACCCCAACCTAGGGCACTGACATCAGTCTGTAAAATAAGTGATGGTGCTTTTGTCAAAATTGTGCCATAACAATTTAATATGTTTCTAATCCACCACTGTATCTCTGCGATGGCTTCAGATGGTATGGGCCGATTGTAATGGTTTGCATGTATTCTCAGTACCTGTACCTTTGCTCTCTGTAAATGCTGATAATGCAAAGGTCCATGTTGGGCTGCTGGAATGGCTGCTACCAATTTACCAATTAAGCTCACAACCTGTTTAATTGAAGGTGATTTTCCCTTTAAGAGGTTGATACAGCCTTCAATTAAATCTACTCTCTTGCCCTGGGGCAGAGTTACAGACATGTGATTGGAATCGACTGTGAAACCCAGATAGTCAATTATGTTAACAGGCACTAATTTCAATTTAACTGGGTGGACAATGAAACCTAGCCTCTGCACCATGAGTTGAACAGCTGAGACTGATAATTCAGCTTCGTCAAAGATGTTTTCAGTGATTAGAATGTCATCCAAATAGGCCATGATTATATGGCCTTGTGACCGTAACAACCCAAGTACTGGTTTTAGCAATTTAGTAAATAGGCGAGAGGCTGAGGTTAATCCATTAGGTAGAGCTCAAAACTGCTACAATTGTCCCATCCAGTTAAATTTCAAATATCTGTGATACAGTTCTCGGGTGTCTCATACTTTTTGGCAGTAGTGTCCATAGCCTGCTCTTGGAGCTGGTGGGAAGCCAAGTAATTTATGCTGGCAGCCAGCTCCTCTGCAAGCAGCTCGCCAGAGTCTGTAGGGACGGCAAACCAGGAATGGGACCTCTGGCGCTTGAAGCTCGTCCCGTGGGGCAGCCTCTATTGCTGAACCCTGTGAATCGGCGTCAGATTCAACCTGACCCGGTATGTTTTCCTTGTCCTGGAGGAAGATACTTGACAGCCCGGCAGGTGCAGCTGGTGCGGGCTCTTGGAGAGGCCGGTGCTCTGGATGGAGCATCCTCTCCAACAGGAGCTCCATCCTGGATACCCATTCCGCGGTATCCATTTCTAGGGTCGAACTTTCTCGGCCGGACTCATCTGAGTCTATCGGCCGGACAGACGTTTGTGTAGCCTTACGCCCCTCCGGCGTAGGCACAGTTTTCTCTGACAACAAGTCTGTGGTCGTTGGTTTAATAACAGTTCTAAATAGCATTTGTCCTCCTGCAACAAGAATTACCAAACGCAGAGACCTCGGAGAAGTTAAATTACTTACCTGAGGCTTTTTTAATTTACCGCTGGAGAAGCGCTGCTCCTCCCAGCCGGTCGCTGCGCCATGCGTCAGACGTAATGACGTGCATGCCAACTGGCGGGGTTCTTCACGGAATCACTCACGTGACTCCAAAGTAAAACCAATTGCAGGATTACTTCTTGGGTGATCCTAAGACTTTTCTCTTTGGTCATTCATTAATGATCTTTTCTTTGTTGCTCACTCTGAAATGTGCAATTTCATTTAACAATTTGGCAGAGTACTTATGCAAGGCAGTTTTGGCATTCTTCCAATATGTGGTACTTCGCACTCATTCACGCTAATTTTCATCGATAATGTCTCTACCCCTTTGCTTTTTTTAATCTGTTTGTAATATTGCTGGCACTTTCCTCGGGTTCAGAAACCACTATATCAAGTTTGTTCTTTCCTTTGGATTCTAAGTCAATTAGGAATTACTGGGCACCTTTCATCAATGTCTTACAGCACTCCTAGCACATCCTAATATTGCACAAATCTGCAATGCAACAGATAGTTGAACAACAATTAATTACTGTTGCAAGTGATACATCAACAATTAATCATTAATCCTATCTGCTTCTGCCATTACTTTGAAAGCTTTGATCAGCTAAGAAACATTACCATGTTATTAATTTGTCAACAGTCTGATAATGAGGGACATCACCATCCCTGAATCTTCCTAATCTCAGTTTACTTTTGATGATCGAACGGCGATGTCATGGATAATCAAGAAATACAAGAAAACTAAAGATATAGTCAATATATCTTTCCAGGGTTAAGATATACATTACGTTAATCATTTAGGCTTTGTTACTAGCCACACATAACACAAAGAAGCTTATTAAATAGTGATGTAACAACATGAAATGGCTAACTGGCCACCAAAAGGTTAAGGAGAACCCTATTTTGCACTACATGCCTTTGGTTGCATTTATAAACTACATGCACATTTAGTTACTGCAGGGCCGGTGTGATATTAACACATATTTCATAGCTGCACCAATATTTCAGCTATTATGTTTATAGAATTATTGTTAACTTAACAATACAGCCATGTGTAACTCAAGGCCTTGACTCTTCATTGATGTTTGACTGCCAAGTACTTCATGTACCAATCTAGTACATGACTTGAAAGTACATGACTATAAGGGGTGAAAATACTTCAAATTGTATTATTAAAATGTATGTTAATATTGATAAACCTGTGGCAATATTAGGTTGAGGGAAGACATTAGCCTGCAGCAATACGCAATGTAATGAACAAAATGCATTAGAGCAGAATGAAAATCTTTAATAAACAGGAAAAATCAAGACAATTTATCCCCTCCCGCATTAATCTTCCCAGAAGAAATGCAATAATTGCATCAATATGTTTTAAGTGACAAGAGGAATAAAGTTGAAAACATAAGGAAATGTTTTAATATCTCAGCACTTTTCTCCATTTGAGATATGGTATGTGTGTGAGTGAGTCTGAGTTAATGAGTGAGTGAGTGAATGAGAGAGAGAGAAAGAAAGAGAAACTGACCACCGAGTCTGCATTAACCGACGATCACCCTGTACTAACACTATCCTACACACTAGGCACAATTTTACAATTTTACTGAAGCCACTTAGCCTGCGAACCTGCATATCCTTGGAATGTGGGAGGAAACCAGAGCACCCGGGGAAAACCCACGTGGTCACAGGGAAAACGTACAAACTCTGTACAGAGGACACCTATAGTCAGGATCAAACCTGGGTCTCTGCCGTTGTCAGGCACCAACTCTACCTTTGTACCAACGTGCTTCCCAGGAGCTCCAATTTCTTCCCACATTCAGTGGGTTAATTGGCTACTGTAAATTATTTATCGTGTTTGGTTAACAGAAGCCCAGTGGAGTTGGTGAGCAAGTGAGAGAGAGTGGGCTGGAAGGAAATAAGCTGGGAAATGGGATTGATGGGATCAGTCTGTAAACTGGCATTAGACTCAATGGGCTAAGTGGCCTCCTTTGGTGAAGAAAGTATGGGATATGAGGCAGATCTGGTCATGGCTAATGCTAAGGCTTAGCAGAAGGTGAGTGCCAGATTAGAATCTGGGACGGAGATAGAAAATTGCAGATGCTGAAATCTTGTGCACAAAAATAAAGTCCTGAAGGAACTCAGCAGGTCAGGCAGCATTTGTGGAGGTTGTCCACTCACTCCACAGATGGTTGTTCACTTACTCCACAGATGCTGCCTGGCCTGCTGACCTTCTCCAGGACTTTATTTTTTAAAAGATAGGGTGGACAAGGTATGCTGAAATGGATTGATTTACAAAAAATATATATTCTTCAAAGGAAATGTAAATAACAAAAAGGAATAGGTTGGTAAGGATAAATATTTAAATACAGAAGGAAAATATTGCTGATGCCAGAAATTTGAAATAAAACATAAAATACAGGAAATCCCCAGCAGGTCAGACAGCAGCTTGGAGAGAAAGAGACACTGAGTTAGTTTTCAAGTCAATTAACGTTTAGAAAGAATATGCCACACCAGATATAAATAATGTTTACAAAGTTGGCATTAATTTAAGCTGTGAGAATGAATGATCTGTGCACTCAGGAAGGTAGATACATCAAGATCTTAGTTTATCCCATGAACAACCATGTGAACTCATTATCATTTTCTCCATAGTTACAATTCCCTTAATGGTTAATTCTGTTGCCTTAAAGTGTCAGAGACCTGGGTTCGATCCTGACTGTGGGTGCTTGTCTGTATGGAGTTTGTATGTTCTCTTCGTGACCTGCAGCGTTTTCTCCGGTTTCATTCCACACTCTAAAGACGTACAGGTTTGTGGGTTAATTTACTTGGAATAATTGTAAATTGTCCCTAGTGTGGGTAGAATGGTGTTAATGTGCGGGGATCACTGGTCGGCGCGGACCAAAGGGCCTGTTTCCGCGCTGTATCCCTAAAGTCTAAAAGTCTTAAAGGGAGAGCAGTGTCAGAAATGGTGCAAATGAATTTGAGGAAGGGGATAGGAAGTTCATAGCGAAGATCATAAAATTGAGGAGATTTACACACGTGCAGGTGGCAGCACCTATGAAGTCAACCAATGCAGCGGGGAAAGAGTAGATGAGTGGTGCCAAAGTAATTTCAGAATATGGATTGCTCCATGCAGCCAACATAAATACCGACACTTATAGGGCTGTTGTGCCCATGGCTACACCTTTGATTAGTAAAAACTGAGAGGAATGAGAAACAAAGTTGTTCTTCTGGCAGATGAGAATGTTAGTGAAGGACAGCCGGTTGCACTTCACTCATGGACAAAATCGATGCTGAAGAAAGCAATTTATACCATTGAATTTCTTGGCTCATTTCTTGTGAACAATAGTAGCAACTCAGTGGTGATCTTTCTACGTTTTGAATTCAAACAACCCTTCTTGTGATCTCAGCCCTTCAGAGCAGCAAATGCTCTCAGATGCAACATTTGCATTCATAGGTTATAGGAACATGATTGTATTACAAGTACCTGTCAATATTATCTACTGTAATAACCTGCGTGCTGCTTTGCATCATTTGTGTGCAGTGATACTTCGGAAAATTGATCAGAGAATGGAATTATTTATATTTCTAATCTTTTATTTCTCTCCACACATGATCTTCTTGATCATCCGCCTCCTCTTGCTGTTACCCTCTGGCAGATCAATACAAATATCATGTACTGTTAGCAGGCAAAGGTTACAGATCTTAAACAAAGCTCCAAAAATACAGAAAGCTCCACGCATGCCAGACAATAAATAGCTTCCTGACATTGTGCTCTGTTTTGCTCGAGAATTCAAAGCAACTAAATCTTATTCTGAAGTGTTCAAAATGTTCATCATAAAACTATTTCCCGGAGTGCGTTTTTTTTTTTTTTTAACATGTTTTAGAAATTGGACACTGGGACCATGCCACGTGATTTCAAATCAGCCACATGCATGACAGAGAAGAAGGTTAATATTAATTGTTGATACTGTTTTAAGTATCTGACTGTGGCAGATTAAATAACAGCACTTCCGCTGAGCTAACCAGATTATTTCCAAAACTCAAAGGGCCACAAACTACGCAGGGATTCTAATGATCTCACATTGCAAATTTGGCAGGAGCTCAGTGAGCTCCCAAAGAGCTTCTCTGTCTTTGATTACATTCAGACTCCAGTGTTTTTCACCTTCATATAATAGCTATAACCTGTATCACCCGTTACAAGATAATTGATGGGTTAGAGAGGCAGGGTTAGGAATTGAGCCAGGGACAGGGAGTCCTATGGTTGGGGTTCCACTCCTAAATCTTGTTGTTAGGCTCACATAGTATTAGTACCCATTACAGCCAGCCATGCAAGGCACATGTTAGATTAGTTTAGTTTAGAGATGGAATATGGAAACAGGCCCTTCGGCCCACCAAGTCTGCGCCAACCAGTGATCCCTGCACTCTAGCATTATCCCCTCCGGTACCTGTTTCAGCATTGATAATTATTGCTTTCATACCGATACATACTCATTTTGTGGGGACATATACAACTGGGGCGGAATGGTGGTGCAGTGGTACAGTTGCTGCCAGAAACCTGGGCTCGATCCTGACTACGGATTCTTTGTATGTTCTCCCTGTGACCGCGTGGGTTTTCTCCGAGTGCTCCAGTTTCTTCCCACACTCCAAAGATGTGCAGGTTTGTGGATTAATTGGCTTCAGTAATAAAAAATTTAAATTGTCCCTAGTTTGTAGGATACTGTTTGGGGTGATCGCTGATCAGCGCAAAATCAGTGAGCTGAAAAGCCTGCTTCCGAGCTGTATCTCTAAAATATAAAAGTCAAATAACGGACATGACGTTGACGATGGGCGGGACTTGTCAGCGATTGGTCCAGATCCCCGCGTCCATCACATCACTGTGGAGGGATGAACATTATCCCACACTTCCGCTCCACCTGACCCACAGCCCGCGGAGGGTGGCCGTGGGAGAGTGGGGGCTGTCCAGAGGGATGCGTACCTTCGGCCGCATACAAACTTAGTGCTTGGGTTCAGATTGCCCAGTCACCTATGGCTTGTGTGGGAAAATGACCCCCATGCTCCCGTCTCGCCTTCTCTCCCCTCTTTTCTCTCTCCCACTGCTCTCTCTCCCTTCTCTCCCCCTTCTCTCTCTCTCCCCTCCCCTCTCTCTTCCCTCTCTCCCCCTCTCTCTCCCTTCTCTCTTTCTCTCCCCTTCACTCTTCCTTTCTCTCTTTCTCTCCCACTTCTTTCTGCCCCCCCCCCCCCCTCTCTTTCCCCTCCTCTCTTTCCCCTCCCTTCTCTCTCTCCTCCATCTCCACCAGCAGGAGAGTGCGGGTCATTTTCTCACACAAGCCATAGGTGACTGGGCAATCTGAACCCAAGCACCAAGTTGTACGCGGCCGAAGGTACACATCCTTCGGGACAGCCCCCACTCACCCACGGCCACCATCCGCCTCATCTCCCCCATGCGGCCGCATGTGATGGGCTGTGGGTCAGGTGGAGCGGAGGTGTGGGACAGGCTGGTTTCACCGTCCACCTAGAGTCACAGACCGCGATGCACCGCCATCGGACCCCAACCCCCACACCAGGGTGATTTCTCCCCCCCGACCCCCGGACCCTGACACCCACACCGGGTGAATGACCCCCACCCTGGCCGCAGGGACACTCCACGCTTTTACATGGGGGGGGGGGGGGGTCACACAGGGGGCCGATGACAAGTTTGACATCTTTTATCCCCCCTACCCCCCCCCCTGACCCCACAAGAAGCATGTTTTATTTATTACGGGTTGAATGACACCCCCACACAAGACGATAATCTGTAAAACTGTTTTAACGATGGAGAGAAAAAGCTGGAGTAACTCAGCTCCGCAGCATCTCTGGAGAGAAGGAATGGCTGATGTTTTGAGTCGAGACCATTCTTCAGAAGACTGAGCCTGAAGGTCTCGGAAACGGGGTGTCTATCTTCTTGTTGTCGGGGGGGGGGGTGGGGGAGTGGGAGGAGATAAAATTGTTCATTGTCTTGCACACTTGTCATCGGCCCGCCAGGGAATGTGTCCCCTCCCGCCCCCATGTTTTATAAGCGATTTACTATGGCTCGAGCCCACCGGGATAGGGGTGTTAGGGTCCGGGGTCGGAGTGGGGGGGGTGGGAATCACCCTGGTGTGGGGGTTTGGGGTCCGATGGCGGTCCATCGCGGTCAGTGACTCTGGGTGGGCGGAGGAACCAGCCTGTCCCACACCACCGCTCCACCCGACCCACAGCCCACCACTGTATGGCCGCATGGGAGAGATGAGGTGGAGGGTGGCCGTGGGAGAGTGGGGGCTGTCCCAAAGGATGCGTACCTTCGGCCGCTTACAACTTGGTGCTTGGGTTCAGATTGCCCAGTCACCTATGGCTTGTGTGAGAAAATGACCCCCACTGGTGACGGAGGAGAGAGAGAAGGGGGAGAGAAAGAAAGAAGGGAGAGAGAGGGGGAGAGAAAGAAAGAAGGGAGGGGGGGCGAGAGAGAGAGGCGAGTGAGAAGGGAGAGAGAGAGGAGGGGGATGGAGAGGGAAGGGGGAGAGAGAGTGATGGGAGAGAGAGAAGGGAGAGGGGGGGAGAGAGAGAGAGGGGAGAGAAAGAAAGAAGAGAAGGGAGAGAGAGAAGGGAGAGAGGGGAGGGAGAGAGGGGGGAGACGGGAGTGTGGGGGTCATTTTCCCACACAAGCCATAGGTGACTGGGCAATTTTGTAAGCAGCCGAAGGTGTGCATTCCTCAGGACAGCCCCCACTCTCCCACGGCCACCCTCCACGGGCTGTGGGTCGGGTGGAGCGGAGGTGTGGGACGTTGTTTATCCCTCCACAGTAATGTGATGGACGCGGGGGTCTGGACCAATCGCTGACAAGTCCCGCCCCCCGGCAATGTCATGTCCGTTATTTGACTTTTCTGTTGAGTGGCATTCGGTCCGTTGGCTTGTAGGCGACGCCGCCTTTCGGGGAGGTGTGTTTCGGCAGAGCGGCCATTCAGTAAGTTTGCTTTTAGGGGACGCAGCCTATCGGTTAGTTGGCGTTTCGGTTAGACTTCGTTTCTATTCGGTTATTTGGCTTCCACTGCTTTGCTTCCACTTCTCGTCCGTCAGCACCACGTCCGGGTCCATTCAAAAGTAACTGTTCTTAAGCATAATGAGACCAGGGTGAATCATTGATTCCCCCACTAATATTATACCTCACACTTGCTGTATTGACAATGTGTTTGGCTTAAGTATCAGATCATGAAGACCATAAGGATATGATCACATTAACTACCCAAGGGATGGGGAACTGAAGGGGTGACTCTCATGGTTCATTGCATATTATGAGATCAATTTATTTTTATAACACTGTCACATTTCTCTTGCAACATTGGCAATGCAATTAAAGTGACTGTAGCTCATACCTCTGGAATAGGCACTTGGTCTTAAAGGAAACATTGGGCATGCTAGGCTTCTGGAGGTTAGAGGAGTGAGGGGGATTTAATTAAAGTGCATAAGATCCTTTGTGGTGATGACAGAGTGGGTCTGGAAAACATGTTTCCACTTATGGGAGAATCGAGAACTTGGTGTTTAAAAATACATGTCACCTGTTGAAGGCAGAGATGTTTTTCTTACAATGGGTCTGTGTCTTTGGAAATCTGTTATAGGTTGTTGGAAGGAGAATGTGAATGTGTTTCAAGCAAAGGGAAAAATAGTTGATAATGTGGTGAAAGGTTACTGGTGCTGTCGGTACAGTGTTTGTCGCTCTCCCTGTCACTGTGTCAATCTTCTCCAGGTGCTCCAGTTTCTTCACACATTTCAAAGACGCACGGGCTTATAGATTAATTGGCTTTGGTAAGTTGTAAAATTGTCGCTATTGTGTAGGACAGTGTTAGTGCACGGGATGATTGCTGTGGACTCGGTGGGCGAAAGGGCCTGTTTCCACGCAGCGTCTCCAAAGTAGAAAGATAGGAGAGCGAGTTACAATTAAATAAACCATGATCTTTTTCAATTACAGAGCAAACTCAAGTAGCTGGAATGTCCTCCTCATATTCTTAATTCAATTGTTCATGTATTTAAATTTAAAGTGCAAACAGTGTCACAATCCGTTTAAAACCTCGAGTGGAAGTAACACATGCAAATAAAGGGATGCAAGCTGCTACAGGGCAGCGTAGCAGAACGGACATGCAGTTCTGTGGCACCGCACTGCAAGTGATATTGTATTGAAGACAGCACATGCAGGAAACACTCAGCAGGTCGGGAAATAAGTAAAATTTCGGACCATGACCCTTTCAAATTTCTAGTGCCTGCAGTTTTTGGATTTGCATCTGCTGCTCTTGGATGGTTGGCGAAGGGGGAATGGGGGGTTGTTTTGAGGCTCATGTTTCCTTCCTCAAGGGAGGAGGAAAGTTGACCGCTTTTGTACTCCAGGGCAACCCGCCCAAACGACAATTAAAGGTGATGTGCAGGCTCAATGATGCCTGCAGCACCCGTTGTCCTTGGGGAAAGATGTGATTAAAAAAACACAATTGGTTAAGCAATCTCATTGAGATAATAAAAAGCTTAGCTAGAGTGGAAGTGAAGAGGACGTTTTCAGTAATGGGAGAGTCCAGAACTATAGGGCACTGCCTCAGAATAAAAAGATGTACCTTTAGAATGGAGATGAGGAAGAATGTCTTTAGCCTGAGGGTACACAAAAAGCTGTCAGAGTCTAAGGAGCGAAGGAGATAGGCGACGTGAAAGTACTTCAGTCTCGACCCGAAACGTCGCCTATCTCCTTCGCTCCTTAGATGCACCCGCTGTTTCTCCAGAGCAGCAGCTGTGGAGCCCAAGACATTGGGTATTTTTAAGGTGGAGATTGATAGATTCTGTAGGCAGGGAGTCAAAGGTTACAGTGAGAAGGCAGGAAAATGGGGTTGAAGGAAAGATAGATCAGTCATGATTGAATAACGGAGTATGCTCGATGTGGTGAATGGCCAAATTCTACTCATATGTCTTATGGTCTCATGTTCTGATAAATCAATGTTTGAAGAGATAATAATGCAATTGGCGGACAATCGCAGGTATTTGTCTTTCTGGAAGCTTTCTCACACCAAACTTCCAGCTCGTTCACCGCATTTCTTGTTTTCCCATTGTCATCGTCAAATGTTTAAGCTTAATCACTGCATTGAAAATATTGTCCCTATTACAATTTCACTTCAGTTTTATCATGTAAACATGAGTATTTGCTGACACTCAACAGGGACTGAGCTCAAGCACATGCCTGCTGAATGGTCTAGGGGGGAACTGCAGATGCTGGTTTAAACCAAAGTTAGAAACCAAGGTACTGGTTTATTAGTAACTCAGTGGGACAGGCAGAATCTCTGGAGAGAAGGAATGGATGATGTTTCGGGTCGAGACCCGTCTTTGGTTCTTCTTAAGATAATGCTGCCTGTCCCGCTGAGTTACTCCAGTTGTTTGTGTTTATCATCTTCCTGCTGAATGATGTTGGACACTCACACTAAGCTGCTGAAATGAGAGGATTCCCAACAGATGCCCCAACCAACAGTATTATGCACACGGGGCCAGCTTTAGATTTTAAAGATGCAGCGCAGAACTAAGCCCTTCAGCCCACTGAGTCTGCGCCGAGCAGAGATCATCCCATACACTAACTCTATCCTGCACATGCTAACGACAATTCACAATATTTTACCAAAGCAAATTCATTTAAAAACCAGTACGTTTTTGGAGTATGGGAGGAAACTGGAGCACCCAGAGAAAAGTCACGCGGTCACAGGGAGACGATGCAAACTCAGTACAGACAGCATCCATGGTCAGGTTCAACCACAATCCTGTGGTGCTGTAAGGCAGCTACTCTACCACTGCGCCACTGTGCTGCCCCTCATTGCTGAGGTCATATCTCTGGCTGAGAGGAGATAACTGTGACAGTAGTGACACTGATAGCATCTGTGGCCCCGTGTTGCAGCTATCCTGGGTAGTAATGGGAAGAAATACCACAGGCTTTAATCACCTGCTAGAATAATCTGAGATCGCCAACTAGGCAACTTTAATTTTACACTACTTCAATCATTAAATGTTACGTCCCAAGTCTGAAAAATCAAAGTTGACATGAGTGCATAAAAATTGACCCCTAGAAAATTGTTCTATAAATAATGTATCATCCAAGAAATTGAAAAAAATATCTAAAAAAAAATCTAATAAACCAGTACCAAAAGGTATAGTAAACAGAAAAAAGTATTTCACACCATAAGAGCTTTTTCACACATATGCTTTCAGAATGTCAAGAAGCGAGCTCAAGAGCTGTACGATTGAGTATGGGTGTTCATTTAAATATTTTTGCTGCAAATCTGGTGCTTGAATGAAGCTAAGGACAAGCAGTTCAGTTTGTAAAGTGCATCTGTAGTAGTACACTGCAAGATACATCGCATGATCGTGAGGAAATGTGATGTTGTGGAGATCAGCAATGACAAAGATGAGCCTTTGGTGCAACCTTCACACAGGACAACATGCTGAGGAACAAACCAAAGCCATCTCAAAGGCTTTGTCCAAAATCCAAGAGTCAAGAGTTTTCTATTGTCATATGTCCCATAACACGATAATGAAATTCTGACTTGCAGCAGCATAACTGATATGTGAACATAGTACTATGTAAACCCCATAAACAACAAATATATATAGAGAAAGCAAACAATAAGAGTGCAAAGACAAAAACAATGCCCCCAGGTCTATGTAGTTCAGAGTTTATTTAGAGGTTGTAGTTTTGAATGGCCTGATGGTTGTTGGGAAGAAGCTGCTCCTGAACCTGGACGTTACTGTTTTCAGGTTCCTTTACCTTCTTCTCAATGGCAAGAGTGACATGATTGTTTGGCCAAGGTGGTGTGGGTCTCTGATGATGCTGGCTATCTTTTTGAGGCAGTGACTCCTGTAGATTCCTTCAATGGCGGGGAGGTCAGTATACATGATAGACTGGGCCGTGTTCACCACTTTTTGCAAACTTCTTTATTCCTCGGCGTTTGAGTTGCCGAACCAGGCCGTGATGCAACAAGTCAATATGCTCTCTACTGTATACATATGTGGATGGTCTACAATCTAGTGCTTTGCCACTGGACACAGATGAAATGGGTCTTGTGTAACAGCCTCTCAAACACTTCATTTCCTCTGCTTACAGAGGAAATATAAGTAGCATTGACACTTAGCGAAACAATCTGTATTGATTTGATGGTACAATGAATGTAGAGAAAGACACGTACTGATTGTATTCCCTATATTTATATTTATTATGAATTAGATATGTTTTTGAAATTTAAAAAATAGCTCCAAACATCTGGTTCTCTGCTAATGATGGTAATGCCTGGGCTCAGATAGAATGACAAAAGTCTGCTCAATAACATTATCACATTCCACATTGCACCATTTACCCACATCGTTTTGCTGACAATGCAGAGAGCAAAGATTGCACAGAAATTTTTTGGTAGTGTTTTAAAACACCGCATTTTGTGGTCAGTGTGTTGGGGAGAGGAGGTGGATGAAGAGAGGAAACAAGATCAGCACACTTGAGTAGTTAAAATGTAGCATGAAGAAGGGTCCTGACCTGAAACATCACCAATCCATGTTCTCCAGCGATGCTGCCTGACCTGCTGAATTACTCTAGCAATTTTTGTCCTTTCGTACGAATAGCCAACCTTTCTAATAGTGATTGGTTTAAGGGCCTGTCCCACTATGGCGATTTATTGGTGAGTTTAGGAGACTCTGCGCTCGCCCCAAGCTCGCAACATGGTTGACACATGATTGTAGGTGGTCTCTGGTGAGTCTCCTTCATGGTTGAGAGTAGTTCCCGCATAGTGGTTACTACTCGTGGCCTCAGTATGGTCGCGGAAATTTTTTCAACATGTTGAAAATGTTTCTGCGACCAAAAATTGGTCACATGGAGAAAATCAATACATTTGTAGTTGTAGGTTTAGTCGAAGTAGGTCGTAGTAGGTCGGCATGTTATCATAGGTTATCGTAGGTAATCGAAGGTAGTCGAGAGAGTCGTAGATAGTGTTAGTGTATCGCCTTTATTCATTTCAATGGCTCGTTGATAGTCGAAGCTCGACTTCTACATAGTCGAAGGAGGCCGTAGAAGGTCTTCTGCATAGTCGTAGGAGGTTTTCTACGTCGAAGGATGCCAACTTTTCGGCGATTCAACAAGACCATGACAGTCTCCAAAACTCACCAATAAGGTCGCCATAGTGGGGCAGGCCCTTCCACAAGCAGTTTGTTGGGAATGAAAAATTATGTTTTAATCACAATGTCTCCCTCAACGCTATCATCAGTGAATGGAGAGTGAATGGGATGATGCTTATATTAGAACAGCACCTCCCACTCCTTCCTTCCACACCAACCATACCTCCGTCAATATGCACATGCTGTATGCAACAGGTCCCAACTGATAATGATTGGCAATACAGATGCTCCCCGACGTACATAAGGGTTACATCCTGCGAACCCTTTCCGAAGTCAGACATTACGCAAGTCGAAACAAAAGTGTTACTGTGCACGAGTAAATTTACTATTCGACCGGGGGGAGCTCCGCGCGGAGACCACATGGGTGCTCTGACGCGGAGACCTCAGCGTGACTCCAATGCGGAGACCATCGGGGAGGGGATGACAGTGGGCATAAAGAATTGTTTACGTAAGTCGCCTATTACATAAACTGACCTACACAGGGAATTCACTCATGGTCAGGCCACGATCCTCTCTGGTCTCTGTTACAAGCCACGTTAAGAAGCTGACAACAAAAAGACACATGACCACATGGGGCAGCAAAGTGGTACAGCTAGTGGAAGTGCTGCTTCACTGTGCCAGATACCTGGGTTACATCCTGAACTTGGGTACTTTCAGCATGGAATTTGAACATTCTTCCTGTGACCACATAAGTTTCCTCCACGTATTTCAGTTTCCTCCCAAATCCCAAAGATGTGCTGGTTTGTAAGTTAATTGGCCACTCTAATTTGCCCTTAGTGTTCATGGAGTGAGATACAAAAACAGGATGACGTGGAACTAGAGTGAACAATGGATTGATGGTGGGCAAGGACTCGGTGAGAATGAAGGGTCTGTTTCCAAGATGTATCTTTCAATCAATCAAAACCACTAAACTGAATTAGGTGTTCCTAAACATTGTAACTGTTTTTTTGTCCACAGATGCTACAGGCGGTACAGTGGCACAATGGCAGAGTGCTGCTTTGCAGCGCCACAGACCCAGGTTCGATTCTGACCTCAGGTGCTGTCTGTACAGAGTTTGTACGTTCTCCCTGTGACTGCATGGGTTTTCTCCGGGGGACTCGGGTTTCCTCCTCGAATCCAAAGACGTGCAGGTTTGTAAGTTATTTGGCCTCGGTAAAAGATTGTAAAATGTCCCTCGTGTGTAGGATAGTGCTAGTGTGCGCGGTGATTGCTGGATGGTGCAAACTCGGTGGACAGAAGAGCTTTTGCCATGCTGTATCTCTACAGTCTGTAATGTTCTCCGAGTTGTTGAGTTTTTCCAGCATTTTCCATTTTTATTTCAGGTTTCCAGCATCTGCTTTGTGTTTAAAAAATAATAATTTTCATTAGCTGAAGAAGTGTGACTGTAAGACACCAGTTTTATGGACTGGTTGCAAGTGGCAACAAAACTCAATTATAATGAACCTGACATTTCAAAACCTCCTGTTAATTCTGCACAGGTCACACAAGCATTCATTAATTCCGTCTCTAAAGGTGAAAACCACAGATGGCAAATTCGTAACAAGGCAGGAAAATAATAATGAGTGCACAGTCTGCACACCAATATAGCCATTTCATTAAAGAAAGGGTAAAGTGAATCATATGAGCAAAACTCAGTATCTGTGAATAATCTCAATATGGTTAATTTAGGTGTCAAATTTACTTTGAATGCCATAAAAGTGAGAGCTTTTTTTTAGCAAATAGAGTTTAGAAAAAAGTATTCATCCACTTGTATGCTAAACATCCAAAGCAATTAACTACAATTACCTGAACCAAAGAAGTAAAGTACATCACAAATATCCCACTACATTAAACATTGTACCATACCCAGTATTCTATTACTCATCAACAGGAAACACACAAGTTATGCTTTTTCCAAACTGAAGCCAGTTACAACATTAATCATTCATTTGTGGAAAGGTTCTATTTACAGGAGAAGATGATTATTAACTTTAATCATGGTTGTGTTCAAATGATTAAATGAGCTTGAGTACAAATGAGCAGCCGGTTATAAAAATCTTACATTATATATGGCATTATGCTGGTTTTGTATTGAGTTGCACCAGAAAAAAATAAATCACATTTCCTCCAGAGCTCTAAACGCAGATGATTTGTATTAACCTTATAGTTTTACTTTGAGAAAATCATGAGAGGACTCAACTCAAATTATTTATACATGGACCCAGAGTGGATAAACTTTCTCTGAACTGAGAGAACGATGTTTGCGTGCAAATGGCATACAATCAATGTTTGTCGTTGCCCTTCAGGAGAGACGTTTGTTTTCCATATTGAAGATGTGTGAAGAAAAAAGAAAATAATTATAAATTGTTGGGGGGGGATGTAACTGATGCTGAACTTGAATTGAGGGGCAGCCGGGATACAAATCGTAAGTTGAGGCTGTAATTTAGATCATAAGATCAAATCTACTAGTGAACGGTGCCAAAGTCTAAACCCCTTGATTAACTGACCTTTTTTACAACTGGTCTGATGTTGATTTGCACATTTTGTTCTCGATGAAATGTGTTAATGACTATCAAAATCATAGGTGAAACTGGTGAAAATAAATATTAAAGCAATCACAGACTCTACTGCTGCATTTTGGAGAACACTGCTCTCTTAAAACATATGGAAGGAGGTTTTGATGGAGGGTTGGGTGTGGAGCAGTGTTTAAATACTATGAAATAACAACAATCTCCCTGTGCTACAATGCAAGAGGTTCTCTGTCCCAATTCCCCAATCTCCAGATCAAAATATGTGGGCTGGAATTTTCTTGTTAAAGATCATTTTTATTATATTTTGTTTTAATTATTCATCCCTGCTAACAAACTAATAGATCAAACAAAGGTGAAAACTTTTTTTTTTCATTTGCCTTGTGAAGCTTGTGTCATCTTGTGTGAGCAGAACTCATTGAACAAGGTGGCACACTGGTACCCAGCTTTTTATTAACAAAAATTATTTCTTCAATTATTTACAATAATATACACAGTACAAAAAAAATCAAAACTAAACCTACCACCATAATACAAGTCAAACAAATATTCTTCAATAATAAATATAGTATTATATAACTATATCACCATCCTTATTCCCTCCCCCACGGTCCTGGAAATCCCTCAGGTCAGCGCGTAGTCCCTCTCTATTACCACCCGGGCGTGGGCGTAACTCTGGAAAAGGGACAAACAGCTGGCTCAGGCAGAGCCCTCATCCGCCTGTAGCGGGGCTACCAATCGTTTGGCGCCCCGGAGCACTCTCCGACACAATAGGGACAATTTACTATTTTTAACAAAGCCAAATTAATCTACAAACCTGTACATCTTTGTAGGGTGGGAGGAAACCGGAGCACCTAGAGTAAACCCACATGGTGACGGGGAAAACATACAAACTGCATACAGACAACACCTATATTCAGGATCGAACCCAGGTCTCTGGTGGTGTAAAGCCCCTGTCCCACTCTACGATGTAATTCAAGAGTTCTCCTGAGTTTTCCCCTGATTCAAACTCGGAGAATGCCCGTAGCGGGTCCGTAGGAGTTCGTGGAGGTCTCATAGTGGCTCGTACAAGTAACGGTAGGTACTCGGGAAATCCGGTAAACTCGTGACGTTTTTTCAACACTGGGAGGGGAAAACTGCTTTTCTCAGTCCCTACCTAAGGAGAGGCAGCTTTCTTCCGAGCAGGCAGAGTGTGGGATCAGCAACTTTCAACACATGCAACAAGACATGTTGAGAGTGACCACAGGATGTGGGCAGTCAATAGACAATAGACAGTAGGTGCAGGAGTAAGCCATTCGCCCCCTCGAGCCAGCACCACCATTCAATGTAATCATGGCTGATCATCCCCAATCAATAACCCATTCCTGCCTTCTCCCATATCCCCTGACTCCACTATCTTTAAGAGCCCTATCTAGCTCTCTCTTGAAAGTATCCAGAGAACTGACCTCCACCACCCTCAGAGGCAGAGAATTCCACATACTCACAATTCTCTGTGAGAAAATGTGTTTCCTCGTCTCCATTCTAAATGGCTTACCCCTTATCCTTAAACTGTGGCCCCTGGTTCTGGACTCCCCCAACATCGGGAACATGTTTCCTGCCTCGAGCGTGTCCAAACCCTTAACAATCTTATATATTTCAATGAGATCCTCTCTCATCCTTCTAAACTCCAGAGTGTACAAGCCCAGCCGTTCAATTCTCTCAGCATATGACAGTCCCAACATCACGGGAATTAACCTTGTAAACCTAAACTGCACTCCCTCAATAGCAAGAATGTCCTTCCTCAAATTAGGGGACCAAAACTGCACACAATACCCCCGGTGTGGTCTTACTAGGGCCCTGTACGACTGCAGAAGGACCTCTTTGCTCCTATACTCGACTCCTCTTGTTATAAAGCCAAAAAACTTTATTCACTGCCTGCTGTACCTGCATGCTTACTTTCATAGACTGGTGAACCAGGACCCCCAGATCCCGTTGTGCTTCCCCTTTTCCCAACTTGATGCCATTTAGATAGAAATCTGCCTTCCTGTTTTTGATACCAAAACGGATAACCTCACATTTATCCACATTAAACTTCATCTGCCATGCATCTGCCCACTCCCCCAACCTGTCCAAGTCACCCTGCATTCTCATAGCATCCTCCTCACAGTTCACACTGCCATCCAGCTTTGTGTCATCTGCAAATTTGCTAATGTTACTTTGAATCCCTTCATCCAAATCATTGATGTATATTGTAAATAGCTGCGGTCCTAGCACCAAGCCTTGCGGTACCCCACTAGTCACTGGCTGCCATTCTGAAAGGGACCCGTAAATCCCTACTCTTTGTTTCCTGTCTGCCAACCAATTTTCTATCCATGTCAGCACTCTACCCCAATAACATGTGCCCTAATTTTGCCCACTAATCTCCTATGTGGGACCTTATCAAATGCTTTCTGAAAGTCCATGTACATGACATCCACTTGTCCATTTTCCTAGTTACATCCTCAAAAAATTCCAGAAGATTAGTCAACCATGATTTCCACTTCGTAAATCCATGCTGACTCGGATCAATCCTGTTACTGCTCTCCAAATGTGCGGCCATTTAATCTTTTATAATTTACTCCAGCATCTTCCCCACCACCGATGTCAATCTGTTAATACATGTCCTACTGTTGCTACCTGTCCTAAGCAATGACCTACACATAGGTCATGGTCATTGACATCTCAACATCGAGCCGCCCACAAAACACCAGCCCTCACAGGCAGGACACAAATTGCTGGAGCAATTCACCATGTCGGCTAGCATCTCTGGAGAAGAACGTTTCAGGACTAGACCCTTCTTCAGACTCTAAAGAAGGGTCTTGACCTGATTCATTATCGATCCGTGTTCTCCAGGGATGCTGCCTGACATGTTGACTTACTCTGGCACTGTGTCCTTTTGTGTATTAACCAGCATCTGCATTTCCTTGTTTCTACATTTTGACCGTTCTCACAGACAGCTTCTCCACAACAAGCTGCCAGCAATTCATAGGTTTAGGTTAAGTCTCATTATTGTTATGTGTACCGAGGGAAAGGGAAAAGTTTTGTTTTTCACGCTATCAAATCAGATAATACTAGACATAAATACAATCAAGTGAAACTCAAGTACGACAGGTAGAACAAAGGGATAGATCTAGTGTGCAGAATATATATCTCAGCATTGTAGCGTAAAGGTTCCAGAGACAAAGTCTGTTCTTGAATTTGGCACTCATGTTGCCTGTACAACTCAAGTAGCGAAAGGAAGTGCAAAGGTTCTCACCAAGTTTCCACATCACTAAGTATGTAAGGCTCTAATGACCCCTACTAGCGCTGATTCATTTTGAGATCTCATTCAAAGTGTAAGCGTGGTATTAGTGCAGTTATTGTTCTTATCAAAGCCATATATAATGACAGTTCTTCAGCAAGCCAGCAAGGGAAAGTAACCGTGTGAGCCTTTTAAGTACATTTCAGTAAGCCTGTCTTCACAAACATGATTACCATAAAGAAACATTTCAATCGTAGTGCTGCAGCCAAAATCTTTCAAAGATTAGCAAACTTCTTACAGCAAAGAACCAATGCAAGGAAAGGGCATCCAGAGCATTTGTAATTTTATGTGGGAAGCAGCATCTGAAGCTTTCTTCCGGAGTTCAAATGACATTATTGGTCTCGGCCTTTTTTAACATAGTTTCCATGCCTTTCATAAACTTAGTAGATGACTGGCATACAAGCTCTGTGCAGAATATATTATTGAGCACATTGTGCATGGAGGGCTAAGCAGGCCTTAGGCTTCTGTGCCCCAGGTGCCTGCACAGAAAATCAATGGGTGATGAAAAATCGCATAACCACTCATACACACTGTAAAATCAAATTATGTCTGCATCTAATAGCTGAGTTAAGAAATTATTTTAGTCCATTTGCAGTGATGCAGATCCAACTGAGTTAAAATTATTTTGGAATATAAAATATATTAACACATATTAGGGTTAACTGTCAGAATGTAGGCCCTTTGTTCTTCAGTAAATGCAGTGTTTGTTTCTGACAGATATAATTTCCAACACAAGATTTATTTTGAGAAAACTGGCACAAACATACTACTCTTGCTGAGCTCTGGATTCAGTGCAAGCTTTGCAACCAGTAAAACAGATCAAAAGCAGCTATAAAAAACACTATTTCCATCCCCAAGATTTCCCCCTGACATCATAAGCTAAATAATTCCCTATTTCCTTAAATAAGTTTAAAGTAAGGGACCAGTTCAACCAGAGGGCTTCGACAAAATCTATAAAAGATGAGCAAATTTCTAATAAGAAAGAATTAATGAAATGAAAGGAAGGGGGTACTTTGTTCATTTGTAACTTTATGTGACACTAGCCATCTGGAGTACTGATAAGGCATTCTAAACCCAGCTTTGGCTCAGCATCTTTAATTTGCACTTCATGCTCTTAATAAATTTAGCATATCACTGATGCAAAGGTTCCGCATGGAACATTTTATCATGAATATTGTGCTTGGGATGCGAGCCTTTGGCTGTTTCACCACAACCTTTCCTGCAAAAGTGTTGGTTTTCTTGCAAAACTGTTTAGAAAGCCTTGGGGTCATTAATGGCTCTCGATAAAACAAGCCAGATTTTATCCCTCAGTAGCAAAAGGAATCAATGGAGATTACATTCATTCTTGCTGGTAGCTCCCGTCTTCGTGTTTGGGTCGTATCTGCACCACTTCAGACCTAATCCTTTGCCTAATTTCTGGTCAGGTCTGGGTGCAGGCTTGTATATTTCTTCATGACATAGGATGCTGCCGTTTAGCCCATCATGTCTATGTTGGCTCACCAAGGAATCACATTCCTCCACTAATTTTCTAGACCCATCAATTCTACCAGCTACATTAGAACAAGTGCCCTGTCAATCTGCACATCTTTGGGATGTGGGAGGAAAGTGGAGCACATGGAGGAAATCCATGCATAGTCAAAGCATGCAAAGTCTACAGTGGCTTGCAAAGGTTTTCATACTCCTGGAACTTTTCCACATTTTGTCACGTTACAACCACAAACGTAAATGTATTTTATTGGGATTTTATGTGATAGACCAACACAAAGTGGTGCATAATTGTGAAGAGGAAGGAAAATTATACATGGTTTCCAAATGTTATTATAAATAAAAAACTGAAAAGTGTGGCGTGCAAAAGTATTCAGCCCCCCCGAGTCAATACTTTGTAGAACCACCTTTCGCAGCAATTACAGCTGCAAGTCTTTTGAAGTATGTCTCGACCAGCTTTGCACATCTAGAGACTGAAATTCTTGCCCATTCTTCTTTGCAAAATAGCTCAAACTCAGTCAGATTGGATGGAGAGCGTCTGAGAACAGCAATTTTCAAGTCTTGCCAGAGATTCTCAATTGGATTTAGGTCTGGACTTTGACTGGGCCATTCTAACACATGAATATGCTTTGATCTAAACCATTCCATTGTAGCTCTGGCTGTATGTTTAGGGTCGTTGTCCTGCTGGAAGGTGAACCTCCGCCCCAGTCTCAAGTCTTTTGCAGACTCTAAAAGGTTTTCTTCAAAGATTGGCTCCATCCATCTTCCCATCAACTCTGACCAGCTTCCCTGTCCCTGCTGAAGAAAAGCATCCCCACAGCATGATGCTGCCACCACCATGTTTCACAGTGGGGATGGTGTGTTCTGGGTGATTTGCAGTGTTAGTTTTCCGCCACACATAGCGTTTTGCATTTAGGCCAAAAACTTCAATTTTGGTCTCATCAGACCAGAGCACCTTCCTCCACATATTTGCTGTGTCACCCACATGGCTTATGGCAAACTGCAAACGGGACTTCTTATGACTTTCTTTCAACAATGGCTTTCTTCTTGCCAATCTTCCATAAAGGCCCGATTTGTGGAGTGCACGACTAATAGTTGTCCTGTGGACAGATTCTCCCACCTGAGCTGTGGATCTCTGCAGCTCCTCCAAAGTTAACATAGGCCTCTTGGCTGCTTCTCTGATCAATGCTCTCCTTGCCCGGCCTGTCAGTTTAGGTGGACGGCTATGTCTTGGTAGGTTTGCAGTTGTGCCATACTCTTTCCATTTTCAGATGATGGATTGAACAGTGCTGCGTGAGATGTTCAAAGCTTGGGATATTTTTTTATAACCTAACCCTGCTTTAAACTTCTCCACAACTTTATCCCTGACCTGTCTGGTGTGTCCCTTGGGCTTCATGATGCTGTTTGTTCACTAATGTTTTCTAACAAACCTCTGAGGCCTTCACAGAACAGCTGTATTTATACTGAGATTAGATTACACACAAGTGGACTCTATTTACTAATTAGGTGACCTCTGAACGCAATTGGTTGCACTGGATTTTATTTAGGGGTATCAGAGTAAAGGGGGCTGAATACTTTTGCATGCCACACTTTTCAGTTTTTTATTTGTAAAAAAATTTGAAAACCATGTATCATTTTCCTTCCACTTCACAATTATGCACCACTTTGTGTTGGTCTATCACATAAAATCCCAATAAAATACATTTACGTTTGTGGTTGTAACGTGACAAAATGTGGAAAAGCTCAAGGGGTATGAAAACTTTTGCAAGCCACTGTACACTGACAGCATTTAGGATCATGGTTGAAACCGGGATCTATGAAGCCTAATTAGGTCTCTGAAGTAGCAGCTCTACCAACTGCGCCACTGAACCACCCACATATCATTTCCTATACAGCACAAGAGTGAAGAACTTTACACCTCTGTTATGTCAGGATCATGCTTTTTTTTAAATTAAGGTTCTACTGCAATTGTACAGGGCCTTGGTGAGACCACACCTGGAGTATTGCATACAGTTTTGATCTCCTAATCTGAGGAAAGGCGTTCTTACCATAGAGGGAGTACAGAGAAGGTACACCAGACTGATTCCTGGAATGGCAGGACTTTCATATGAAGAAAGACTGGATAGACTCGGCTTGTACTTGCTAGAATTTAGAAGATTGAGTGGGGAATCTTATAGAAACTTAAAAAATTCTTAAGGGGTTGGACAGGCTAGATGCAGGAAGATTGTTCCCGATGTTGGGGAAGTACAGAACAAGGGGTCACAGTTTAAGGATAAGGGGGAAGTCTTTTAGGACCGAGATGAGAAAAAAAAATTCACACAGAGAGTGGTGAATCTGTGGAATTCTCAGCCACAGAAGGTAGTTGAGGCCAGTTCATTGGCTATATTTAAGAGGGAGTTAGATGTGGCCCTTGTGGCTAAATGGATCAGGGGGTATGGAGAGAAGGCAGGTACAGGATACTGAGTTGGATGATCAGCCATGATCATATTGAATGGCAGTGCAGGCTCCAAGGGCCAAATGGCCAACTCCTGCACCTAGTTTCTATGTTTCTTTGTTTCTTTGTTTCTAACATATTTCCTGCCGCTAGCATCTCCAAAGCCTTAATAATCTTTTATGTTTCAATAAGATCCCCTCTCATCCTTCTAAATTCCAGAGTATACAAGCCCAGCCGCTCCATTCTCTCAGCAAATGACAGTCCCGCCATCCTGGGAATCAATCTTGTGAACCTACGCTACACTCCCTCAATAGCAAGAATGTCCTTCTTCAAATTTGGGGACCAAAACTGCATACGATAGGTGTGGTCTCACTATGGCCCTGTACAACTGCTGAAGGACTTTGCTCCTATACTCAACTCCTCGTGTTATGAAAGGACCAACATGCCATTCTCTTTCTTCACTGCCTGCTGTACCTGCATGCTTACTTTCATTGACTGATGAACAAGGACCCCAGATCCCGTTGTACTTCCCCTTTTCCTAACTCAACACCATTTAGATAATAATCTTCCTCCCTGATTTTGCTTCCAAAGTTGATAACCTCACATTTATCCACATTAATCCCATTTTTATCTCACTGTACTCACATTCTTATCAGCTCCACTCTGATTTAAACACACTCAGAGCAATTTACAGTGGCTAATTCAATGACCAACCCTTACATATTTTTGGGATTTGGGAGAAAGGCAGGAAAGCGTATGGGGAGATGGCAGGAGAATGGGGTTAGGAGGGAGATATAGATCAGCCATGATTGAATGGTGGAGTAGACTTGATGGGCTGAATGACCTAATTCTACTCCTTTCATTTATGACCTTATACAAGTGCAGTTCCCAGAGGAAACCCATGTGGTTACATGGAGAACATGCAATCTCCACATGGACAGTATCTAAGGCCAGAATTAAATGCGAGTCCATGATGCTATAAGACAAGGGTTCCCAACCTGGGGTAAATTTACTCCCAGGGGGTAAATTTCACCTTCCCAGTGGGTACATTTGTTGATTCTGGATTTGTGCATATTTTTTCTCATTGACTGACTGTGTTTGGTTCCGGTATACCGGTATCTGTTCATCATTAGTTGTTCATAAATAAGTGAAATAACATTGTTATGTGCTATTAAAGTTGCCAGGGGTAAACGGGACAAAAAAGGTTGGGAACCCCTGCTCTAAGACAATATCTCTGGGATGTTTCACTGTGCGGCCCACAACCTTCCTTCTCCATCCACAACTCTCCTTTCATCATCAATAACGATCCTTTACCAACTTTCACCAAATTAGGCTTCAACTTATTGAGACCTAATTAGGCTTCAACTTATTTGTTCACCAAAAAAGCACAAGCAGAATGTGACAATAAGGATAAGTAATTTTAATTCCAAAGACTACCACGTTTGTCATTGCCGCACAGCCAGTGGTCCTCCTTACCATTGTTAGTAACGAGAGGGTCATGATAAGTGAATACATTTGTGACAAATTAAGTACTACTTTGAATTTATCACCACAGTAAATAATACCAAGAAGTATGTTTTCAAACTGAATCACAATCACATTTACGTTTCTATTTAAAGTAACTCACTACAAAAAACCTGTGGTGCTTTTCTCTAGTCAGAAATGTTTAGCTCACAGAAATGTGCGAGAATATGGAACATAGAACAGTACAGGTCAGGAAATGTCTGTGCCAAACGTGTTGCCAAGTTAAATTAATTTCTGCTTGCATGTGATCCTTAGCCCTCCATTCCCTACATATAAGTGTTCCCATCTAAAAGCCTCTTAATTGCCACTATCATGTCTGCTCCACTACCATCCCAGGCAGCGCATTCCAGGCACCCATGTCTGCTCCTCTACCACCCCAGGCACCCATGTCTGCTCTACTACCATCCCAGGCAGCGCGTTCCAGGCACCCATGTCTGCTCTACTACCACCCCAGGCAGCGCATTCCAGGCACCTATGTCTCTCTGAGTAAAAAACTTGCCTCGCAATTTTTATATGGTGAATTGTCAATGATCCTCAATTCAATCCCTGATAAAACCAAGTATCCCTAAAGCCCTACATTTTTGAAAGATCAAGGAATTGGGAGTGGGGAACTGGTAGAGAAGAGGGGACGAGGCCTGGAGGAGGTCAGTATTGACTATGTTGAATGGGATGGCTGATTTGAAGAACGGAGTGGCCTACTCCTGCTCCAATGTTCTTGTTTCTGGATTCAATGGTAGCTTTGCTATTTAGAGGCAGTATGTACAGTTAATAACGATTCAAGCCATCTGTTTTGAATTTCTTCCGAATTTTCAATCCAGTGAAATCAATGTGCAACAAAAATGCTGAATTGTTGATGTTTGCTTTGACACAGCCACCAGAGTTGACATTGCCCCCCGATTAATGGCATTTTCAATTATATCTTTATAGTTGTTTTCTTTTTCTGGATGATGAATCTACAAGAGCTTCAAAAAGGGCAGCATTGTGGCGCAGCAGTAGAATTGCTGCCTTACAGCACTTCCCGCGCCCGAGACCCGGGTTCAATCCCAACTACGGGTGCTTTCTGTACGGAGTTTGTACATTCACCCCGCGACCTATGTGGGTTTTCCCTTAGATCTTTGGTTTCCTCCCACACTCCAAAGGCATACAGGTATGTAGGTAAATTGGCTTGGTAAAGGTAAAATGTAAAAATTGTCACTAATGTGTGTAGGATAGTGTTGAATGCGAGGGGATCGCTGGTCAGCACGGACACTGTGGGCCGAAGGGCTGGTGTCCGCACTGTATCTCTAAACTAAAGTAAATATGCCTTCAGCAAAAAAAAGGACAGATTACGTTTGATCAGTTTTGCAGTGAGCTCATGTTTGCTCAAATGTCAATTAGACAACTGTAAAGGTGCAATGTGGCCATTGAATGGAGCAGATCAAGTGAGATCCCGCACATATTATGATGTAGATATGGGGAGAGTATTGATAATTGATCACCCTCAGCATCCCCATCTTAGTGGGTAAACAAGCATGATTAGAGGTTTTTTCATAGCACAATTCAATAGAAACAATTAAAATATTAAGGACATAATGTTTAATTGCATCAAATTTACACTATAAAGTGTTTTCTAAGAGCTGTAGACTATTCCCTCTGCTCTTGCATATTGTTGGTCTTCATTCCAACATCATGTCATGGATAACTGGAATCTAATTATAATTTGCTTCTGAATTGTCCGACATATCTCGCTACAATTGTCTCTTTCAAATAACACTGAATACGTTACCACATGGGAGAATCAAAGCTTTCTGTTAGGTGAACAAATACAAAGACCCGTGCCTAGTTTATCCACGTGACACAAGTCATGGTACATTTGAGGGGGATTTGCTCATTTATTCTTGCATGGTGAAATAATTTGAAATTATGCATGGCTTTGTCCTTAAGAAACTGGTAGAATGAGGAAGAATGACAATCGCTGGTCCCCGTACTTTCAGTGAAGTGGAAAGAGTGTAGTTTAATTATCGAAGAGTCAATTACTGCAATTAAAAAATATTCAATTAAACAATGTTTAAGTGCTCATATAAATCCCACTAGAGAATAAATCATACCCTTTTACTCAGTATGAAGAATCTGAGTTGCGTTCATGGATAGCAAACCATTAGTATACAAATTATAAGTACTGTAGATCTGCTTTTCTATGGTAGCATAATTAGAATGAAAATAAATTTGTTTTAATGCATCCCACAGCCTTGGCCCAAAGATACCCATTTAAGAAAATCCAAGATGAAGCATCAGATAGAATAATCTGTAATGAAATTTCATGAATGTCTATCACTGAGGATTTATAAGCATATTATTTGATCCTTTCAGTTGGGGAGATTACACATGCTATATTTTAAATACATTTAAAATGTCCTTAATGACACATGTGCCAAGCAATATCCCACAGCCTGCACCACTCAATATGTCATGTAGTAATGCAGTGTTTCTTTTATCAGATCTGAAAATTGGTCCCATTGAAATCAAAGTGAGTTTTGCATCAACGAACAGTGGTTCGTTTCTCATCATAAAGAGAATGTATCCACACAGATTGGATACAGTTCAGAGATTTCACAAATTCTTACAGCAAGAATATAGATTCCTAAAACACACTTGGTGGCTCTTTTGGAAAAGTTACCAAATGTGTCTCACTCCCTTGCTTTTGCTGATTCTCTTGCATTTTTTCTTTCCATTCTTTAGTTCCCTTTCAAAAGTTGTAGCACAGCTGGTAGATCTGCTGCTTCTCATCGCCAGAGACCCGGGTTTGACCCTGACCTCGGGTGCCGTTTGTATGGAGTTTGCATGTTCTCTCTGTGACTTTGTGGGTGTCCTCCGGTTGTCCCAGTTTTCTCCCACATCACTAAGACGTGTGGGTGTGTAGGTTAATTCGCCATGATACATTGCCCCTAATGTGTACGGAGTGGATGCTAGGTGAGATAACATAGAAATGCTGTCAACAGTGATTGATGGTCAGTGTGGACATGGTGGACCAAAAGGCCTGTTTCCTTGGTGTATTTTTAAGTTCAATTCGATTCAAACCTACTATTTCTAATCAAAGACAAATAATTCCTCAAAAAGCTACTCCGCATTTCCATATTATTAGCTTATTTTGTACACTATGTTTTCAGTCTTAACTTGAAATTGCTTCTCCCTGTGTTACTACCAAAAGGTGGAGAGCCTGAGGGGATTCTGTTCTAAAGGGCAACAGATGAAGGTGGAGAGACCAGCAGCACAGTGTCAGAGACAATGGAAAGCAAGCCTGAGGGTAAACACAAAAGACCCCAAAATAAAAACCAAAGACGGCTGAAAGTCAGAGCAAATGAAGACTGTTAGAATAAGCAGCCATCAGAAAAATAAGGACACCAATAACAAAAATTCAATGAGAAAAGACAGGAAGAAGCAAATAAATTGGTTTTTTTTTTGCTAAACGGTAAATAAATACCTAAGATAGATACAAAAAGCTGGAGTAACTCAGCGGGATAGGCAGCATCTCTGGAGAGAGGGAATGGGTGACATTTTGGGTCGAGACCCTTCTTCAGACCAAAGGTTGGTAGCTGCTGCGTTGCTGCCCACCGAGTCCACACCAACCAGCAATCCCCGCATATTAACACTATCCTACACACACTAAAGGACAATTTACATTTATACCAAGCCAATTAAACTAAAAACCTGTACGTCCTTGGAGTGTGGAAGGAAACCGAAGCTCTCGGTTAAAACCCACGCAGTAACGGGGAGAGCATACAAACTCCGTATGGACAGCACCCATTGTGGGAATTGAACCCAGGTCTCTGGCACTGTAAGGCAGAAACTCTACCTCTGTGCCACCATGCCACCCTGCTATGTTAATCTACGTTAATTTTCAGTAATTAATCTACAAGGTTATCCAGTCATCTGAGCACTGGCACTTTCCAATCTCTGTTGAATGGGGAGGTGGATGGAAAGGGAGTTAAAGGCAAGAGACAGAAGTGAGGGAATTGCAACGGACGCCATTAAAACTCTTGCCGACCACAGTGAGGAGATTCAATGTCAAATTTAACTATTTCAAATCATAAGCTCCCATTCTTTCAGACAGGAGTTTTTGGGTTGTTATAAATATTAATTATAAAGTATTTTATTTCTGCTAGAAATAATCTTTAATTTCCCCACTGTGCTATTTTAACATGGTTACTGCTTATTACAAATGGGTTGAAAAAATGTATCAAAGTGAAGCACAAAATAAATTAACATCAATGAAATAATCAATGTGCAACAGTGGAATATTGAACCACTTAATGAATTTTCTCTCTTTAATAAACCTTCTTTTAAAATTAATCTATATTTTCATTAGATTAGGAATACAGAACAGTCAAGACAACTGATAAATATAATGCCATTTATAATTTTACGCTATATAGATATTTTTTCAAGCTTAGATTTTTATATTTAAAGTACAGCTTCTTTTGAAGGTGCAATGATCCCATTTTACTGTTCATTTCACCCTCATGCAGAACTCATTGTCTTTTAAATCCTTTGGCAAGGATTCCCATGTTTCCTTTCTATGAGTCACTGCTGCAGTGCACATCAGTAATTGGAACACTGTCTTCTCTGATAATAGCACACATGACAATAGTCACTTTTCCCTAGTACACCCTGTTTTCTGTTCACATATTAAGTTCACAATAAACCATAAAGGAAGCGTCTATTAACAAACATTCCTAATATCAGAGAGATAGATTAAAAGCAAGCAAACCGTAACTTCTTCCAAGGAAGTCTAAGTCCCTTCCCATATTTCGCTTGCAAAGATGAGGGTGGGCAACCTTCTTGAGTTGCAATGGTTTTGGTGGCAAATGAACCCCAAAAATGCTGTTGGGTTAGGAGTTCCAGGACCTCGACTCCATGACAATGAAGTATGAACCACGTCATTCCAGATGCAAGATGGTGGCAAATGCCTAATGCCCCTTATCCTTCTAGGTAATAGAGATGGAGACGCAAGAAAGCTGGAAAGCTGTGGAGGGAATCAATGTTCTACAGAAGCATTTTGAAACTGAAGCACCGCTCCCTTCATAGTCCATTCCCTCCACAGATGCAGCCTGACCTTCTGAGTTACCCCAGAACTTTATGTTTTCCAGGCAAATAGGATTTGTTTCATTTGGCATCATGATGGGCTGGAGGACCTGTTTCCATGCTGTACAACTCTATGACCCTGAATCCGAGCCTGCTGGAATCTGAAATATCCACCCCTTCCCCTCACCTGGCTCCATCTGCCTTTTTTTGTCAGCTTTTACGTATTATCCATGTGCGTCTGACTTCCAATTCCACCTCCCCTTCCTCTATCTGGCTTCATCTGCCCATCATCCTTCTGGCCCTATATCACCCGTCTACTGGTCTCTCTTCTCTCAGTTCTGATGCAGTGTTGCGACCCAAAACGTCAATAGGTCCTTCACTGCTACAAATGTTGGTAGTAGAAGACATGGATTAGGAAATACTTTATTTTATGTATTGTAAAGCTGTTTTCTTTTGTTTGGCTCTTTCAAATGAGTGGCTCCATAACATTGTGATCATGGAATCAATTTTTATTAAACTTGGATCACAGCCAGACTGAACATGCATCACATCTTCAGTATTGGCAAGTAGTGTTGCTCTGTGGTGGAACATCCGTTTTATTTGGCTCTTTTGAAGAAAGGGTGGAGATTGACTTAACACATTTTGTAATAGTCACATAACCTGTTTTACTTCCAGTAAAGTCAGGCTGCAGTACATGCCTTTTTCATATAGTATGAGTATTTGCTTAATATTTCATTACTCATCAAGCATTATGGGGAGAGGCAGGAGAATGGGGTTAAAGCCCTGTACCATGGTAAGAGTTCATTCCAAGAGCTCTCCTGACTTAAAAAAAAATCAAACTTGTGGTAAGCACGGAGGAATGAACGTAGCGGGTACTTCAGAGCTCGGGGACATCTCTTAATGGCTCATAACGCTAATGGCAGGTACTCGGGAAGACTCGCTAACGGCAGGTAAGCACGGGAAGACTCGTGAAGATTTCTCTACATGTTGAAAAATGTCCACAAGAGTCCCAAATACCGACGAGTGGCCATTACCGTAAATCTCTGAGATCGAATCAGGGCAAACTCGGGAGAGCTCTTGGAATGAACTCATACCGTGGGACAGGGCTTTCAGGAGGGAGAGATAGATCCGCCATGATTGTTTGGCGGAGTAGACTTGATGGGCTGAATGGCCTAATTCTCCTCCTATTACTTACGACCTTAAGGCATTTCTGTGGAAAAAGAACCCTGTCAACATTTTGGGTCAGTGACCCTTCTTCTGAAGTTGGGGGAGAGTGGAGGGTGTGTAATATGTAAACCTTGCACTCCGCAGTTCTGAAGAAGGGGTCTTTGACCCGAAACATTGACTGGTTTCTCTGTCCACAGATGCTGCTTGACTAGTTGAGTTCTTTCGGTGTTTCTGTTTTGCTTCAGATTACAGCATCGGCAGTTTTACTTTCAATAAGGTTGATAACCTCTCATCTGTCACATTAAAATACCCTTGATTCATTGGTTTGCTGGAAGGCAAAAAAAGGTGTCACAAATTAATTTCAAAATATTGATTTGATGACATTAGACATTTGACAATAGTCAGCATTGTTTTCCTAAGGCAGATCCAGCTTCGTCATCTTGCTTCTCCCTGTTTTATAATTAAGATCAAATAAAAATGGCACAAATATCCATGTCAGCAGCAAATGCATTAGGCATTATAATGGCAATACATTAGCCTGTTAATTACAAGTCACAACAAATGGAACATTATAATATTATAACACTATAACAATATTGTAAATAAACGAGGAAACCCAAATAATCATTTATCATTCATAATTTAGTCTAACATTAGCTATGTGAGCTACAATTCTTAATTTGAGCTGATATGTGGGTTAGCTAAGTCAGCTAGTTCAGAGTTGCTAAAGGTAGGGGCTTGATATATAAAAACATGTTACAACTTAGCAAATAAAAGTTGGCTTAACACGCCCAAGTGTGCGTGTAAATAGGTGGTGCCCAATTTGGAGGTTTCAGAAGCGGTGCATCTCGACTGTTTTTGGTTCAGGTATAAAAAGATGATTTAGTCTTGGCAAAGGAACGTAGATCGTCATGGTAATACAAATCTAGGCATTGTATATTGAATTGTACAATGTGTTCCTGCTTTTGTGTGGCAATAGATAAATTGTGTTTATCTGCTACGAGTTGCTGTAATGTTGGATTACCGGTGTTTAAGCAAAACGGAATGTCAGAAGGAAACACAAAGGCACCTTCAGTCAAACTAACTGCACATGTCTCAGCCACTCTCCCTATGCCTTATCATAATGAAGATCACTATAATGACAATGAGGTAAAACTGACCCGAATTGGATACTGCAAACGTCTTGCATGTTGTTTGGAACACATGGAATGCATTGGCAATGATTTGTTACAATTTAACCATCACATTGGGGAAGAAAAACTGCAGAGCAACAAAATGACAGCAATTGGATATGTACCACGATTCGAGGGAAGCCATAATGCTGCTTTACCAGTACTTAACCGGAAGGAGAGATCAGTGAGAGATGGTTGTATCCATATGAACAATACATATCTTTGTCTACCTCTGTATTATTAGAACAGCTTGATATTATAGGAGATTTTCCAAATTGGAAAGGAGTCAAGTAGAGATTTAAGACAACCATAGCAACCATATGCAATTGGTAAACAAGTTATTTTACATATGTAAGTATAACATAATTCAGTTTAGAAGGAAAAGTATGGGAGGAAAAGCTACATTCATATGGAAAGTGCAGGAAGGCCTACAGATGGAATTGAGTATGGTCCAGAAGGCCCCATGGTCAGGCCAACATCTAATCAAAGAACATAGAACATAGAAATTAGGTGCAGGAGCAGGTCATTCGGCCCTTCGAGCCTGCACCGCCATTCAATATGTTCATGGCTGATCATCCAACTCAATATCCTGTACCTGCCTTCTCTCCATACCCCCTGATCCCTTCAGCCACAAGGACCACATCTAACTCCCTCTTAAATATGGCCAACGAACTGGCCTCAACTACCTTCTGTGGCAGAGAATTCCACAGATTCACCACTCACTGTGTGAAAAACGATTTTCTCATCTCGGTCCTAAAAGACTTCCCCCTTATCCTTAAACTGTGACCCCTTGTCCTGGACTTCCCCAACATCGGGAACAGTCTTCCTGCATCTAGCCTGTCCAACCCCTTAAGAATTTTGTAAGTCTCTGAGATCACCCCTCAATCTTCTAAATTCCAGCGAGTACAAGCCGAGTCTATCCAGTCTTCCTTTAAATAATTTAGCCACGCTGTAACACTATTAGAATAAACATCCATATTTGAATCTGATGGACTTCTAGAAATCTCCTCAGTTGAAAATGAAAATTTGAAAGACTTGTCAGCAGGCCTGGGGAGTTTAGTGAAGATGGGGAGGGGTACAAAGGAACAGTTCTGCTCTCCTAAATCATGTAAAAGAAACCCACTGTTCTCATGGCCGATTATTGGCGCACCCAGCCATAAATATAAATGATGAAGCTTGGCATCCACTGCTTTCATGTGGTATCTGATGACTCGTACAAATCTGTAAGTGTAGCTTTGATTTGCAGTACACCATGCTCGTCCTTCCTTATTTTAGAAATATTTTTGCAACTACAAGAAAGCAGCATAGACTCAAACCAAGTGTGTGTGCAAGATACTTGTACCTCCCTCAGAACCTGTCTGCAATATCTGCAAGCCTGTGCAGTTGGCCGCAGCCCTGCACTCATCCATTTGCATTCTAACCCAAGCATTCGATGCACATGCACCACTGCGATTTCAATAAGAACATACCTGAAGGTAGGACTCAGCTCATAGTTCAAGACCCAGTGCAAGATGTCCAATGGGACAAATGGCCACTTAACACAGATAGATTGTTAAGGCATAAATTACAGACACTAATGGTTCACATATGAGGGAACTATAAAATATAATCACAATTTACTTCCATCACAAATGATTCAAAATTCAAGATTCAAGAGAGTTTATTGTCATGTATCCCAGATAGGACAATGAAATTCTTGCTTTGCTTCAGCACAACAGAATATAGTAGGCATGAATAGTAAGATTAAACGAGAACTTACAGGTTTGAAGTTTCATATTTATTTTATGAGGAGTTACGATGAGCGATTACGCGAGAAGAACCCCGCCAGTCCGCATGCGCGTCAATCTTCAAAGCAGCGGTGTGAAATCACAGATAACAGTAACTGAAGTAACATAAATAAACATTAACATTATAAACTAGACCTTCCAGTTGACCTTTAAGATTTTGAGGGCCGGGAGGGGTGGGCACGTAATCGCTCATCGTAACTCCTCATAAAATAAAGATCAAACTTCAAACTGGTAAGTTCTCATTTAATCTTACTATTTTACTTCGGAGTCACGTGAGTGATTCTGTGCAGATTTCAAAGCTCTGTGATTTCACGCCGATCCAAATCCAGGCGTCTCACACTGCATCAGTATACTCAGGAGGAGTGAATAATGAGCAATACATTGAAACATGGTACTGAATAACATGTTGATGCTTTAATTCACAAAATAAACAAAAGAAAACACAATAGCGACTCCTCTCTCCCAGGGAGAAGCTATGAAACAGAACTTAAAACAGAATGTGCGAACACCCCGGTTTCAATAAGTGGTTTATTATAAAACCTCTGAAAGGTAAATTCATTTGACCATCCTGCGGCCGCGGGGATATGGTCTAGAGGGACGTCCATTGCCCTTGCTGCTGACATTGATGCCGCTCTGGCGGACGAGATTTAAAATTGTCAGTATTAACTCCTGCACAACCCAGCACTTATTTCAACCACTTTGAAATGGTCTGAACGGACACTTTCATATGTGGCTTTTTGTGGCTAATAAACAATGCCACTTCGGAGCCTCTGAGGCTCTTGGTGACCTCAATATAATGCCACAAGTGCGCCACTACACACAGCCGTAAATCCGTGGGATATGCTGACAGTACAAGCTTGAATCCTGGCACACCTGGTCTGCTTTGTCATATTCGGTCATAAATGTAAAACGTAACGTCATTCCCTGATGACACCATCCTGTCCAGATGCAGTTTGTGCAAAGCCTGAACCCTTTGCGCTGATACCAGCGCCATGAGCATGACCAACTTTAGCGTAATCTTTGAAATGACAAGGATGTGGCTGGACCCCATTGACAAAGCAGCATGAGTACCTTGCTCACATCCCAGATTTCAGAGTACCTAGGCCTGAGGGGATTGGAATTAAAAACACCCTTCATAAATCTGGATATTAACGGATGAGATCCTACAGACTGAAGTTCCGACCCATGGCATAGGTATGACGACAGGGCACTACTGCCACTACTGATGGCACTATAGCTCAACCCTACATCAAAATATAACTTGGACAGAAATTCGAGCACATCTGGGATGGAAGCTGTGTGGTATGTAATGTTCCCATGTAAACATTCGCTGTGATGGTATTTCAGTTTCAGTCACAGAGACCGACGTCAGGAAATCCTTCAGAGGGGTGAACCCTCAAAAAGCGCCTGGACCTGATGGTATACACGGCCGTGTTCTAAAAACCTGTGCGGACCAACTGGCTGGAGTTTCTACGGTCATTTTCAACCTCTCAATTCTGAGGTCTGAGGTCCGCACCTGCTTTCAAAGGGCATTAATTATACCAGTGGCCCAGAAGAGTAAGGTGACGGGCCTCAATGACTATCGACCAGTTGCACTAACGCCTGTGGTGATGAAGTGCTTTGAGAGGTTGATCATGGAACAAATCAACTCCTACCTCGATAAAAACCTGGACCCACTGCAGTTCGCTTACCGCCACAACAGATCACGGTGGATGCGATCTTGCTGGCCCTCCACTCCGCTCTGGACCACTTGGACAACAAAAACTCATATGTCAGGCTGTTATTTATCAATTACAGCTCGGCATTTAACACAATCATCCCCTCCAAACTGGTTACCAAACTCGCAGAACTGGGCCTCTGTGCATCCCTCTGCAATTGGATCCTCGACTTCCTCATTCACAGACCACAGTCTGTTCGTATTGGTGGAAATGTGTCAGACTCGATAACAATCAGCACGGGAGCACCTTAGGGCTGCGTGCTCAGCCCCCTGCTGTACTCACTCTATACTCATGACCGCAGAGCCGGTCACAGTGCGAACTCTATCATCAAGTTCGCTGACGACACCACTGTTGTGGGACATATCACTGATGGGGATGAGTCAGAGTATAGAAGAGAGATCGAGCAACTGTCCATATGGTGCCAGCACAATAACCTGACCCTCAACACCAGCAAAACCAAAGAACTGATTGTGGACTTTGGAAGGAGTACGATGGGGAGCCACAGTCCTGTTTATATCAACAGGTCGATGGTTGAAAGGGTCAAGAGCTTCAAATTCCTGGGCGTGCACATCTCTGAAGATCTTTCCTGGTCCGAGAACACTAATGCAATCATCAAGAAAGCACATCAGCGCCTCTACTTCCTGAGAAGATTACAGAGAGTTGGTTTGTCAAGGAGGACTCTCTCTAACCTCTACAGGTGCACAATAGAGAGCATGCTGACCGGTTGCATCGTGGCTTGGTTCAGCAACTTGAGTGCCCTGGAGAGGAAAAGACTACAAAAAGTAGTAAACACTGCCCAGTCCATCATCGGCTCTGACCTTCCATCCATCGAGGAGATTTATTACAGTCGCTGCCTCAAAAAGGCTGGCAGTACCATCAAAGACCCACACCATCCTGGTCACAATCTCATCTCCCTGCTATCTTCAGGTAGAAGGTACAGGAGTCTGAAGACTGCAACAACCAGGTTCAGAAATATCTACTTCCCCACAGCCATCAGGCTATTAATCCTGGCTCGGACCAAACTCTGATTATTAATAACGCATTATCTGTTATTTGCACTTTATCAGTTTATTTATTCATGTCTGTATATATTTATATTATAACCATATAACCATATAACCATATAACAATTACAGCACGGAAACAGGCCCTCTCGGCCCTTCCAGTCCGTGCCGACCATTTGTTTTCCCCTAGTCCCATCTACCTGCACTCAGACCATACCCCTCCATTCCCTTCACGTCCATATACTTATCCACTTTACTCTTAAATGTTAAAATCGATCCTGCCTCCACCACTTCTGCTGGAAGGTCACTCCACACAGCCACCACCCTCTGAGTAAAGAAGTTCCCCCTCACGTTACCCCAAAACTTCTGTCCCTTAATTCTCATGTCATGCCCTCTTGTTTGAATCTTCCCTACCCTCAATGGGAAAAACGTATCCACGTCAACTCTGTCTATCCCTTAAAGATCTCAATCAAGTCCCCCCTTAACATTCTGCGCTCCAAAGAATAAAGACCTAACTTGTTCAACCTTTCTCTGCAACATAGTTGCTGGAGCCCTGGCAACATTCTAGTAAATCTCCTCTGTACTCTCTCTATTTTGTTGACATCCTTCCTATAACTAGGTGACCAAAATTGTACACCATACTCCAGAATTGGTCTTACCAATGCCTTGTACAATTTTAACATTACTTCCCTACTCCTATATTCAATGCTCTGATTTATAAAGGCCAGCACACCAAAGGCTTTCTTTACCACCCTATCTACATGCGATTCCACCTTCAGGGAACTATGCACAGTTATTCCTAGATCCCTCTGTTCCACAGCATTCCTCAATTCCCTACCATTTACCATGTACGTCCTATTTTGATTTGTCCTGCCAAGATGTAGCACTTCACACTTAACAGCATTAAACTCCATCTGCCATCTTTCAGCCCACTTTTCCAAATGGCCCAAATCTCTCTGTAGACTTTGAAAATCTACTTCATTATCCACAACACCACCTATCTTAGTATCATCTGCATACTTACTTATCCAATTTTCCACCCCATCATCCAGATCATTGATGTACATGACAAACAACAGTGGACCCAACACAGATCCCTGAGGCACCCCACTGGTCACCGGCTTCCAACCTGACAAACAGCCATCCACCATTACTCTCTGACATCTCCCATTCAGCCACTGTTGAATCCATCTTGCTACTCCGCCATTAACACCCAAAGATTGAACCTTCTTAACCAACCTTCCATGGGGAACCTTGTCAAAGGCCTTACTGAAATCCATATAGACAACGTCCACTGCTTTACCCTCATCAATTTCCCTAGTTACCGCTTCAAAAAATTCAAGAAGTTTTGTCAAACATGACCTTCCAGGCACAAATCCATGTTGACTGTTCCTGATCAGACCCTGTTTATCCAGATGCTTATATATATTATCTATAAGTATCCTTTCCATTAATTTGCCCACCACTGACGTCAAACTAATAGATCTATAATTGCTAGGTTTATTCTTTGAACCCTTTTTAAACAATGGAACAACATGCGCAGTACGCCAATCCTCCGGCACTATTCCCGTTTCTAATGACATTTGAAATATTTCTGTCATAGCTCCTGCTATTTCTACACTAACTTCCCTCAATGTCCTAGGGAATATCCTGTCAGGACCTGGAGACTTATCCACTTTTATATTTTTCAAAAGTGTCAGTACTTCCTCCTCTTTGAATCTCATAGTTTCCATAGCTACTCTACTTTTTCCCCTTAACTCACAGAGTTCAATATCCTTCTCCTTGGTAAATACCGAAGAAAATAAATTGTTCAATATCTCCCCCATCTCTTTTGGCTCTGCAGATAGCTGTCCATTCTGGTTCTCTAAAGGTCCAATTTTATCCCTCGTTATCCTTTTGCTATTAATATAGCTGTAGAAACCCTTTGGGTTTACTTTCACCTTTCTTGCCAAAGCAACCTCATATCTTCTTTTAGCCTTCCTATTTTCTTTCTTAAGATTCTTTTTACATTCTTTATACTCCTCTAGCACCTCATTTACTCCATGCCTCCTATAATTATTGTAGATATCTCTCTTTTTTCGAAACAAGTGTCCAATTTCCCTTGAAAACCATGGCTCTTTCCAATTTTTACTATTTGCTTTCAACCTAACAGGGACATAAAGATTCTGTACTCTTACAATTTCCCCTTTAAATGTCCTCCATTTCTCTTCTTCATCCGTCCCATGAAACAAAGTGTCCCAATTCACTCCTTTATGATATATGGACACACTGATCTGTTTTGTACTAAATGACTACTATGTTCTGTGTGCTGAAGCAAAGCAAGAATTTCATTGTCCTATCAGGGACACATGACAATAAACTCGAACTTGAACTTGAACAAAACTCCTCCCATTTCCTGACATGAGAGATATACTGCTTTTTCGTACCTCCAGGATGATGTGATGACATCCACTGTACGATTGGATAGTCCCAGACCCAGGTATGGCCTTCTTAGAATCCGCAAATTAACAGATCAACACAATCATACAACGGGTGTTGATCTCCGGTCACAGGGTGCATAATAGATCATGACGTTTTGGAACCACCATAATAGGCTGTGTAATAATGTCCAAAATGAGAGGGAACCATGGCTGTGTAGGCCAGTGGGGTACCACCAAAACTCCTGAAGCGGAGTCCTGCTTGATCTTGGTCAAGCGCCGACTGATGAGGCAGAATGGGGGAAATGCACATAAAACATTCCGCCCCAGTGTAGCGAGAACGCATCTACCACTATTGCCCCTGAATCTGGTTCCCATGAAACATACTTCGGTACCTGGTGAATGCAAACAAATCGATATCTGGCATCCCATACCGAACAACAATCTCATTAAATACATCATGATTCAACATCCATTCTGTGTTGTCATTGAATTTGCGTGACCTGGTGTCTGCCACCATATTGAATCTGCCTGGCAAGTAGACAGCTGATATCCAAATGTTATTTTTAATGCACCAGTGCCAAATAAGGTTAGCCAATCTGTCACAAGATTTTGACTTGATTCCACCCATGTGATTAACATACGCCACTGCCGTGGTGTTGTCAATCTGAAGCTGTACATGTAAGCGATGCTTAGTGATACAATAAGCCTTGAGCCCGTAAAATGCTCCTAAAACCTCTAAATAATTAATTCCGTGTGATTGGAGAATAAATGCCTCATGCATATTCCATCTGCCTCCATAGCTAGAAATGGTATCAGTAGCACCCCAACCTAGGGCACTAACATCAGTCTGAAAAACAACTGAAGGTGCTTCCATCAGAATTTTGCTAGAACAATTTGAAATATTTCTTATCCACCACTGTACTTCAGCAATGGCTTCAAATGGTAATTGCATGAGCCGGTTGAAATTATCTGCATGTATTCTGAGTGCCTGTACCTTTTGCCTCTGTAAATTTTGGTAATTCAAAGGTCCATACTGCACAGCTGGAAAGGCAGCTACCAATTTGCCAATCAAGCTGGCCACCTGCTTAATTGAAGGTGATTGCTTCCCCAAGAGCTTGATGCAGCCATCAATTAAATCTAATCTCTTGCCTTTGGGAAGAGTCACAGACATGTGAGTTGAATTAACTGTGAATCCCAAATAGTCAATTACTTTAACCGGCACCAATTTTGATTTAGCTGGATGGATGAGAAACCCCAATCTCTCAACCATGAGTTTAACAGCGGAACCTGGGTTTTTCCAATTATTAATATGTCATCCAAATAAGCCATTACAATACGACCCTGAGCCCAGAGTAACCCCAGTACTGGCTTTAGCAGCTTTGTAAATAATCTAGGGGCTGAGGTTAACCCATTAGGCAGTGCTTTAAATTACCATAATTGCCCCATCCAGCTAAATTTCAAATATCTCTGATACTCTTTATGAACAGGCACTGAGTAATATGCATCCTGAAGATCTATACATACCATATAACACCCTCTGGAAACCAATTACTTGGCAGTAGCAAATGTTTCCATTTTAAAATGATTATACTGCACAAATGGATTAAGTCCTGACAGGTCCAAAATAATCCGACTCTCACCATCTTTCTTTGGTCTAAGAAAAATATTAGATACGAATTGGTGAGTTTGATAAACTGTCTTCTCAATTACACCTTTAAACTATCTGAAGAAGGGTCTCGACCCGAAACGTCACCTATCTCCTTCGCTCCTTAGATGTTGCTGCACCCGCTGAGTTCCTCCAGCTTTTCGTGTAACCCTCGATTCTCCAGCATCTGCAGTTCCTTTTTTAACACTTAAAACTATAATTCTCCAATTTCAGCTTGAACCTCCAAATTCTCTTTTTGTGAGAAAATGAGTGCCCGCTCTGGCATATGCTGTGTGGGTGGACACAAATTGGGAATACATTAAATTCAAAACCCTTGTATACTCTGCAGTATACAGTGCTTGTCAATCGCTTTGACACTAGTTTCAGAACCTTGTTGTCATTTTTCACAACTCTAGATACAAAACTCAAAACGGTGACCACTTGTATCACAGGCTGTCCAACGTTCAAAACATTGCATTATGTATTCGTATCTTTAAAGAAAGCTTGCACTCACAGAATTATTGGTTCAAACAACTCATTTATCATGAAATACCATAGGGACATTTCTTTAGATCACCCACACACAACATACACATAGTTTCACCGTTTAGTTGTTCGTACAACCATTAAATATTGTAGTACAAAATATGTGATACATGTTTCATCCTGTGCTACACGTAATGTCACTGTAAAAGGATTAGTAGAGAGAATACCACAGACACAGTGGAATCATTGAACAAAGCTGAAATTTATTGATGAATACAAACTCAATGACAACATAGGTTGAATGAAAGCAACAATTACTGTAACAAAACAAAAAAAAAGTCTTGCAAAACAAACTGACGTGTTCCTCACCTGGCTACTGTACAGTAAGAAAAAAAGCTAAACAAAGGATCAACAATCACTCGTCATCCCCATCAACCCTGTCTTGTGGATTGGGCCACAGGTTCCCAGCCACATCCGCATAGATGTTTTTGTTTGCCAAACATCTTGGAAAGTACCTTCGCATATGGCGAATCCAGGCCTGACACTGGTCTGCTGTAATGTCATCGCAGGCATTGTCCTAGGCCTGAAGACGGGTCACTTGTTGATGCGGATGCCGATCATACACTTTCCACCTCCATGTGGAGAAAAATTCCTCAATGGGGTTAAGGAAAGGAGAGTATGGGGGCAAGTACACAGTGAGGAACTGTGGATGGGCCTGAAACCATGCCTGCACCAGATGAGCGTGGCGGAACCTGACGTTGTCCCACACAATGACATAAATTACACCAACAGCTCTACAGACTAGAGTTAGCTCATCAAGAAATGCAACAAGGAGCTCTGCATTGTATGCACCAATCAAAGATCTACGCCCTACCACACCATCTGCTGATATCGCCGCACACATACTGATGTTGACCCCACGTCGTGCAGGTACTTGTATGGTTGCCCGCTGGCCAATTAAAGTTCGCCCTCTCCTCCTTGTCTTGGCCAGGTTGAAGCCTGCCTCATCCACAAAAACAAATTTGTGATGATTTTCATCCACATCCAGGGCCATCACCCTCTATGTACAAAAAGACATGTTGGAAAGAGAATTACTGTACAGTATTGATTACAGTACAATGATGGGGAATTTTTCACAAACAGGCATCATGAAACTGAACATACCTGAACATACTCAATCCTCAGTTGCTTCACTGCCTGCATTTCTTTCAAAAGACACACAGTACAACTGTTTGAGGGACACCTGGTGCCTTTTCAGAACACGTGCAATGGTTGGCAAACTTATGGCTTCCACATTCCTGAAGAGATCTTCATCGTCCAGGATGTTCTGTCTGATTTCTCTAAGCCGAATGTCATTTCTGGCCCGGACCATGTTGACCACAGCCCGTTCCTGTTCCTCAGTGAGGAGTTTGCCTCTGCCTCCACTATTGGGTCTAGTCTCAATTCTGTAGGGAATATGACAGGAAGAACATGTAATCATACTGTAGAACACATTTTCATAGTCACATTACCTACTCTGTGTTGCACATTGGCATGTAGTGTACAATCATTTGACAATTACAGTAAGAGTAGCCTACAGTACTGTAATGTTTACTGTAGTGCATGCTGAAGACTTACCGGTTCTCATTGCGGAAAGTTCTAATGATTGAGGCCACGGTTGATCTTCTAAGGTTTGGTTGTATCATTCTCGCTGCCTCAATCATTGTCATGCCATGATTGATGACATGACCTACAATCATTGCTCTAATCTCATTGGAGAGTCTTTGCCGTTGCTGTCCTGGTCCTTGTCCTCGACCCCGTTCCCCCACACCTCTCAAACGGGGCCCATGGCCACCTCTCAAAAGGGGTGCTTGTCCCCTGCCATTCCTTTGACCTCGTCTTCCTCCTCTTCCTCCTCTTCCTTCTCCTACTTGACCTCTATGGTGCCCACCTGCCTGCTCCATGTTGTATCACTACAGATGTTGTTGTGGATGCCACTTACACCCATACCACAAGGTCAGATCAATCATCAGCAACGAATTGGTGTCACAGGTGGTGTCAATCATTGTCGTCATCCTGAAACTTTCATGATCTGACCATGCTCATCCTCAGTTTCCATAAGACTATGCTTTAAGAGTAATGCAACAGTTATTTTGAGCATGGAGGGTACACAAAAAGCTGGAGAAACTCAGCGGGTGCAGCAGCATCTAAGGAGCGAAGGAGATAGGCGACGTTTCGGGTCGAGACCCTTCTTCAGTTATTTTGAGCAGTTGTATCAATTGATAGTTAGATTATTGTAATGAAATGAATAGACAGTCTTCTCAAATGTAATGTGTGAATTGCATTTTGAAATGGTTATGCTTTGATGTTAAGTTGTGTCATTTTGAACAGGTGATTATAGTTCAATGGACAAATGATCTTTGGTTTATGTGAATTGTATCCAAGAAATTGGAAAAAGTGTTAGAGTTTTGAAAAAAGTGCATTTTGATCATTGGTTGTGAGTTTTGTATCTAGAGTTGTGAAAAATGACATCAAGGTTCTGAAACTAGTGCCAAAGCGATTGACAAAAACTGTAAACAAGTTTGATGTTATTTCATACCCTTCTTTCAGAAACCAGTGTAACCTCCCCCAACTGGTAGGTAATTCTCACTCATTATGTTTCGACAAGAACCAGACCCACCTACCTCCATGGTTACCGGTGGAGTTCTTTGTCCCCTGGTTCTGGAGGGAAAAGGCATGTTCGACTGCTAGAGTGCGCCAGCTGCGCACATTGAATGGCCGGCTTGGTCCTTGCCCAGACCCGGTTTCAGCAAACTGCTTGTAGGGGTACTGCCTCCGAAGGGTTCTGCTGGTCACTGGCGTCTTGATGAGCCCGACGGTTTTTGCCGGATGTTACTAGGCTTACACAGGGAAGCGAACCTCGGGTTAATGGTAGGGCGGATGGTGGTCTTCCTAAGGCTGTTTATCTCAAAGTGCACATTGCACATGAGAATCAGGGCATCCTGCTGAACGTCAGTCAGGTGTCCACCATCCACCAACCTACCGAAAGCCATAATGCCCGATGCGAGCAGCTTCACCGCCCTTTGCAGCTATATCACCTGCGCCCTGATGCCTACGCTCATATGGCCCCAGATGGCATGGTTTACGGCCGGCACTTTAAGCAGAATACAATTCGCCGGGTTTTCATAGTTATTGGCAGTTAACATAGAAACATAGAAATTAGGTGCAGGAGTAGGCCATTCAGCCCTTCGTGCCTGCAACGCCATTCAATATGATCATGGCTGATCATCCAACTCAGTATCCCGTACCTGCCTTCTCTCCATACCCTCTGAGCCACAAGGGCCACATCCAACTCACTCTTAAATATAGCCAATGAACTGGCCTCTACTACCCTCTGTGGCAGAGAGTTCCAGAGACTCACCACTCTCTGTGTGAAAAAAAGTCTTTCTCATCTCGGTCTTAAAGGATTTCCCCCTTATCCTTAAGCTGTGACCCCTTGTCCTGGACTTCCCCAACATCGGGAACAATCTTCCTGCATCTAGCCTGTCCAACCCCTTAAGAATTTTGTAAGTTTCTATAAGATCCCCTCTCAATCTCCTAAATTCCAGAGAGTATAAACCGAGTCTATCCAGTCTTTCTTCATAAGACAGTCCTGACATCCCAGGAATCAGTCTGGTGAACCTTCTCTGCACTCCCTCTATGGCAATAATGTCCTTCCTCAGATTTTAGAGACCAAAAACTGTACGCAATACTCCAGGTGTGGTCTCACCAAGACCCTGTACAACTGAAGTAGAACCTCCCTGCTCCTGTACTCAAATCCTTTTGCTATGAAAGCTAACATACCATTCGCTTTTTTCACTGCCTGCTGCACCTGCATGCCTACTTTCAATGACTGGTGTACCATGACACCCAGGTCTCGCTGCATCTCCCCTTTTCCTAATCGGCCACCATTTAAATAATAGTCTGCTTTCCTGTTTTTGCCACCAAAGTGGATAACCTCACATTTATCCACATTATACTGCATCTGCCAAACATTTGCCCACTCACCCAGCCTATCCAAGTCACCTTGCAGTCTCCTAGCATCCTCCTCACAGCTAACACTGCCCCCCAGCTTAGTGTCATCCGCAAACTTGGAGATATTGCCTTCAATTCCCTCATCCAGATCATTAATATATATTGTAAATAGCTGGGGTCCCAGCACTGAGCCCTGCGGCACCCCACTAGTCACTGCCTGCCATTGTGAAAAGGACCCGTTTACTCCTACTCTTTGCTTCCTGTTTGCCAGCCAGTTCTCTATCCACATCAATACTGAACCCCTAATACCGTATGCTTTAAGTTTGTATACTAATCTCTTATGTGGGACCTTGTCGAAAGCCTTCTGGAAGTCCAGATATACCACATCCACTGGTTCTCCCTTATCCACGCTACTAGTTACATCCTCGAAAAATTCCACAAGATTCGTCAGACATGATTTACCTTTCGTAAATCCATGCTGACTTTGTCCAATGATTTCACCACTTTCCAAATGTGCTGCTATCCCATCTTTAATAACTGACTCTAGCAGTTTCCCCACTACCGATGTTAGACTAACTGGTCTGTAATTCCCCGTTTTCTCTCTCCCTCCCTTCTTAAAAAGAGGGGTTACATTTGCTACCCGCCAATCCTCAGGAACTACTACAGAATCTAAAGAGTTTTGAAAGATTATCACTAATGCATCCACTATTTCCTGAGCTACTTCCTTAAGTACTCTGGGATGCAGCCTATCTGGCCCTGGGGATTTATCGGCCTTTAATCTACTCAATTTAGATTATCCCTGGATGTTCAGCTCCCAGCCTACGTCACCCTGGAGCCATGTCTCCGTGATCCCAACTATATCATAATCATTAATATCTATCTGCACGTTCAACTCGTCCACCTTATTACGAATACTCCTTGCATTGAGACACAAAGCCTTCAGGCTTGTCTTTACAACGCACTTACCCCTTATACAATTTTGCTGAAAAGTGGCCCTTTTTGATTTTTGCCCTGGTTTTGTCTGCCTGCCACTTTTACTTTTCACCTTGCTACCTATTGCTTCTACCCTCATTTTACACCCACCTGCCTCTCTGCTCTTGTACCCATCCCCTTGCCACATTAGTTTAAATCCTCCCCGACAGCACTAGCAAACACTCCCCCAAGAACATTGGTTCCATTCCATTCCAGGTGCAAACCGTCCTGTTTGTACCGGTCCCACCTCCCCCAGAACTGGTCCCAGTGCCCTAAAAATTTGAATCCCTCACCCTTGCACCACTTTTCAAGCCACGTATTCATTTGCAATATCCTCCTATTTCTACTCTGACTGGCCCGTGGTACTGGTAGTAATCCGGAGATTACTACCTTTGAGGTCCTACTTTTAAGTTTATCTCCTAGCTCCCTAAATTCACCTTGTAGGACCTCATCCCTTTTTTTACCTATATCGTTGGTGCCAACATGTACCACGACAACTGGCTGTTCACCCTCCCCCTCCAGAATGTTCTGCAGCCGTTCAGTGACATCCCTGACCTTTGCACCAGGGAGGCAACATACCATCCTGGAGTCTCGTTTGCGGCCGCAGAAACGCCTATCTATTCCCCTGACAATTGAATCCCCTATTACTATTGCCCTTCCCCTCTTTTTTCCCCCCTCATGTGCTGCAGAGCCACCCATGGTGCCATGAACTTGGCTGCTGCTGCATTCCCCTGATGAGCCATCTCCCTCAACAGTATCCAAAATGGTATACCTGTTTAGGAGGAAGATGACCGCAGGGGACTCCTGCACTACCTGCCTACTGCTTTGCTGGCTATTGGCCACCCGTTCCCTTTTTGTCCTCTTACCTTTTGCCTGCGGTGTGACCAACTCACTGTACGTGCTATCCACGACTTTCTCTGCATCGTGGATGCTCCAGTATGAATTCAGCCGCAGTTCCAATCGTTCAATGCGGTCTGCCAGGAGCTGCAGCTGGACACACTTCCTGCAAACGTAGTCACCAGGGACACCGACCATCTCCCTGATCTCCCACATGTTGCAGGCTGAACAAACCACGGGGCCAATCTCTACTGCCATACCTTACTCCCAAATTACTCTGTATTAAATATTAAAAAAAACACAAAAACTTATCCTTTAAACTTTACTACTAAATACTGAATCCTTAACTCCCAGAATCCCTAACTCCCAGAATCCCTAACTCCCAGAATCCCTAACTCCCAGAATCCCTAACTCCCAGAATCCCTAACTCCCAGAAGGCAGAAATGTAAAATTGTAAACCCGGGGTTGCACCCAATCAGCTGCTTCCTCGGGTCCTCTTCCACCAATCAGCGGCTTCCTCAAAAAAACCCACTTCTCCAAATGGAATGTTATGGATTTGGGTAAAAACAAGCCCCGCGCTAGATTTTATAGCTTACCGGTCGGGTGTCGCTCCTCCCCCTCCTCCTCTTCCAACGGCTCCTGTGGGCCTCTGAAAAAACAAGCCCCGCGCTGGATTTTATAGCTTACCGGTCGGGTGTCGCTCCTACCCCCTCCTCCTCTTCCAACGGCTCCTGTGGGCCTCTGAAAAAAACAAGCCCCGCGCTGATTTTATAGCTTACCGGTCGGGTGTCGCTCCTCCCCCTCCTCCTCTTCCAACGGCTCCTGTGGGCCTCTGAAAAAAACAAGCCCCGCGCTAGATTTTATAGCTTACCGGTCGGGTGTCGCTCCTCCCCCTCCTCCTCTTCCAACGGCTCCTGTGGGCCTCTGAAAAAAAACAAGCCCCGCGCTAGATTTTATAGCTTACCGGTCGGGTGTCGCTCCTCCCCCTCCTCCTCTTCCAACGGCTCCTGTGGGCCTCTGAAAAAAACAAGCCCCGCGCTAGAATTTATAGCTTACCGGTCGGGTGTCGCTCCTCCCCCTCCTCCTCTACCAACGGCTCCTGTGGGCCTCTGAAAAAAAAAAAACAAGCCCCGCGCTGGAATTTATAGCTTACCGGTCGGGTGTCGCTCCTCCCCCTCCTCCTCTACCAACGGCTCCTGTGGGCCTCTGAAAAAAACAAGCCCCGCGCTGGATTTTATAGCTTACCGGTCGGGTGTCGCTCCTCCCCCTCCTCCTCTACCAACGGCTCCTGTGGGCCTCTCTGGCCAGCTCCTGAAGCTGGTGTGAGGCCAAGTAATTTATACTCACAGCCAACTCTTCCCCCTGCGGCTCTCCGGAGTCTATTGGGACGACAAACTGTGCTGCCAGGAATGAGACCTCTGGCTCGTGCCTTTCGTCCCTTGGGGCAGCCTCCAATGCTAAGCCCACAGATTCAGCGTCAGAATTGTACTGACCCGTTATGCTCTCCTCCTCCAAGAGGGAGACACTAGGCAACCCTGTAGGTGCTGCTGGCGCGGGATCTTGGAGAGGCCGGCGCTCTTGATGGAGCATCCTCTCCAGTAGGAGCTCCATCCTGGATATCCGTGACATGGTATCCATTCTTGAGGGAGAACCCTCCAGACCGGACTCATCCGAGTCTATCAGCCGTACAGACTTTCTAGTGGCCTTACGCCCCTCCAGCGCAGCCACGGTGTCCTCAGACACCAAGTCTGAAGTTGCTGGTCTTGCTATTAGTGACTCGGTAGATGAACTAGGCAGCCACCCGCTACCCGCACTCCCGCAGTCTTTAGTTACTTTCGCAATGGCTCGCCTTGCTCTCAACGATTTCTCCATGCTTGGACTCGTCCTCCTGTAACAAGCGCGGAAATGACCTCCAACAAGTTTGACACTTACCTGAGGCTTTTTAAACTTACCGCTGGAGAAGCGCTGCTCCTCCCAGCCCATCGCTGCACCATGCGTCAGGTGTAATGACGCGTAAGCAGACTGGCGGGGTTCTTCTCACAGAATCATTCACATGACCTCGAAGTAAAATATAGTAGGCATGATTTAACAAACCTAAACTAATACTCCCTGGTATGCCATCCAGTTATAAATCTGTTATAAAAAATCACACCAACCACTGTTAATAGTAAGATTAAACGAGAACTTACCAGTTCGAAGTTTGATCGTTATTTTATGAGGAGTAACGATGAGGGATTACGTGAAGAAGCCCCGCCTGGCGCTGGAACGGCATACTTCAAAGCAGCGGCATGAAAAATACAGAACATAATAGCCGGAGTAAGATAGTAAGGCTCAACATAGATTTAGAACTACCAGATGATCATTTATTTTATGAGGGTTGGGAGTGGAGGGCACGTAATCCCTCATCGTTACTCCTCATAAAATAACGATCAAACTTTGAACGGGTAAGTTCTCGTTTAATCTTACTATTTTACTTCGGAGTCACGTGAGTGACTACGTGAAGATTTTGAAGCTTTCTGTGTTTTTTATGTCGTAGACTCATTCCATACGACACTCTGGCTCATTCAACACAGTAATGAGCAAAATAACACATTTTGTCCTCCAAACATTGCCTCAAGTTATGTGATAAATTATTTCATGTTATAAAAGAATAAAAGTAATGCCCTTTCCATTGAAAGGTAAGTTTATCACAAAATATCAATTGATATATATAATTTGATGGTATGAACAAAGCAACTATTATAGAGAACCCAACACTCCGTGTCCAATCCTGACACCATGACTGGTTCATTTAATTTAATATTTATTTTACACCCTCCTGTGGCCTTGCATCTTTGCTCGAGCGGCTCATCCTGTGCCATTCCTGTGAATGTATCTACCCCCTTAACAGAGTGATTTTCCACATTTCAGTGTCTAGTTCTACTGAGTGTTATTCAATTTTTAACCATCTAGAATACATTTCTCTAGAACCATCAGTTTTTACTGAAACCTAATGTGGTTTTTTGTGTGTAATAAGTAGTGCTGTCTCATCACCACAGAGACTCTTACCTACTTCAACATATTTCATCAATGTTCACACACACACACAATTTAAGGCCGACAGGATATGCTTATAGGTTTACCTTGGTTTCAGCTCTTCTTGGTGTGCTTTGTTTGGTAAATTCATAAACATATATGATAATGTAATCTGTATCCACATGCGATTATAACGTAATATTTGCAATGTTTGCACTTATGTTGATACTAAAGTCATCAGCATTATTACTTTCAATGTTAACTTTTTTGAATCATTGATAGAATTGGAGTCCATTGCCTAAGGCAATTCAGGACTATATTGATCTCTCGACTTATGTATTGCAATTTTGGACAGATTATATATATATATATATATATATATATATATATATATATATATATATATATATATATATATATATATATATATATATATATATATATATATATATATCTATATTTATATCTACATATATATCCCTTTTCATATCGGGATATTACGAATGAACCCGATAACTTCTTGGTTAGTATATCGTCCGTAAATAGGACGATAAACACACTGAGCCCTATTATTGGCTCTATCAATTAGATACTCAGAAAAAATGCAATCCACAAGGAACTCACATATATCTAATATGACAAATAACTTTACTGTCTACACAGACTTCCAATTTCTTATAACAAAATATTGTTTTTTAAACTTATTTCTGCAAATTGCAGGTATAACACTTCTTTTATACATAATTATTTTATTGTTATGTTGTTATATTAGTTAAACAATCATAGACTTCTTTGACCATCAAACTGTTGTAATGGTCTGGTCAACCTGCAGATAGTCCAATTCATAGTTTCATGTCATGGATGCCTTTTTACAACAATAAATTACTGCAACTATGAATCATCACAAGTGGTTCAACATCACTCAATATTTATGAAAACCATGAAGGATCCGTTTTGGGCCACCAAAATGCCTCTGGCAGTGTCCTGCTACATTTTCATCAGACTCTGCCCTATCAGACAAAAATGAAGAACATAAAAGAACCTTTCCTCATGTAATTGAGAGAAATGCATCCACCTTTCCTGTTCTTGGTTTACCCACGAGAACATTTGAAAGATCGGTGATTTAATCTGTATATAACCAGATTAATCGTAAGTAATCCATATTAATGACAATGTATTTTCCCCCCTTAATTTGTTGTCTGCGATAACATTGTGTCTTTCTTAGAGATAAACATCTGGACTAAAACATTTTAGAATATGCCACATCTGTTTACTCAGATAATCACATGATTATTATTTTACTTATCTTATGTGATTTAATATATGCCACAACCGTGGTATTGTTCACCTTGATATGACATGGACACTTCCATAATAGAAACATAGAAACATAGAAACATAGAAATTAGGTGCAGGAGTAGGCCATTCAGCCCTTCGAGCCTGCACCGCCATTCAATATGATCATGGCTGATCATCCAACTCAGTATCCCGTACCTGCCTTCTCTCCATACCCTCTGATCCCCTTAGCCACAAGGGCCACATCCAACTCACTCTTAAATATAGCCAATGAACTGGCCTCAACTACCCTCTGTGGCAGAGAGTTCCAGAGACTCACCACTCTCTGTGTGAAAAAAGCCTTTCTCATCTCGGTCTTAAAGGATTTCCCCCTTATCCTTAAGCTGTGACCCCTTGTCCTGGACTTCCCCAACATCGGGAACAATCTTCCTGCATCTAGCCTGTCCAACCCCTTAAGAATTTTGTAAGTTTCTATAAGATCCCCTCTCAATCTCCTAAATTCCAGAGAGTATAAACCGAGTCTATCCAGTCTTTCTTCATAAGACAGTCCTGACATCCCAGGAATCAGTCTGGTGAACCTTCTCTGCACTCCCTCTATGGCAATAATGTCCTTCCTCAGATTTGGAGACCAAAACTGTACGCAATACTCCAGGTGTGGTCTCACCAAGACCCTGTACAACTGAAGTAGAACCTCCCTGCTCCTGTACTCAAATCCTTTTGCTATGAAAGCTAACATACCATTCGCTTTTTTCACTGCCTGCTGCACCTGCATGCCTACTTTCAATGACTGGTGTACCATGACACCCAGGTCTCGCTGCATCTCCCCTTTTCCTAATCGGCCACCATTTAAATAATAGTCTACAGACTATAATAGAACAATCAATATTTAATCCATAACTCCTTATACTTCAATAATTAATACAAATGTTTGGAGAAATTTCTTAGGACAATCCATTTGCAAATACCTGGTATTATTGTCCGTAGTCCCAACAAGAGACGTATCAATTATCTTTATAAGAATAGATAATATTCTTATCTTACCCAAATATTCACAGAAGCTGTCCATCATCTGTTAATACTTGCTTCAGCTTGCAACAGCTGCTAAGCTTATAGTTGAAGCAGCTTGTGAACCTTTTTTATCCATTATTTTAATAATGATAATGTATCATTTGGTATTTGCATAAGCCTCTCACAAAGGCATACATATTCTTATAAGCTTCTGTATTCCTTCTTTTGGAGCTTTATTTACTCTTTACCTAGGCTCCTTTTCTAATGGATGGACAAAGTATGTCAACAAAGCAATGAGACATATTTGTATCATTGAAGAATTTTCCATCTCTTATGGTGCTGAATTACTCCTAAATCCAGAATAGTAATTTATGAATATTTATGAATGCCTAAAACATAGGCTTTATGTGATGGGTCAGGTCCTTGCCTTTCAACAGGCTTGTAATTGCAGCACTAATTTGCAGCTGACTCTTTATAACCTTCCAATTTAAATGTGATCAAGATAAACCATGACCATGTCCTCATTAGTGCAAGTGCTGATCTTTTTATCAGTACAATTGTTCTTCCAGTATTCTGTTTAACAGCCTTGAACTGGTTTTATTCCTTTATACAATGTTTTAACTTGCACCGCTTGACCCATTTCAATTAATTTCAAGCAAATTTCAACTTATTTTGTAACAAGTTGTTTGCACCTCTTCAACGTACTTCAAGCCTTCTTTTCCCAATTATATGGGTTCGGATAAGGCTATGTTGGATTATATTTATCTATCATACTTCTGCCTTTGTTTTGATCCATTATCAAATCTTTATATTGGATCATAATTTTTTCACCCCAATAGTCTGTTCTTTTGTAATCAATATTTTTGATTTATCATAAGGCAGGTTTTATTCCATAATAATCAAGAGTTTAACATAACCTGATTTGTATTGATCTGCAAATCTAGAGTGCAGATTTGGTCCCTATACAATTACACACATATATATATCTATATATATAATTAATATTATATATTTCTTCCCATTGAGCTCCACAAACTGATGGCAATTTATTTTTATTTTAAATGCATTGGTTATTTGCACAATGTTTTATTTGTTTTCCATTGAATAGTAATGCCATGCACCAGTTTGAAATACTTTTAAATCGTATTTCCTTATATCTCATATAATTGAGACATGGCTATCATAAACGGATTCACCGTTGATATCTTTATAAAACATAAAAGTTTTATCATATTCTGCTGTTTCAACCATAACAGCTTTGGTGAGACCAATTAATTTTTAGTTTCCATGTTTACTTTTCATGGCCTCACTCATTCATTCGGGTATCGTACCTAGTACACCTCTATATATATTTTGTGCTGAAGTGTACTTGAATAAAACATAAAAGTTTTATTATTATTCTGCTGTTTTAACCATAACAGCTTTAGTGAGAGACCAACTAATTTTGGTTTCCTTGGTTATTTTCCATGGCCTCACTTCTTATTCAGGTGTTGTACCTACGCCTGTATATATATATATATATATATATATATATTGTGCTGTGGTGGGTACTTCATGACCAGCCACCACTATCAGTGCACTTTTAGGATCAGTTTTCTATTTTATTTTTACTGCCCTTGTTACTCCTGAGTTTTTCCCTCAAGGAGACTACCTTCAAACATATCTGAGGTAGATATTCCCACAATATTTCATCATATATATTAATATATGAAACCCCCTTAGGGTAGGTTAGGGAATGTTTTGGGGCCTTTTAACCCTTTTTGGCTTGAATTTTTTATTTATTTATTTATTTATTTATTTATTGAATCTTTTTTCCATTATTTTTCAAGCCATAAAGCTTTTTTAGTCTGAAGGCCTTTTATTGAACTTTTAAAATTAAGGCCTTTCTGACTTTATAACATTTTTTTTCAACTGCACTTACCTGCGGGCCCGTACCTACCGCTGTCGAGGAGCTGCCTCTGCAGCTCATGCTCTGCCGTCAGCGTCGACGTAATGCCGTTCCAGCGCCAGGCGGGGCTTCTTCATGTAGTCACTCACGTGACTCAGAAGTAAAATTACATTTTGGAAAAACATGGTTGCAGTCTCTGTACCTTTTTACTGTAGAAAAGTAAAGTTATGGTTGTGCTGAAAGTTCCAAGAAACACTATGCATGAACACAAAGAGCTGATTCACATTTAGATTCATTGAATACCACTTTGGAACCTACTATCTTTTTATCTTTGCACTGATCATTAAAAAATATAGTTTATCTGGGACTGTGAAAACACTATAGATGGTTGAAAATATTTCTAAAATATGCCAAATATTCTGTTTTATTAATAAAATTATTAATAATATTAATATTATTAATAATGCTTTATGAAAGGAAAGTTATTGCCTCCATTGTCATGTCATTTGGACGTTTGTTCCTTTATTATCTGAAATTTGCAGAGTTTCCATCAGTTGTGTTGTCCTTTTGAAGTTTTGATAGTCTTTTTATAAACTGCAGACAATTGATTGGGTAGATTGGAATTTTCTCCAGGATACAACACATCAAATAAATATAGTTCTTTTGTGAACGTAAGCCGACTGCCTAGCGATGGTGATATTAATGAATAATTGTAATATTTCTGTTCTGAATCTTCTTATCTAACCTTGCATATGCATGGAAAATTACTTCATGAGATAGATGGGTTGTGTTCGAGATAAAGTTCTGAGACTTTGCTCATAACTCAGTATAATGCCTTTGTGTAAGTTCTATTAATTCTTTAGGGATGCACTGGAAATATAGTGCTTACTAATGTAATCTTTCATACCTCTATCACGCTCCGATATGGAAATCATCCCTTGTGAATAGTTTAAATTTATAGCAACACTCACTGAACCAGAACCCAATCACATTTTATTTATCTTTGAAATGTCCCAGTTACATTCAAAAGCTGTCCAGTTTCAGTTTTATTGCGGGTAGATTTTCTGAACATTCCACCGTTCTCTCTGCCATTGCTCATCAAATAGTTATTAACCTTTGCAAATCAGTCAGTTGTAAAATGGCTTTTCTTATCTTGGTTATGCTTCACAAATTTCAGTCTTTTCCAGAAATTAAGGTACCATGTTTTAATGTTCATAGATTTTCTGCCACTTTCATCCTTCCACCTATTAGGAAACAGAAGAACTTCCATTTATACCAAGTTTGGCATTTTGAAAACACGTATAGAAAAAGTTTTTTAAGCCAATCGGGTAGAGCACGCTATGATTAACACATTCATACTCTACCAATATGTCAGCAGGAATTGTATTTGATTTTGAATATCTCAATAATGTTCATGGTTCTTGAGTTCCCAATGGAACAATTGCCATCTCTGAAAGACTGGCAGTCAGGTAAGGATGATGATGGGGCAGTGAAATCTAATGCCCCAATATGTTTTATAAGAACCTTCATTGAGATTTTAACAAAGGAATTGTGACACTACCTGTGACAAGCGAGAAAGCAGGAACAAATAAGAAATTACATTTCCATGTATTTGTTTATCATAAAGAATAATACAGCCAACACTAACATCCCACAATCAATGGTCGGTAAAATGAGTTGCTTTTTTTTTTTGTTGAGCAAGCTGGCTTTGGGAGCGGAAAAATCTCTCGTCTTCTCCTTCATATAGTATTAGTTTTTAGTTTTAGAGATGCAGCGCGGAAACCAAGTCCGTGCCGATCAGCTATCCCCGCACATTAACACTACCCTACACACACTAGGAACAATTTACATTTATGCCAAGCCAATTAACCTACAAACCTGTACATCTTTACAATGTCAAGTCAAGACAAGACAAGTCAAGAGAGTTTATTGTCCTGTGTTCCAGATAGGACAATTAAATTCTTGCTTGCTGCAGCACAACAGAATATTGTAGGCATAAATACAGAACAGATCAGTGTGTCCACATACCATAGACTATATGTATACACACACACATAAATAAACAGATAAAGTGCAATAGGCTGTTATAGTTTAGTTTGTTTGAAATTGTGTTTAATAGTCTGATGGCTGTGGGGAAGTAGCTGTTCCTGAACCTGGATGTTGCAGATTTCAGGCTCCTGTACCTTCTACCTGATGTCAGCGGAGAGATGAGTGAGTGGCCAGGGTGGTCTGGGTCCTTGATGATGCTGGCAGCCTTTTTGAGGCAGAGACTGCGATAGATCCTCTCGATGGTAGGGAGGTCAGAGCCGATGAAGGACTGGGCAGTGTTTACAACTTTTTGCAGCCATTTCCGCTCCTGGACGCTCAGGTTCCTGTACCAAGCCACTATGCAACCGGTCAGAGAAAATCCACGCAGGTCACAGGGAGATAGTACCAACTCCTTACAGACAGCACCCGTAGTCAGGATCTAACCCGAGTTTCAGATGCTGTGCCACGCTGTGCTCTACCACTACGCCACTGTGCCACCCTATTAAGGGATATTTTACATCAACCCGAGAGAGCAGAGAGGGACTTGCTTTTGTACCTCAGCAGGGACATGGCAGCATTCCCTCAGCACTGCACTGGAGCTTCATCATGGAGTGTGTGCTGCAGTTTTGTGGTTTGTGACTGAACCCACAACCACCAAAGGTACTGTATCACCACTGAAACATGTGTGGCTGGCCTGAAAATCAAATTGGTCTCCTGTTGCAAATAAATAGGATAATGCATCCTTTAAAGAAAAAAGCAGAAACAGATAGAGAAACAAGGAACTGGTGTAACACCGTAGGTCAGGCAGCATCTCTGGAGAACATGGATAGGTGCTGTTTCACATTCTGAAAAATAGGAATAGGAATACTTTATTGTCACATGTGACTAAGCACAGTGAGATTCTATGCTTGCATACACAAAGTATACAAATAGCGGCCACCTACAGCGCCGACACCGCTGCCACCACTTCACCGCTGCCGAGGCCTCACTGCTGTGGACGCCCACTTCATGTCTCCATGGTGCCAACCCGGGTCTCAGCCGCAGGCTCCGTCAGCCGCACCGCGGACCCGCGAGTCCCTGCTCCTCTGTCCAACCCGCGAGGCCCCGGCCGGGCCCCGACCCGGGAGGCATCAAGACCACGGCGATAAAACATCACCAATCCATGTTCTCCAGAGATGCTGCCTGACCCGTTGAGTTACTCCAGCACTTTGTGTCTTTTTTGGCAGAAACAGATTTTGTTTAAAAATCTAAAAGCTTTTTAAAAATACATAAGGGGCCAAACAAATATTCTTAGGCTGAATTAAGTCGATCTCTTGGGGGAATTTTGATATAAAACATAAATGTGAAATAGGGGTATAGTGACAGACGTTGGTAGAATATTAACAATAAATATAACAGAGGAGAAGGAAAGCTTTTAAAGGTGAAGCTGCTTTCACTGTCTCCTGATAGGGACATAGTGGTGCAGCAATACAGCCTCTGCCTCACAACATCAGAGATCCGGGTTCCATCCTGACCATGGGTGCTGTCTGTGCAGAGTTTTTACGTTCTCCCTGTTACCATGTGAGTTTCCTCCAGGTGCTCCAATTTCCTCCTGCATACCAAAGATGTGCAGGTTTGGCTTCTGTAAATTGCACCTCGAGTGTAGGATGCAAATGTGGGATAACATAGAACTAGTAGGCTGAAGCCCCTGCTTCCACACTGTATTTCTAAACTCTCTGAACTAAAATAATTTCAATATCAATTAAGAACTTCTGAAGTGGAGACACTGTAACACATGATGAATAAAAATAGATATTTGTGTGTGTAATCTTTGCATGTTTATTTGCTTTCCATTTGGCTTTCAGCAATATGACACTAACAAGTACTGAGAGTATTTAAGAATTGATGGCACGACAAAGTGTGTAGCATTGTTATGACTTCATATGCTCAACGAAGTGTCAAAGCTCAGATTACAAAAAATAGACAAGATTTTTTTTAACTGACATCAAAATTAATGACCATCATGAAAATAAATAATGTTTTATCTCAAAAAAATTGAGAGAAAATTATTCTTTCTTTTCTCTTGAATTTCATTTGCATTTCTTAAGAAATTTATTGGAATAGAAATTGGAGATATATTGTAACAATCAAATGTTCATTGTCATTGTCACAGAAGTCAAATAGCAGGTGTAAGTGGATCTTCGCATAGTGTTTTATATGTTTAGTGTCAATACAGTAATTAACTTTTAAGCTCTTTTTGTTCGCCAGTTTGTGATCTCATTTATCCATCATGACTGTTGTGTCCCGTTTCACCAACTATTCGGTTTACTGCATCGATGCTTATTCATGGGATGCAATGTCCTGATGAGCCAACATCTGCTAAAGTTATATGTCTCTCTTAAATTATAGGTTCTCATTGCCACCAAGTATTCCTTCAAGTTATTTTAAAGCTATGGGAAGCTTGATGCTTGTAGTATTGTTGCAGCTAATTTGAGAGCAGGCACCATGGTTTTCTGGCACAGCTCTGAGCATCTTGCTGGAACAGGTAGAGAGGGGAAGAGGTCATTATTCCAAGGATATAGGAAGCCATCCATATGCATTATGAATTGCATGGGGGAAAGTCATTAAGGGGAGAGTCAATGTAGGAGTGAGTGCACATGGTGAGGATGCTTTACCAGAGAAATTTCAATGACTTAGAATACAGTACAATCAACATTGGTGAACATAGTAACATTCCATCTGCCAGCAACTGCACCTGTATTTTCACGTGTGAACAGGTTGCGAACCAATAGATACAAACTACAGAGCAGGAAGATGGGATTTGTTCGATTAGCAGACATGTTGGGCTGAAGTTGTGCTGTGCCTTCTATGTTGTATAACTACATGACCAACACTCACATCATATTAATTTCCGTCAATCACAGCTCTTACCAATCATCCGCATGCTTCACTGGATCCTTACTCAGCCACACTCCAACAGTGGGTTGGCACAGTGGTGCAGCTGGTAGAACTGCTGCCTCACAGTGCCAGAGACTCAGGTACGATCCTGAGTGTGTGTGTGGAGTTTGCACTCCCGCTGTGGTGGTGTGGGTTTCCTCTGGGTGCTCCAGTTTCCTCCCACTTCCCAAAGACATGGGTTTATACGTTAAATTGCTTCTGTAAATTCCCCTAGTGTGTCGGCAGTGAATGCAGAAGTGGCATAGCATAGAACTACTGTGAATGGTCTTTGTGGACTTGGTGGGCTGAAGGGCTTGTTTTCATGCTATATCTTTCATTCAATCAATTCAAAACAAAAGCTCACACACACATCTGACATCTTACACACATCACTGACTATTTGAAAACAGCAGTGTCCAGTTGCACCTTCACCAATATGTTTATTTCACTCAGAAGAAGGTTACAGACATTTCCCCCCACAACAGGAACCTGGCCACAATCAATACCTTGCCTGAAGGATTAGGAGGCTGGAAAGCAGAATGCTGCCCAATCATCAGCAATGAAATATTTCCTTAACAATGCTATAAGAAGGCACTAACTCGCCAATAATCTGTTCACCTATGTCCAGTTTACTTTACATCAGTCCTACTCAGATCCACCTGGGTTCAAAGAGGGAACAAAGAGCCAAATTTCGGATGTTAGAAGAGACTGATTGTCCTTGACGTCAAACTAACGTTTGACCATATGTGGTATCTAGGGAAACCATTGTGAAGCATCATTTAGATCGGGTTCTCAGAAGCCACAAAATGTCTGAATAGTGCAATAGAAACATGTTCAGCTTAGACCTACTGGTGCCATCACGCCTCTTGATGGAAAGGGCAACAGTATGTCATGGCATACCCATTCTTGAGTAGTGTATTTATATTAGAGAGCACTGTCCCAGGAAGTGGAAATGACGCAAAGGAGCAGGAATCTGTAGGTTCATACTCCAGGTGACAGTATCACTGATCCACTGCCCACTTGCTTACAGCTATCAATCATCTATCCATGGCAAATTGTGAGTGTCAAAATCCAAGCCATCTAAAGCCAGAGCTGATTAAGATCACCTTAATCAGCTACCTGCAACCATCTGCAATGGCAGTAGGCAGATATGCAACAGCCTGTGAACAGCCACTGAGAGAGAACCGTATGGAAACTGAAGAAGAAGCAATGCACACGCAAACCAGGCCACTATGTGGAATAAACGCAGTTGATTGATTGGCATTTCCCATGTAACAGCTTTTTTTTTGGGGGGGGGGGGGGGGGGGGGGGGGTGGGGGTAATGATTGTTTGGAATGCTGATATGATTAGATCTTGAATATTTGTCACAATGAATTGTATAAGTGCTAGCCTTCAGGCTTTGCTCCACTTGCAGGCTACTTGATTAAGAAGAAAGATAAAGAATGTGCTGGAGTAACTTGGCTGTCAGGCAGCATCTCTTCTGATGTGCAGATCTTCTTCAGGGTTCTGACTTGAAACATCACTTATCCATATTCTCCATGGATGCTGCTTGACCCTCTAAGCATTCCAACAATTTGTGTCTTTTTTGTAAACCAGCATTTGCAGTTCCTTGTGTCTACAATAGATTAATAAACATCAGCAGTGTATGTTTGTGTGGAGCCATTAATTGTACACTTGTGCTGTCAACCCTCACCTGCCCAGTGGGAACGCTGCAATGCTTCTAAAACTTTTCTCAACCCAATAGAACGGAGCCATCATCATCATCTCTCAAATCTGTCTGGGTCTACATCTGACAATGCAGACAGGCCTGATGTTTCAAACAGTTGCTGGGAAATAGCCAGAAGGAAAAAAAAAAGTTAGGCTGACATTCTAGCTACAACAACTGTCAAAACAAGAGGGAATCTCCATGGAGATCCTTAGTCTCTGCACTCATTGATCTTCAGAGTTTCCCATTGAACCTAAGCTCCCCAAATATTACTAAAAGCGAGACAATTCTGATTTGAGCACTTATCTAACTTTTTGTTTTCCTTCTATCTCTTTTGCCAAGATTGCTTGATCGAACAAGCCTTCTACTTCAAAGATTGACACAAAATGGAGTAACTTAGCGGGCCAGGCAGCATTGCTGGAGAGAAGGAATGGGTGTGACATTTTGGGTCGAGACCCTTCTTCAGACTTTTACTTCACCTCCATCTTGTTAATAGTCCTAAGTGATTTGTCACCACTGCTCCAATCTCCTCCATAGTAAAGCCTTTTTGAACTCGTTTCAACCAAATGTCTCACCTAATGTTAAAAAACTCACACAGCACCATTCTCTTGAATCTAATGAACTCTGTCAGTTTTCAATAAACCTGTGCTGCTGAGGATTCCTTTAGATTAGTAGGAATGGGAGGTGGGGGTTGTTTTGGTTGAGGTTCTTGAGATTGGGGCCATTTCTTCCTGAGTGATTCACACGTGTCATTGGGCTAAAAATGACACAAAGTGCTGGAGTTAGGGAATAATGGGTTAGGGAATATCTCTGGAGAACATGAAATGGTGGCATTTAGAGTTGGGACCCTAATTATCATACCAAATGTTTCTATCATTGGCGTTAGTTCATTGATGACTAATTTGTCAAGCCAGCCTTTCACTCATTGATTCCCAAAGATCGATGCCTTCCAGTATCTCTGTGCTGTCCTCAAAATACGACTGTGTATATCTTGACAGTCAGCTTAAACATCTTCCTTTATCAAGACTCTGAAGACGCAAACTCTTTGTCCACAGGTTTATTGAATCGGGAAAGTGTGAAACTACAAGTACAAAAAGGCATAGAAATCAGAAATATGCTTATTGAAAACACACTACATTAACACTGTAAATAAACATTCTACCTAATATAATGAATCCCAAACACAAGTAAACATTAAACATTGCAACACATACTGATGATGCTGTCAAAAGGCATAAAATTATTACAGATGTTCACAAAATATATCAGGACTAATGTTCACTGTTCTGCAATTCAAGCTCGCCAAAGGGTAACACGACAAGGTCACAAGATCAACCAGTTACAAATTATGTGTATTGCCCAACATGGCCACTAGGAGGCACTACATTGTCTCTGCATTTAATACTGAAACTGTACCAGAACAACCTCCTCTGCATAATTCCTCCATGATAGATGCAAAGTGCTGGAGAAACTCAGTGGGTCTGGCAGCATCTTTGGAGAAAAATGATGGGTGAGGTTTTGGGTCGGTTCCCTTCTTCTGACCCATTCGTTTTACCCAGAGATGCTGCCTGACCCACTGAGTTTCCCCAGCACTTTGTGCCAATCTTTGGTATTTATCCTCACCTGGAATATTTGTCACCTGTGGTGCTCCAAACGGTGACACTAAATCATTCAATTTCTTAAGAGCTTTCACGTAACAGGGTTAGGATTGGAAGCTAGGCAAGTGAATAATCATCATTAGAATCAGTTCTGTAACATAGTCTCTAAATGTTGTAGCACCTGGCGCTATTACATAAACCTGTCAGAACAGGTTGAAGCTCCTGCGATGCATGAGAGTACACAAATAGTATGCAAAACTGCTCACTATGACCCTGAGTGATAGTAGCAGCTCGGAATAAACTATATTTCCTGGATGCCTATAACTGAAGCACTCTTAGCATGCTGAATTTGACCACAAAAATAACATAATTTTGAGAAGAACAGAACGTTGACCTAGATGTAATGGTCTGTCAATCTGAGTTTCGGGAATCTTAAAGCAAAATAGGTAATCCTTTTCAGAAAGAATCTCATTGATGATGAAATTTTCTCTCCCTCTGGGATTGTAATGTTAAAGCACGAGCAAAGTTTTACTTCATCCCGCCATTTAGAAATGGGTTGGTTCCACAGGTGGCACAGTAGCGAAGCTAGTAGAGTTGCTGCCTCACTGCACCACAGACCCAGGTTTGATTCTGACCTTGAGCGCTGTCTGTGTGCAGTTTGCATGTTGCTCTCCCTGTGAGCGTTTGGGTTTCCTCTGAGTGCTCCGGTTACTTCCCGCATCCCAAAGGCATGAGGGTTTGTAGGTTAGTTGGTCATTGTAAATTACCTCTAGTGTTGAGGGAGTGAATGAGAGGGTAGCGTGACATAGAACTAGTGCAATGAGTTATCAATTGGCAGTGTGTGCTCGGTGGGCTGAAGGCCATGTTTCCATGCAATATCTCTAAACCCAAAAAAATCTAAAATACCGCAGGAAGTCCTTGCCACATTTCTATAGTGCATCAGAAGGCTTTGTTTCTTTAGACAGCCTTCCATTGAATTAATGTTGTTTCTAGAAACAAAACTTATATTCTCCACTGAGCAAAGTTGCAATATGTTCTCCAGAGTTGCTGCTTGACCCGCTGAGTTACTCCAGCACTTTGAGTCCTTTTGCCTGCGGCAGTCAAAGATTGAACAATCCTCAGCATCATTGCTTCGGGACATTTGCAGGATGCCACAGCGAACATTTCCTTTGCTTCATCCATTGTTCATCCAAGTTTCCTTTGCTGTGATTATCAGAGACAACAATGACAAAACTTTTCCAACGATTATCAGACTTTGGGTTTTCCTGCAGTTGCCTTCCCTTGTGTGTAGGCATGCTGCCAACAAGGTATCTGTAAACCAGCTATTACCGTTTGTAAGTATTTGGTCCCATGAATATGCAGTTATGTGTGTCAAAATATCACAACACCTCATGTACAGAATATATGACATGAGGGTTTTGCTTCTTGAACTGACAATCACTGCAACTTGTCTTCCAGCTTGCATTGGACTTTATTATCTCTGCTCTTTTTCTTTGGAAAGAAAATACCCGTTACCTCTTTAATTTGAAGTTGCATTAAACTACAATTAGTCAAACATGGCCAGCATTTAAATATCCAACAGATGTCCTGATATTGATGACAGCCTCCTTCCACAATCACAACCAAAATTCACAATGCAGTAAAATCTCTATAAATTCACACTGCGCACAACATATAGTGAAGAAAATTGAATAGAACTACTTAGAATTTACATCGCTGAAACATTTTGCCCAACAAAGAAAATTGATGAAGGCAGAGCTGTAGACATGGTTTACATGGATTTCAGCAAGACTTTTGACAGAGGGTAGTGAATCTATGGAATTCATTACCACAAAACACTGTGGAAGCCAAGTCAATGGATATTTTTTAAGGCAGAGATAGTTAGATTCTTGATTAGTACGGGTGTCAGGGGTTATTGGGAGAAGGCAGAAGTGTTATGTGCAGGGATAGCTGGTCAGTGCGGATTCGATGGACTGAAGGGCCTGTTTCCATGCTGTATCTCTAAATTAAACAGATTAATGGATATATGTGGACAGGGACAGAGGTTAGGGAAATGGGAAATAATTTCTCAGTTCTACAACGCACCATCAAAATCCTTTTAGACACAAAATGCTGGAGTAACTCAATGGGACATGCAGCATCTCTGAAGAGAAGGAAAGTGATATTTCGGGTCGAGACCCTTCTTCAGACTGAAACGTTGACCTGAAACATCACACATTCCTTCTCCAGTGATGCTGCCTGTCCAACTGAGTTACCCCAGCATTTTGTGTATATTTACGGTGTAAACCAGCATCTGCAGTTCCTTCCTACACTACACATGTAAATCATAGAATCATAGAATCATAGAAAATAGGTGCAGAAGTGGGCCATTCGGCCCTTCGAGCCTGCACCGCCATTCAATATGATCATGGCTGATCATCCAACTCAGTATCCTGTACCTGCCTTCTCTCCATACCCCTTGATCCCTTTAGCCACAAGGGCCACATCTAACTCCCTCTTAAATATAGCCAATGAACTGGCCTCAACTACCTTCTGTGGCAGAGAATTCCACAGACTCACCACTCTCTGTGTGAAAAAAGATCTTCTCATCTCGGTCCTAAAAGACTTCCCCCTTATCCTTAAACTGTGACCCCTTGTTCTGGAGTTCCCCAACATCGGGAACAATCTTCCTGCATCTAGCCTGTCCAACCCCTTAAGAATTTTGTAAGCCTCTATAAGATCCCCCCTCAATCTCCTAAATTCCAGCGAGTACAAGCCGCGTCTATCCAATCTTTCTTCATATGGAAGTCCTGCCATCCCAGGAATCAGTCTGGTGAACCTTCTCTGTACTCCCTCCATGGCAAGAATGTCTTTCCTCAGATTAGGAGACCAAAACTGTACGCAATACTCCAGGTGTGGCCTCACCAAGACCCTGCAAAACTGCAGTAGAACCTCCCTGCTCTTGTACTCAAATCCTTTTGCTATGAATGCCAACATACCATTTGCTTTCTTCACAGCCTGCTGCACCTGCAAATCTTCTTGTCTATCTTCTCCAATTTAGCTGTACTTTTTTTTTGCAACATGAAGGCCAGAACTAATTACAACACCATGAGTAAAGTTAAAGATATGTGCAAACTAAGCAGCTACGTATTAAGTCAAGTCAGGACAAGCTTATTCTCATATGCATAAGCACAGTGAGGGACAGCTACAATGAAAATCTTGCTTGCAGCTGCAACACTGGCGTGGACAACACAGACAACACCCTACATGTACTGTATAATATATAAATTACAAAAAAATCTGCAAGGCAGTGAAAAGAAAAAGACTGTTTAAAAAAACAAGACAGGCATACAAAACACAATAGAAAACAAGTCCATGGGGGGTCAAGCATTCCTTTGCTGAGGCATTAGGGTTGTGCAGGTCAGTTTAAGAGCCTGATGGTTGTTGGAACAAACTGGTCTTAATCCTGGGACTTCAAGCATCTGTACCTCCTGCCCAATTATAACAGCAAGAAAAGGGCAAGGCTTCAATGCTACATGGAAAACAACCCAAATCTGTCCAAATTGTCCTTAGTTAATCCCCTCTAATTCTGATAAACCTCTTCTGAAAGAGTTAACCTTTTTCCTCTCCAAAGAATCCACATCCTTCCTGTAAAGGGGCAACCAGAACTGCACACAATACACCATAATAAGGCCTAGACAATGGTTCATAAAGCTGCAATATGATTTCCTGACTCTTATACACAATGCTAAAGATGCTATTTTCCTTGACAACCTGGTCTGCAGTGCAGGGGAGGTGCAGGTGAAGATAAGCATCGCTCAATTTAACACGAAGGTAAACATAAAATGCTGGAGTAACTCAACGGGACAGGCAGCATCTCTGGAGGGAAGGAATGGGTGACATTTCTGGTCGAGACGTTATTTCAGACCCAACCCGAAACGTCACCCATTCCTTCTCTCCGAACAGAGCAGCCAGAGAAAACCCACGCAGTCACGCGGAGAACGTACAAACTCCACACAGACAGCACCCATAGTTAGAATCAAACTTGGGCCTCTGGTACTGTAAGTCATCAACTCTAGTGTTGCACCACTATGCTGCCCCAGTATTTTGTTCCCTCCAGCATTTCGTTTTATTGCTCAATATTCCAGCATCTGCAGTACGGCTCATGTTTGGCATCAAGTTCAGCACAAACATTTTGAGCTGAAGGGCCTGTTCCTGTGTTGTATTTTTCTATGTTCTATGTTCTAGTTAGGGTCCACATCTCGTCTTTAACATTCTCCTTGAGGTTCATATCAGTTTGGGTAGTATTTGCATTTTTATTTTCCCAGTTCCATATAAAATCTCCTCATTTGTATCTATGATTTGTGCAATTGAAGCAATTGCTTGTGTTGACTGCATGATCTTGTCATGGCGCACCTTCATCAGTCTAATCTGCTGTAATTTACTTCCAACTATGACATTGATTCATTTTTCCGGTCCACTAAAATGAAATCTACGTCAAACCTTTAACCACTCTATGAGTATAAAATCTTCGGAAACCAACTCTCTGCTGGTTCCCAATACAAAGTTACACATCAAGGGCACATGGATTGTAGATTTAAACTGCACTGCCTCATGACTGGTGACTTGGTTCTGGAGGACATTGCAAGTTGCTCCAACGTCAAGGTACAATGTCATTGTTTGCCCTTGCAATAACATCTTGGTGCAGATACATGTTGCAGGTGTTCTCTCTGTGGCACCAAAGGTATTGTGTCAACCAGTGCTCCAATTATGACCCTGTCCCTGCATGTCCCATCCACTCCATAGACTATCAATATCCTCTGCATTGTGCCCTCCTTGACGAAACTACTTTCCAATCCATACTGTACACATTGTTCCCCATACCAAGTACATCTCTTTACCAACCTCTCTTGTTGCAGTCCACAATAACAGCAGTATCTAAACCACCTTAGTTGTTCTTTCCTAGATTTAACTTTTGTTTTGCATATTACATATGAATGATTTCATTTTGTTTGCTATCCAATACTTCTAGCCTGGTTTTGGAGAGCTTTGCATCTGTATGCACGATCCAAAACGTCATGTGTCTTAACTGGTCCCTCAGGCTGGACCCCCACAAACAGTTCACACCCTCCGGTCAGCAAGTCTTTCAGATCTGCAAAATTGTTGACAATCCCAATTCTGTTGAGTGTCCAAGTATTCTCTTTGCTCCTGATTTTGAGAAAAGTACCAATGCAAAAACCTGGTGAAACTCAGTGGTTCAGGTTTCTCCAGTTTTTTGTATCTATCTTTGGTTTAAACCAGCATCTGCATTTCTTTCCTACACAGTAATAGGTAATGTTTTCTTTTTTTGCTGTGGGATTTTAATATATGAGATACATTCTCCAGGGTCTCATTTAAGGGCTTGTGTATGCTACAATTCCCTGGCATTGTAACCAATGAGATATAATGAAACCTTTACTTCCATCTGTTCTTGCTTATCTTGTGTAGCCAGCTCAAAATATATTAAAGCCTTTTTTGTTCATTGCCTCCATCCATTACATAGGCTACCTGCCTGGAAATCCTACAACATGGGTGCATTTATTTGATACATCATGTACTAACTTAATTGAATCACACCACTCACTGTTTCTCAATACATGTCCACAAGTTATCATAATTTTCCAGCAGGGTCTGAATGTTATTATTTCATTAGCCAGCCCTTCTGACACCATATATCAGTATAATTTCCCAAGATACTGAAAAATGGTTTGTATGTTAAGTTAATTTATTAAACTAAAGAACTAACAGAGAGACATGTATCCCTTCCCTGTTCCATGCCAACTAAACACAAATAGGCAGGTAGGCTTAAACAGTGAGACTTTCTGAAAAATTCACCATTTACCATTGTCAGAATACAATGTCCGGGAATACAAGAGTTGGGACATCTTGTTATTGGTGTACAAGTTATTGATGAGACCACACTTGGAGATACAACTGTACAAGTAATTGGTGAGACCCATATGTGCAGTTCTAGTCACTCAGCTATAGGAATGATGTATTTAAGCTTGAAAGGGTGGAGAAAAGGGTGAGTTACAAGGAAAGGTTAGATAGGTTGGGAATTTTACCCTCGAATCTAGGAGGTTAAGGGGGCGACCGTACTGAAGTAATTAAAGTAATGAGGGGCATAGATAAGATGAAAGGGGACGGATATAGATAAATTGAAAGTTCATCATTTTTTTCCTAGGTAGGATGAATCTAAAACCTGAGGCCATAGATTGAAGGTGAAAGGGGAAATATTTAAAAGCAAACTTTTTCACACAGATGGTGTTGGGTACATAGAAACATAAAAACATAGAAACATAGAAAATATGTGCAGGAGTAGGCCATTTGACCCTTCGAGCCAGCACCGCCAGTCAATATGATCATGGTTGATCATCCCAAATCAGAACCCCGTTCCATGGAATGAAATGCCAGAGAAAGCTGTAGCGGTGAATACAATGTTTAAAAGACATTTAGATGGGGGATATGGATAAAAAAGGTTTAGAGGGAAACGGCCAAACACAGGCAGATGGGACTGCTTCAGACGGACATCTTGGTTAGTAAGAACGAGATAGGCCAAAGGGCTCGCTTCCATGGTGCATAGCCTACTCTGTGATTCGTGGTCACATGCAACAATTCTCAAAGAGATATACAAATGTTGTTGCATAAGCCACATAGTTGTACTCAGAAATTAACAACTACATCTGAATCAGAAAAGCCCTAATTTGGAGAATACATATAACCATATAACAATTACAGCACGGAAACAGGCCCTCTCGGCCCTTCCAGTCCGTGCCGACCATTTGTTTTCCCCTAGTCCCATCTACCTGCACTCAGACCATACCCCTCCATTCCCTTCCCGTCCATATACCTATCCATATAAATACAACATTTAGGCTGGTACTCCACTGTGCAGTTGTGAACTTTCCAAATATCTATTGTTTAGATGAAATGTTAAACCAATGTCCACCCATCTTGGATGTAAAGTACAATTTTGAAGAAAATAAGTTGTCTTTTAGGTAGCCAATATTCACATCTTAACCAACGTCACTCATTGCAGAGAATCCCACTTTATTTAATAATTACTGGAAGGGGCATGGGCTGTGAACCAAGATCAACTGAGTAAGGTTAGGCTTCAGTGTTCATCAATAACCATTGGGGACATGATGGACAAATCCCCCTTCTATCCTATGAAGATTACATGATGCTGATGCCTTATTATGCTGAAATCCCTGAAATCTCCATGTGATAACATGTGAGATTTGTCAGCAAAGTACTTGAGATGCCTTAAGGTTTTGTAAATTGCTTCATAAGTGCTTGACAGTTATAAATATATACATCCGTTTTTCTTTCTACTCCATCCTTGTGTGCAGTAATGCTAGAAATTTTACCATCTCCCCCTTGGAACTTCCCTTGAACTATTTTTGTGCCACTGTATCAATTATCAAGTTGATGCAGCTAAATCTGTTGCTTGGGGAGCATGCGTCTGACTAATTAATTGGGAGAGGAGAATTGATCTTGTTGGCAATTTCAGTGAAGAATCCCTAGAGATATGGCTAACTCATTTATCCTGACATGTGGAGCAACCCAGAAGGAAGGAGGAATTGAATTTAAAAGCTGACTTATGGGAGTGATAGGATTAAATAGCTAAACCTTGTTGCTTGGTGAGAGTATGAAAATACACTAAGGTGAGGAGCTGGATAAGTGCAAAAGTCAGGTCACAGGCACGCACTGATGTGTGATGGATGCCATGTAAGCACTACAGTACAGCTCTTGAATGAACATGGCAGAGAACACCCTCAATGTATTCCTCTGTCCCAGCTTATATTCAGCTCACAACTAACATTACCTAACAGGACACAGGTTGAAGGTGGGGGGATGGGGGGGGGGGGGGGATTTAAATAGGAGCCTGAGGGGTAACTTTTTCACAAAAAGGGTGGTGGGTATATGGAACAAGCTGCCAGAGGAGATAGTTGAGGCAGGTACTATTGCAATGTTTAAGAAACATTTAGGGAAGTACATGGATAGGACAAGTTTAGAGGGATATGAGCTCAGCGCAGGCAGGTGCGACTAGTGTAGATGGGGCATGTTGGCCGATGTGGGCAAGTTGGGCCAAAGGCAGCACTGTTTCCACACCATAAGACCCAATGGTTATTATCAAAACTGTTACCTGGTTGTTAATGCAATGCTGTGTGAGGGACCGTACAGTACCGGCCGCATTATATCTGCAAAGGAAAGGGAAGGCAAGTTTTCTTTTCTTCCTCCTATTCCTGATGTCAGTTATTGACTTACTGCCATTACATCATCACATTACATGGTCATTTCTGATCAATCATGTACAACAAATTCTAAAGGCACATGGATGGTTCAGGGATTCAGGGAAATGAGACATCAGTACTCAGATACAGGACTGGGAGAGCTGGTGGAGGAGGTCCAGAAGACAGATGACTTGTAGCTGCTTGGGTGAAGGATGCCACTTTACTCTCTTGTCTCTTCCTACCTACTGCACTGCTCTGACTGGGCCTCCCTTTCTTTCTGCACATGGGCTCTACTGTGGCGCGGTGGTAGAGTTGCTGCCTTACAGTGCTTGCAACGTCAGAAACTCGGGTTCGATCCCGACTAAGGGCGCTGTTTGTACGGGTTTGTACAGTCTCCTCGAGACCTGCGTGGGTTTTCTCCGAGATCTTCGGTTTACTCCCACACTTCAAATACTTACAGGTTTGTAGGTTAATTGGCTTGGTAAATGTAAAAAATGTCCCTAGTGTGTGTAGGGTAGTGTTAATGTGCGGGGATCACTGGTCGGCACGGACTCAGTGGGCTGAAGGGCTTGTTTCCACGCTGTATCTCTGTATCTGTATCTCCTAACCTAGAGGACTCCTAGACCCATGACTAATCTCCTGTGATGCCTGCAAGGTCTACAGTGTTGAATCAGTAAAGCATTTAATCTTTTAAGGCTGGTGCAGCCTACTGAAAAAACTTTATTGGTTGTTAAGAACACACTGCCATCCCACTTGCTCCCTGCATTTACCCCTCAAAGTAATTATTGCTGGAGTGTCGGCGTCACAGTGCCCCAGAGAAATTTACAATGTGTTTTGGTGACCCTCTCTGTAATTTGAACAGCAAGTGAATAAGGTGAGTATTCTCCAAACATCACTTAAAATTAACATCAGTGCCCTGTTTAATTCCAAATGCCAAGTCAGTTCAAGAATGTTAAGAACCAGCCAAATGCTGCACAACCTCTCCAATCAAATTAATTGTTAATCGATAATCTAACAAACTCTGGTAACTGTTCTTAGCATTGGCTTTAACCTCTATACAATATAGCTCCCTAGATTGCTGCTCACAATGTTAGCAGTCCAATTAATTCTACTAACAATATTTTTGATGCATACTTCTTACCAATTTGCTCCTCCTCATTGCTAACAGTTAACGTTTAAACACTTGGACCTGATGTAGAGTTCCTCCTGACTTCTATCCTCCTGATAGGAGTGAATGGGATGAGCATGTGTGATGGCAGTGAGTCTTCCACTCAATCAATAAAGCATTTGCAGTAGCTCACAGCAGATCTTCTTAAGGTCATAAGAAATAGGAGTAGAAATAGGCCATTCGGTCTATCAAGTCTACTCTGCCATTCAATCATGGCTGATCTATCTCTCCCTCCTAACCCCATTCTCCTGCCTTCTCCCCATAACCTCTGATACCCGTACTAATCAAGAATCTATCTGTCTGCCTTAAAAATATCCACTGACTTGGCCTCCACAGCTTTCTCTGGCAACGAATTGCACAGATTCACCACCCTCTGACTAAAGACATTTCTCCTCAGATCCTTCCTAAAACAATGTCCTTCAATTCTTAATTCCTGTCAATGTATTTGGTGTAATCCTGAGAGATACCAGCAGCAAGCATGATATCATTTCACTAGCACAGCATCATACAGTGAAGAAACAGGCCCATTGTCCCAGGTGGTCTATGATGACCATGCACCACCCATTTAATGCTAAGCTAATCTCATTTTAGTTTCTCCACAATCCCAAGAATATCTCCCAGATTATTTTGCTCATGTGCACAGTGGAGGCAATTTACACCCAGTGATCCACATGTCTTTAGCATGAGGGACCACATGAGGAAAATCTAAGCAGTCCACAGGGTGAACATGCACACTCCACCCAGAGAGAGCATATGAGGTATATGTAGCAAGGACCATTAGTGGCAATGAATTGTGTAGGAGGGAACAGCAGATGCTGAATTAAACCAAAGATAGACACAAAATACTGGAGTAACTTAGTGGGACAGGTAGCATCTCTGGAGAGAAGGAATAGGTGATGTTTCGGATCGAGACCCTTCTTCAGTCTGAAGAAGGGTCTTGACCTGAAACGTCTCCCATTCCTTCTCTCCAGAGATGCTGCCTGTCCCGGTGATTTACTCCAGCATTTTGTCTATCTTCAGAGCATGAGGTTTTTGCCGCAGTGACAAAGCAGCTCTACAAGTTGTCACATTGTGCTACACAGGGCAATGCCTCTATATAACCACTTAAAAACCTCAGAGTAGACAAATTATCCCCTCCATGATCAGCTGGATCGGTGCAAAGTTGCCTCTGCTCAAACCAGAAATGACAGATACCTCCAATCAGACAGAGGTTCTCAGCTTCAGTCTGAACACTGGTGCAGGAACCAAGATTGTCTCGAGCATCTGCTTGATCATCTCCTCCATTGGCAATCCTCAAACTGATGCATGCTCCATTACCGATGGAGATGCTGTTAAAAGGGGTCTTTGTTTGCAGAGAATTTGCCATCATCTCAAATAGTTTCCATGCACTTTACAACCAGTTAAGTAATTTTGAAATAAAGTCATTGTTGTAAAGTATGGAAATAGGTTGGCCAGTTTAAACACAAGGTCGAAAAATGCAACAGTAAGGAAGATGAGGAATGTAAGAAGGTGTTGGCCAGTGTGGGCAGGTTGGACCATAGGGCCTGTTTTCACGCTGTATGACTAACTACGACTCTAAATCATGTTTTACGTAGTGTTGCTGAGGGATATAAATTGGGTCGGACATTGTCATGCTCATTTTGCTGTGGATATCTGCGTCAAAGAGAGAATCTATTGGTTTTAAATTGTGTCCATTGGTCAGATGTGGGCATCCCTGGTAAGGCCAGCATTCATAGCTGTCTCTAATTGTCCTTGAGACACTAATAAGGTTGTGCTGTCTCTTAACCTGCTGTGGTCCTGTTGAAAATACTCGAACAGTGCTCTGTGCACATGGAGTTCCTGTAAAACCTTGGCACGCATGCATACAGCAATGAATTGGACCTGAACAAATGTGTGCACATTCAGAAAATATCATTAACCCCTGAGGCAGGAGGTTGCAGTCTTTTTTGATGCAGCATATCTTGTGTGTGATAAAATACAATAATTAAATCTGGAGGAGGAGCATTCATGGATTATTTCCAGTATAAGAAATTATACCTTCCACAGAAGACTGTAGAGGCCAAGTCAATGGATATTTTTAAAGCAGATAGCTTAGTATGGGTGTCAGAGGTTATGGGCAGGAGAATGGGGGTAGGAGGGAGAGATAGATCAGCCATGATTGAATGGCAGAGTAGATTAATGGGCTGAATGGCCTAATACTGCTCCTATCAATTATGATCTTATGATCATCTTTTCATAAAATGAGTTCAGTGCCAATTTGTAAATTGTACCAGAGGAGGGAAACATAAATTTTGTTTCACCTCTTTTGTGGCACCTTATCAAAGTCCAAATCTAGCACATCAACTGGTACATGTAGGAAGGAACTGCAGATGCTCGTTTAAACCGAAGATAGACACAAAAAGCTGGAGTAACTTAACGGGACAGGCAGCATCTCTGGAGAGAAGGAATGGGTGATGTTTCGGGTCGAGACCCTTCTTCAGACTGAAAGTTACGGGAAAGGGAAACGAGAGATGTAGACAATAATGTGGAGAGAAATGGAACAATGAAAGAAACATACTGTATGCACAAAAGTAATGATGATAAAGGAAACAGGCCATAGTTAGCTGTTTGTTGAGTGAAAACGAGAAGCTGCTGTGACTTGGGTGGGGAAGGGATGGAGATAGAAGGAATGCCGGGGTTAGTTGAAGTTAGTTAAATCAATAGTCATACCACTGGGCTATAAGCTGCCCAAGCAAAATATGAGAATGGAGGAGGCTTAGGACGGAAAAGTCAGTGTGGGAATGGGAAGGTGAATTAAAGTCTTTAGCAACCGGTTTAGTACATTCTCTTTATTTTATTGATTACAAAATCAAATATCTCAAACAGATGCATCGAACACTATTCCCCAACTAGCAATGTGGAGGAGAAAAATCATCTCCTGCAGACTCTCCACATATATCTCTCGTTTCCCTGATCCCTGACCAGTCTGAAGAAGGGTCTCGACCCGAAACGTCGCCTATCTCCTTCGCTCCTTAGATGCTGCTGCACCCGCTGAGTTTCTCCAGCCTTTTGTGTACCCTCTCCACATCCACAAATGGCCAGCAGCATGGCAATAGCTGCAGGCTGCTGCTGTGCAAAAACTTTTCAACCCAACTTTAATTGGGCCACCCTTTCTTTCCAAAGGGTTTGACTGCTTTCCTTTTCACCTTTCACCACCTTGCTCCCAGCCCTTTCAAGTGCAACAACTCTTTCCTTAACTTCATAGAGAGAAATACATATAAACTGTGCCTTATTTCCTAATTTGAAACCAGTGACTATTGTTTTTAAGCGCAAGTTGCTCTAATTTTGAAATGTCTTCTCATTTTCCGCAGCTAGAATTAATTGCAATCATCTGTATATATACTGTTCACCTACTCCTAACCACATGGAAACACACACCTTTCTTCAGCATCATAAACTGAAAAGGACTGATAAATGAGCAGTTCTGTTTTGAAAAATATTATTTTACTCTGTTGATTCTGGAGGCTTGAAAATTCAGAAGCAACGTCGTAGGCATCTGAAAGTATAAAACAATGTTGTATTGTTTATAGGTGAATGAGCATGAGATATCTTAGAAAGAAAATGGACAAACTGAAATGTGGTGGAAAATGTTGCTTCAGTAAAAAGTTTAACATAAACTTACATTACTCTGATGATGTGTCCTGTGCCCAACTGTCCTGAAGGTTACCCAGGCCAAGATATACGTATACGTATCCCCCCTGCCCCCCCCCCCCCCCCCCCCCCCCCCCCCCCCCCCACCCCCCCCCCCCCCCCCCCCCCCCCCCCCCCCCCCCCATGTTGAGCCTCTACCACTCTCAGCAATCAATGAATGTCGTGAAATGCTCCCCACCTACTGGCACAAGGGACTTCTTAACATCTTGTCCTGTGTACTTGATTCTGAAAATCTGGACTCGTCCAGTGACTGCTGTGAAAGGACAGCTGACAACATGGGAAAGTCCATGTGACAGCTTGGAGAGACAGCTGACAGGAGGGAACAGACCCCACTGGGGCTGTCATGGGCTAGCTCCCCATGACAGCAGTCCCCAACGCTGTTTCAGCTAGTTGGAGACACCCGCTAAATGCTACAAAAAGTAAATTAAAGGAAATACCCCTAGAGCCTGCGAGAGCGGGGGCGCAAGATGGCTCACCGATTGATAACACGGTTACAGACCCAGGAACGGAAACGACCACGGACAAGGAGAGCATGGCACATGAGACATCCACAACAGCTGCGGGACATGAACTTCAGGTGTGCATCTGTGGTTGGGAGAAAAGAACATCAATGATGGGCTTGAAGATCCACCAAGGGAGGAAAAAGTGCTTGAGAGAGCAGAGACATGGGCCTCGCATTGACCAGTACTTCTTACGAAGCAACCAGTCAAATCAGTCAAATGAAGCACAGCGACGGGACACAAACCAAAGTTCGCAGAGCATCAGCACCCATGTCACTGAAGAGGGTGATACAAGTACAGAAATGCCGGTGGAGGAGCCCACGCAACAGCTACAAAGACCTCCATTGGAGGGAAAGATCAAAGGGCACAAACCTGGAATGAAATGGCCAAAAGCTGTTGAAAAGAAAGAGTGGGAGACGGTCAACAGTGACCTTATACATATCTTGGAGCAACAAGTGGGCACAGCAGTGGAAAAGCTTGAAAGGATGGGCAACACAATCTACAGCTATGGAGAAGAACGGTTTGGGGTGAGTAAAGGGAGATGTGCAAAGAAATTACCAACACCAATCAAGTCCAGGAGGCAGCAGGAGATCGAGAGGCTAATCAGAGAGAGGAGACAGTTGAAAAAGCAATGGAAAAAAGCAACTGACGCAGAGAGAGAAGGTCTCATGCTACTCCAAGAGGAGATCAAGAGCCGATTGGCAGAGAACATGAGGAAACTTTGCAAGAAGAAAGAACACACAAGAACACGGTTCTACAAAGACCCTTTCAAGTTCATCAAAGACCTCTTCGCAAATGAAAAAGTGGAACTTTGAAAATATCAAAACAAGAATTGGAGAAACACCTGGAAAAGGTCCACCAAGACACGAAAAGGCATGAGCAGTTAGTCATCCCACATGACATCCCGCCTATTCAACCACCTGAATTCAACCTGGACACCAGCCCTCCGAAATGGAAAGAGGTAGAGAACACTGTCCGGCGAGCAAGAGCAGCATCAGCTCCGGGGCCAAACGGAGTACCATACAAGCTCCGGATGTGTTACGCTTTCTATGGAAGCTCATGAGGGTGGTGTGGAAGAAGCAAACAATACGTAAGGCGTGGCGAAGGGCCGGCGGCGTACTAATACCTGAAGAAAAGGATGCATCAGACATCAGCCAATTCCAGCCAATATGGCTCCTCAACGTCGAGGGAAAAATCTTTTTCAGCATTGTATCACAAAGGCTATCCACCTATCTGGTAACAAACAAGTACATTGATACATTTGTACAGAAAGCAGGAATTCCAGGATTTTCGGGCTGCTTGGAGCATACAAGCATGATCTGGCACCAGATCCAAGCAGCTAAGAAGGACAAGAGAGACCTACATGTGATCTTCCTCGATCTGGCCAATGCATTTGGTTCAGTTCCCCATGAACTCCTTTGGGAATCTTTTGCCTTTTTCCATGTACCAGAGCTCATCACCACACTGGTCAAGAACTATTTCCAAGACCTGCAGCTGTGCTTCACAACAGCTGAATTCAGTACAACATGGCAGCGCTTGGAAGTAGGCATCATGGCAGGCTGCACAGTCTCACCCCTGGCCTTTACAATGGCCATGGAAGTTATCATCAGGGCCTCAAAAGGGTGGTGGGCGGTGAACGAACCAGTGCTGGGCTCCGTCTGCCACCCATCAGGGCATACATGGACGATATGACAACAATAACTACACTGCAGCATGCACCAAGCGGCTACTTGGAAAGCTGCAGGAGAACATCAAGTGGGCCCGAATGAAAATCAAACCAAGTAAATCTCGAAGCATCTCCATAGTTAAGGGGGTGCTTAGAGACACAAGGTTCTGCATCGGTGACGACCCAATACCAACAGTGTCTGAGCAGCCAGTAAAAAGCCTGGGCAGATGGTACAACGCAAGTCTCAAGGACAAAGAGCAGGTGCAACAACTAAGGCAAGAAATTGTCAACGGCCTGGAAAACATCAATCAGACCCTACTGCCTGGGAAACTGAAGCTCTGGTGCCTACAGTTTGGACTCCTTCCTCGGACAATGTGGCCACTGACCGTTTATGAAGCCCCAATAACAACTGTGGAGAAGATGGAGCGAACCATAACTTCATACGCGAAGAAATGGCTCGGTGTCCCACGATGTCCAACTAACATCGGCCTCTATGGCAAAGGGGTCCTGGAACTACCTCTCACTAGTCTAACAGAGGAATACAAGTGCTCCAAAGTAAGACTCCAGATGACACTGAGGGACTCTAGAGACAAGACCATCAGTGCTGTTGCGCCGCCCCTAGTAACTGGCCGGAAGTGGACACCATCTGATGCAGTACAGCAAGCTTCATCAGCCCCGAGGGACAAAGACGTCGTGGGGCAAGTGCAGCAGGGAAGAGGAGGCTTTGGCCTTACGCCAAGTAAACCAACTTGGCGAAAGGCCACAACATCAGAGCGGAGGACATTGGTGGTTGAGGAGGTGCGGCGACAGGAGGAGGCCACAAGAAGTGCAAAGGCGGTCTCTCTTGCCAAACAGGGGCAATGGATGCAGTGGGAAGGTGTGGAGCGGAGGAAGATCAGCTGGAAAGAACTATGGGAAATGGAATCAAGCAAGATCAGCTTCATCATCAGAGCGACATACGACGTGCTTCCATCACCAAAGAACCTCAATCAGTGGTACGGCGAGGATCCAACCTGTGCCCTCTGCCCAACTCCAGCGACCCTCAAACACATCATGGTAGGCTGCAAGACCAGCCTCACGCAAGGGAGATACACGTGGCGGCATAATCAGGTACTAAAAAGCCTGGCAACAGCCCTTGAGAACAGGCGGTGTGCGACCAACTCCTTGCCTCCGAGAGCAAGCAACCCCTCCCACTTAAGGGCGACAACCTTTGTCCAAGAAGGACAGAAAACAGCTAACCATCCTTCCACTAGATCAGAAGAAGGAAACCTATGCAGGGCCCGTGACTGGAGGATGCTGGCGGACATCGGCCGACAACTAATCTTTCCACCTGAAATTGCTTCAACCGACCTCAGGCCAGACTTGGTGTTCTGGTCCCCTTCACAGAAGACTGTTTACATCATAGAGCTCACAGTTCCATGGGAGAACTCAGTTGAGGAGGCCTATGAGCGTAAGAAGCTGCGCTACACAGAGCTTGCAGCAGAGGCAACGCAGCGTGGCTGGAACACAAAGGCTATCCAGTTGAAGTGGGATGCAGAGGATTTGTTGCGTCATCTACCATCAGACTGCTGAAGGAGCTTGGAATCCACGGTCAGGCTCTGCGGAAGACCATAAGATCACTCTCAGACGTGGCTGAAAGAAGCAGCCGTTGGATTTGGCTCAAGCGGAAAGACCCATGCTGGGCCCCAAGTACGTCATGGTGAATCTTTGGGACAGTTTGACACGGGACACGCGCTGAGGGCTGATCATCCTGCAGCGGGCCGCCCTTGTGGAGGGTATATAGTGTTAAAAGGCTGAAACACCCAGTGATGCAAGGGTACACTACTGATGATGTGTCCTGTGCCCAACTGTCCTGAAGGTTACCCAAGCCAAGATATACGTATACGTATTCCACCCCCGCCCCCCCGATGTTGAGCGTCTACCACTCTCAGCAATCAATGAATGCCGTGAAATGCTCCCCACCTACTGGCAAAAGGGACTTCTTAACATCTTGTCCTGTGTACTTGATTCTGGGGCAACTACATAGAATATAAAACATAGAAAAGTCCAGCACAGGAACAAGCCCTTCGGCCCATATTGTGACTGCCGAATATAATGCGTTGCCAGCGGTGGTGGGTGGTGGCAGATACAAAAGAGGCATTTAAGAGGCTCTTAGATAGGCACATGGAGGTGTAGGGAATGGAGAGATATCATCCATGCAAGTGATCCATGTTCCTCCATTTCCAGTATATCCTTGTGCTTATCTAAAAGCCTCTTAAATTACATTATTGAGTACAACGTTTACAAACCCGCTGCTGCAAGAATGTCATTGTTCTAATTCGGTACATATGACAATAAAACACTCTAGACACTTGTATCTGCCTCCATTACCATCCCTGGCAGTGCACCGCTGGCACCCCCCACCCTCTGTAAAAATACTTGTCCCGCACATCTCCTTTAAACTTTGCCCTCTTACCTTAAAGCTATGCCCTCTTGTGTCTGACATATCAACCCTGGGGTAAAAAAACATACATTAAGATCTCCTGCCCATTTATGGTGGGGTGTGTGGGGGGGGGGGGGGAGCTAGGAACCAGCAGCATCAACACTCCTGGTTTGGAAGTGGCCAGGTGAGCTGTAGGAACCAACAAAGTCAGCCTGTGGTCATCAGCCTGAAGAAGGGTCCCGTCCCGAAACATCGTCTGTCCATCCCCTCCCCAGACACTGCCACTGAGTTCCCTTCACTGTTTGTTTTTTGCACAAGATTTCAACATCCAGTCTCTCGTGTCTGCACCATCACTGTTCTCTGTGGGGGTTCGTCTAATGTATCAGGTTTCAAGTTTATATTAATTTGCAGTTTCTCCCTTTAGCCCTTTTCACAGTAAACAACAATAACCAGAATTAAATAATAACATTAATCTGCTAAAACTTTCTAGTGATATTTAGGAAATATGTGATTCTGTCCAAGAGTTCTCTTGTCACGCTTACGGTGGTGCACCTGTGGAATTCTTTGCCACAGAAGGCTGTGGAGGCCATCAATGGATATTTTTGAGGCACAGATGAATAGGTTATTGATTAGTACAGGAGTCAGGGGTTATGGGCAGAAGGCAGGAGAATGGGATTAGGAAGGAGAGATAGATCAGCCATTATTGAATGGCAGAGTAGACTTGACGGGCCGAATGGCCTTATTCTTCCCCTATCACTTATGGCCTTATGACTTGTGTATTATTGGAAGGTGATATGATTGGTCTCTGGTTTTCAAAGCGCTGCATGTGCAAGATCACAGAACCAAAGGTAAAATAGCTTAAGGCAGCAGAAAACCATTCAAATTTTAATTGAAATTTGGTGAGCACTTGTGTGAAATGTCATATCTTATAACTGACACTGGATTTAGGTAACACAAATAAATGAAGCTTGAAAGGGCACTCAATTATGGGACTAGTAAAGAGGGCCTAATGATACTGAAACACTTCTCTATGTTATCAGTGCATTCACTGAACACCCACTGTGTAACTTCATTCCTCAATAATGAAGCCAGAACGACATTAGTGCCCTTACTGAATATAATACGTGAGTACCGTACTATTGCTGAATTGATTCTCAGGATGTAGGCAATGTCATTGCATGACCCATTTATTACTGAAGAAGAAGACACCACAGAAGTATTAAGAGTTAACCACAAAATTCACCCGATTAAATATGAATTGTGGAGTCCCATCTATGAAGAATATTGGTCAACTGGTTTGGGTTTCATTACAGTTTTAACAGTCATTCTTTTTTTCTGGTTATGGCCCACAAATGATTGCATTTATTCAATTTCACTTCAAAACTGTTAATGCGCGATTTGAACTCATGATTTGTGGCCGGCCCCGATTAGTCCTGGCCTTTCCTCACCAGCTCTTCAGCCCCAACCCCCTATCTCGTACCTTTAGTCCGAAGAAGGGTCCCAACCCGAAATGGCACTATCCTTTTTCTTCAGAGATGTTGCCTGACCCGTTGAGTTACCACAACACTTTATTTCTATCTTTGGTGTAAACTAGTATCTGCAGTTCCTTGTTTCTGCATTTCGTACTGGATACCATTGCTTTTCTTTGTCATATCACTAAACAGAAGTATGTCACTGTGGGAGGCCTAATCATCAACAGTTACCTTCATTGATGATCTTCTCTCCATTATATTGTTAAAAGTAGAAACATCGTAAATACTTTCACAGTGCTCAGCCCTATTCTTGGCCTTTTAAATAACAAGGCCATCTATTTGTGCATGTAGCAAGATTTGGATAATATTCAGCAATGGCATAGCAAGTAACATTTGCACCATGTCAAGTGCTACAATAACCACCAACAAAAGAGCGTCTCTGTTTTCAATGTATTCCCATTGTCAAATTCATGCCTGTCAACATCCTGGGCATCATTACTGTACATAAACATAACTGGATCAGCCCATAAATACTGTGGCTGAGAGAGTAAATCTGGGATAGACACAAATAGCTAGAGTAACTCAGCAGATCAGGCAGCATCTAAGGAGAAAAGGAACAGGTGATGTTTCAGGTTGATATCATTCTTTACTGCAACATCTTCTCTCGCTCCAAGGAGAGTAAATCCGAGACTCGATATTCTATGAATCAAATGACTCTACAAAATACCATTGAGGGACGTTTAGTAACAAATACTTGAATTGTGAATGCATGAATAAGTTTATTGGCCAAGTATTCACAAACAAGGAATTTGCCTTGGTGCTCCGCCCGCGAGTGACAATGACATACAGTGACAGTTAGGAATGACACATAAAACATTAAACATTAACAATAAAACAATAGTAGACAAAAGTGCTGGAGAAACTCAGCGGGTGCAGCAGCTTCTATGGAGCGAAGGAAATAGGCGACGTCGTTTCGGGCAAAAACCCTTCTTCGGCTCGAAACGTTGCCTATTTCCTTTGCTCCATAGATGCTGCTGCACCCGCTGAGTTTCTGCAGCACATTTGTCTACCTTCGATTTTCCAGCATCTGCAGTTTCTTCTTAAACAATAAACGTCATTGATTTAACATGTGAATTAAATAAAATACCAGAGCAAAAGGAGGCTACAGAATTTTTGGTTATTGAGTAGAGCTACTACTCGTGGAAAAAAGCTGTTTTTATGTCTGGCTGTGGCAGCTTTGACAGTCTGGAGTCGCCTTCCAGAGGAAAGTGATTCAAAGAGTTTGTTGCCAGGGTGAGAGGGGTCAGCGATGATCTTACCCGCTCACCTCCGTGCCCGTTCAGTGTACAGTTCATTAATGGTGGGAAGGTTGTGGCCAATAACCTTCTCAGCTGATCGGCCGATTTGCTGCAGCCTCCGGATGTTGTGCTTGGTGGCTGAGCCAAACCAGACCATGATGGAGAAGGTAAGGACAGAATCTATGATGGCCGTATAGAATTGGACCATCATTGCCTGTGGCAGATTGTGCTTCCTCAGCTGCCGCAGGAAGTACATCCACTGTTGTGCCTTTTTGTCTGTGGAATCGGCGGTAGCCCCCCACTTAAGGTCCATGGAGATGATGGTTCCCAGGAACTTAAAAGACCACAGATGTGAGTCTACTATCAATTCCACTGTCTTAAGACCATTGAGCTTCAGGTTGTTCCGATGGCACCAGGCCGCTAGCCGCGTCACTTCCTGTAGGCAGATTCTTCCCCTTCCTGGATCAGTCCAATCAGGGTTGTGTCATCCGCAAACTTGAGAAGCTTGACAGAGGTGTCAGTGGAGGTGCAGTCATTGGTGTAGAGAGAGTAGAGGAGAGGATCAGGTCAATTGTATGGATCAAGTCAAGTGTAACAGTACTTCATTTGGTATTATGTCCATTACAAAGCAGTTCGAAGATTGGTACCTGTCCACTTCCATCAAAATTATTTCTTGTCTTTAGAGATGCATTGCTGCAGCAGCACTGCATAAACATGCATCTTTCATCAATGTGGGCAGGGAGGACAATCCATGAAAAACATCCATTCCATAGGGGATAAATAATCCAATAGTATCCAAAAGCAACTCTTTGTGGTTGCTGACCAAATCTATCCACGAGTAAACAAGTTACCATAAAGAAAACATCTTCAGGAACCAATGATAAAAGTGTCCCTCTGCTTAAAGAGTTAGCTGAACAAAGGTAACAGCTGGCCCTGAGTGGGGTGCAGGCAACATTATCAAATATCCAGTAAAATCTGTGGGGTTGTGTAGTGAGAAAGTGGAGTTATTCTTTCTCTACATATATTGCTTCCATCAAAAAATTAAAATTGTCCTTAGTATAGTCAAGGGTTTTGTTTTCTTACCACCACTTGTGTTCCAACAGATTAAGAACAGATTAACAATGACAAAAATATATTTTATTATGGCACGCAGTATACCTTTAGGCCTCCAATTATTCCAGTGGCTTTAGCAAACAATTTCTATTGACAAAAAAATTCAAGAACATTATTTTTATTTGTTTTTATACATGTGCAATTTATTATAAAAGACTCTCTTTTATTTGCTAAGCAAATTAAAATAGTAATATTAAATGAGAACTTACCAGTTTGAAGTTTGATCTTTATTTTATGAGGAGTTTCGATGAGCGATTACGTGAAGAAGGCCGTCAGTCGTCATGCGCGCCAATCTTCAAAGCAGCGGTGTGGAATCACAGATAAAGAAATTGACCTAAAGATAGTAAGATTTAGAGAACTAGAACTACCAGATGACCTGATAATATGAGGGTTGGGAGCGGTGGGCACGTAATCACTCATCGTAACTCCTCATAAAATCAAGATCAAACTTCAAACTGGTAAGTTCTCATTTAATATTACTATTTTACTTTGTGAGTCACGTGAGTGACTACGTGAAGATTTCAAAGCTCTGTGATTTCACGCCGTTTCGAATCCAGGCGTCACACACTGAATGGAGTGACCATGGGTGAGTGAGAAAATATTAATGCATTCAGACATAACATAGTTAGGTAACAATACTGATGCTTTAATGTGAAAAACAAAAATGATAGTGACCCCGCTCAACCTGGGGGGAAACTATAAGCAGAATTCAAAATGGTACGTGCAAACACACCCAGTCCGGCAATGGGTTTATTATAAAACCGGCGGAACATCCTTTCATTGGCGCATCCTGCAGCTGCTAGGATGCTGTCAAGGGGCACGTCCATAACCCTTGCTGCCAACATTGATGCAGCCCTCATTGATGCAGCCCGAGTGGAGTGAGATTTGTAAATGTCAGTATCCACTCCTGCAACTGCCAGTATCTCTTTTAGCCATCTGGAAATGGTTTGTGTTGACACCCTATGGTGTGTTTTTTTGTGGCTGATTAGGACAGCTAAATCTGAGCCTCTGAGGCTCCTGGTAACTGTAATACACTGGTGCAAGTGATCGACCACACATAGTTGTGGATCTTCGGGGTATGCCAGGAACTCAAGCCTGGGCCCTGGTACCCCCGACCTGCTCTGTTTAACTAAGTCATAAATGATGAAAGTTATGGTGTTGGCAGTGGTGTTCATGTTGTCCAGTCGTAGTGTGTGCAGAGTCTGGACTATTTCGCCATTATGAGCGCCATTAGCATGTCCACCTTGTGGATGAGCTTGTGTAAGGATAGTGTGGTGGCTGGGGCCCACTGACGGAGTTGCGTTAGTACCACGCTAACATCCCATGTGTCGGTATACCACGGCCTGGGGGGTGTAGTGTTGTATATGCCCTTCATGAACCTGGTAATAAGAGGATGCTTTCCCACCGGGAGGGCCTCCATTCTCAGCACTAAATATGATGACAGTGCACTCCTGGCACCGTTGATGGCACTGTAGCCTAATTTCTGGTCATGATATAAGGTAGACAGAAATTCCAATATGTCCGTGATGCACACAGTGCCATATGCAATGTTGGAAGCCCGGCAATACGTCTCCCATTTCTTGATGTGAGAAACTTACTGCTTTTGTGTGCTGTCCCTCCAGGCCACTGTAATTACATCCACCGATCTATCAGCCAGTCCAAGTCCCAGGAAAGGTCTCCTCAGAATCTTCAAACCAACAAATTGATTTGGTCATGTAGCGGATGATGGTTCCCTGTAACCGGGTGTACCAGCAGCTCCCTGCTGTTGGGGACAGCCATCAAAGGCTGTGTCATGATTCCCAGGATGAGTGGATGATGTGTAGGGCAATCTACCAAAATGCCTGTGGCATTGTCTTGCTTTATTTTGACCAAGCATCAGCTGATGAGGCAAAATGGAGGGAAAACATACAAGAACATTCCTCCCCAATGTAGTGTGAACACATCAGCTGCTACTGCCCCTGGGTCTGGCACCCATGAGACATATTTGGGTAACTGGTGATTCAACCTGGAGGCAAACAGGTCAATATCCAGCCTGCCATATCGGGCAACAATGTCGGTGAACATGACATGATTCAACATCCATTCTGTGTTATCATTGAATTTCCGTGATCTTGTGTCCACCACCATATTATATCTACCAGGCAGATAGATAGCTGTGACCCAAATGTTCCTTGCAATACACCAATGCCAAAGGAGGTTTGCCAATTTATCACATGATTCAGATTTTATTCCACCCATGTGATTGACATACGCCACTGCCGTGGTGTTGTCAATCTGTAGTTGAACATGTACATGATGCATACTGCTGCAATAAGCCTTTAAGCCGTAGAGTGCTCCCAACAACTCTAAGTAGTTGATGCCATATTGCTGTAGTATTAAGGATTCCTGCACATTCCATCTGCCCCCACAGCTGGAGCTGGTGTCTGTTGCCCCCCAGCACAGGCAACTCGCATCGGTTTGTATTATTACCGATGATGTGTCAGTTTGAATATTCTTGTAGCAGTGATGTATATTGGTAGCCCACCAGTGTAATTCCGCAATGGCGTCTGGTGGTAAGTCCATGTGTTTCCCGAATTGGCCTGTGTGAGTTTTGAGGTCCCGTTCCTTTGCACGTTATAAATTTTGGTAGTGCAAAGGTCCGAAGTGTACAGCTGGAAAGGCTGCCACAAGCTTGCCAATTATACTTGCTACTTGTCTGATTGTTGGCTGCTGGTTTGAAATTAGCTTATTTCAGGCTTCCATCAAGTCTGATTGCTTGCCACCTGGCAGAGTAACCGACATTTGAATTGAGTTGATTGTAAACCCTAGGTAATCCATTACCCTAATTGGAGTGAATTTTGACTTAACTGGATGGATTAATAATCCCAACTCTTCAAACATTAGTTTGGTAGCTGAAACAGATGCTATTGCTGATTCCTTTGTGTCCCTAATTGTTAGAATGTCATCCAAATATGCCATCACGATGTGGTTCTGTGCTCGTAGCAGTCCCAGAACCGGTTTTAGTAATTTTGTAAACAGTCTGGGAGCTGAAGTCAGCCCATTTGGCAACGCCTTGAATTGCCACATCTGCCCCATCCAGTTAAATTTCAAATAGCTCCTGTGCTCCCTATGTATAGGTACTGAGTAGTATGCATCTTTTAGATATAGGCAAGCCATATAACATCCTTTGGAAACCAACTGGATAGCTGTACCAAAGTTGTCCATTTTAAAATGTTTATACTGCACATGTTTCCGTCAAGTCTAGGATAATACGACTTTCTCCATCCTTCTTTTGCTTGGGGAATATATTCGATACAAATTAGTGTGATTCCTCGCGGGACCTCTGAATCACCACTTTTGTGTGTAAATCCTGAATTTCAGCTTGTATCTCAAATTTTTCCTGTTGTGGAAACACATATATGCGGTTTGGTAAATTTTGTGTGGGTGGTGATGAATCAAGAAGTAACTCTATTTTAAACCCTTGCACACTGTGCAGTATGAACGAGTCTGCTGTGATCCAATTCCATTCATTAAAAAAATGTTGTAGCAAAATGTTGCTTACAACTTGTAAGTTAGAGGTGTGTAAATTGTCCCACAAGGAACTAGAATCTCCAACCTTGGGCGTTACTGTTAGTGTGGTCCTGGCCTCCAGCCTCCCGCCTTGGGACAGCTGGAGTCTGCCTCCTGTCCTTGAGCCCCTAGGCTGGTTGCGCCTGGTGTGGAAGGCGGCATAGGGGTGACCCCGTAGTGATGAGCTTCTGGGTATAGTTGGGGCTCGGCTCATGAGGTGTATTGTCTTGACCTCGTCATCCAGCTCTCGGACATGCTTCGGCAACTACCGGCTGTACATTGCTGGCCTTGCACAGCACTGCAAATTTCGGGTTCAGTGCCGGCCGTATTGCGCACTTGCACAGACAGTTAATCTCGAACAGGGCATTACAGAGGAGCCCCACAGCGTCCTGCTGTGTCTCCGTCAGTGGCCCGCCATCCATAGACCTGGCAAAAGCCGTTACCCCAGAGGCCAGCAGTTTAAAAAATTTTCTGGAGTTTAACCTCCTGGGCACTTACCCCTGCTCCAATATGGCCCCAGATGGCGTGATTGACGGCCGGCACACTGAGGGAGGCACAGTTGGCAGGTGTACTGTAGCGGCCAGTGGTCTCCTCCATAACCTGGTCCTTGAGCTGGTGCGATGCCAGGTAATTAATGGTGGTGGCCATTTCTTCATCCAAGGGCTCTCCGGTTGGGGTAGGTATGGCGGATTTTGATGCCAATAGAGGCACTGCGGCCCCTCGCTCCCTAGAGTGTTCCCCGAACGTGCCTCCCTGCTCTGAGTCAGGATACTGCTGACTCCGTGTACTCCCCTTTCCAGAGAGGGAGACGCATCGCAGCTCTGTGTAAGGTGCTGCTAGCGCGGTCTCCCGTGGAGACCCAGGCTCCATATTGCTCCCGCCTCTGGAGCAGATCAGTCTGGAGGCACCTCTCCAACAGGTGCTCCATCTGGGAAAGGCGCCCGCAGACGTTTCCCAATGTGGGAGGTGATTCCTGCGGCCCGGACTCATCTGAGTCTACGGGTCTGGCAGTCTTGTGGGTGGCCTTGTGCCCGGGCGGGCCTGCCACAGTGCTCTCCTGTAGCACCAAGTTTGCTGCCGCTGGTTCCAACACCGGCGGCCTGGAAGGTGACTTGGACAGTCGTTCTCTACCCGCAGCACCACGGTCTTCCATAGCCGGCTTCGCAGACTGTCTCCGCACCTTCGACATGGTAGGTTCATTCTGTTGGTAGAAAGCTAACAACCGAACCTGCCAAACAACGACCGTAAGTAACTTTTTTTTTAAATACTTACCTCGGTTTTTAAAATTTACCGCTGGAGAGATGCAACACGCCTGCCAGTCAGTCGTTGGTGCATGCTTCAGATGTAATGACGCGCTTGACGACTGACAGCCTTCTTCACGTAGTCACTCATGTGACTCCGAAGTAAAATCAAGTGGATATAGACAATGTCGCTTTGATGTTTAGTGTTGAGGTTCTGTTTCATTAAGAAATCCACCATTAGCTGGTAGATTTAGTACCTGTTGACCAATGTTAGTTATATTTTGTCAAAGCCGCTTCCGATTTTGCAAAATATATTTCCTTAATTGGTCGGGATATTGAGTTTAGATTCATGAAGACATGATGCAGATCTATAAGACTCGTTAGTGAGAATTTGGAGTATTACATGCAGTTCTGGTTTCCCCATTACAGGAAAGATGTGGATGTTTTGGTGAGGGTGCATAGGAAGTTCATCAGAATGCTGGTTGGATTAGATGGCAATGGTTACAATGAGAAGTTTGACAATTTTGGATTAATTTCTCTGGAATGTTGGAGGTTGAGGGGAAACCTGATGGAAGTACTGGGTATATACAATTATGAGAGGCTTAGATAGGTTAGACAGTTGTAACCTTTTTCCCAGGATGGAAATGTCAAAGACAAGAAGGCATGGCTTTAAGCTGAAAAGGCAAAGGTAAAAGGAATTGTGCAAAACAATTATATTTACACAGAGAGCGATAGATGCACCAATACATAGCAATTCCTATGTTCTCTCATCAGATAAAATGAAACACTAATTAAAAACTCAATCCAGCGTTGGTAATTTAATATAATTATAACAAGTAGTTTTTTGCAAGTCATCTAATATCTGCCTTTTAAAGCCCACATCATCATGTTTCTCACTTATAATAAATTACATTAACAAGCAGTAATTGATTTTATCTATTTGCCAACTGTCTGTTTGTCCTTTCCTTGTTTGTGTTTAAATAGTATATGTTAAATGTATATTTTTCGTGTTTTTAGCTTGTTTTATGTGGGGGACGAGGGGCGGGTGGGTTGGGGGAAACTTTTTCTAATCTCCTGCCTCGACGGAGATGCTATTTTTTTCCGTATCGTATTTCCGTCTGCACTTGGGCCTAACATCGAGCAGTTGGCGGCCTTTGCTGGAGACCGATTTCGAGATGTTCACCGCGGGTGCCTACGGGATGTTAACATCGCGAAGCCCACGAGCCCTTTGCTAGGGGTCAACCTCAGAGCTCCAACCATGGATGCTTGCAGACTTACATCATGGAGCCCGCGGTCTCTGGTCAGAGACCGACATCAGGAACTCCAAGCTGTCGAGTTTCGACTGCCCCGACACAGTAGTTTTGATCGCCCTGACGAGGGAACTTCGACTGCCAGCTGCGGGAGCTTTGATCGCCCCGACGGATGGTTCGACTACCCCGACTGCGGGAGAAATAAAGAAGAAGAAGATTGGACTTTTTTGCTATCCATCACAGTGAGGATTGTGGGAATCCGCTATGGTGGATGTTTATGTTAAATTTTATGTATTTGTGTGTCTTGGTGCTTTTTTTTCGTATGGCTTTATGGTAATTCGCATATCACTGTACCTTAATTGGTACATGTGACAATAAAAGACCTTTGAAACCTTTGAAATGCAATAGTCTTAAGCTCTGTACATATTTTCTTCTGGTACAGAAGGTGGCCGTTTGGCACATTGAGCCGATGCCGGCTCTCCATGAACAATCTCATCATTCCACAGAAACAGAAATATAGAAAATAGGTGCAGGAGCTGGCTATTTGGCCCTTCTAAATTCCAGTGAATTCCCATTCCTCTACTTATTTATCTGTAACGTATGATAACACTCCCCCTCCTCTAATTCTCCACCAGCCTTGTACAGCCAGGGTATATATTTATGTCAGAATGTGTGATTTATTCACTGTTTTAAATGTTATAATATTTGCCTTTCTACAATGTTGACTTCTTACTTGAATAAATATCAAATTATGCTCCACTGGTGCCCTTAAGTTACACAACATGTACATTATTTATTTTCATTTATTAATAAGATTTTCTTCCAAATTTTAGTTTGAACCACAGTGTAAATAGTCGAGGTTCTAGATTTCTAAAGGTAAAGTGATTCTGCAGAACAATAACCTTAGGAATTCATTTCATACTCCCAATCCAGAAATGGAGCTGTTTTTTACATTATTTTAATAATATTCTGTTGAATTATTGATTTTCAATTAAATCTCTAAAAAAAAACAGCACTTTGGCACAAAGGAAAGATGGACACATTCATTATTCCAGTTTCATGTCTTTTACTTCAGAACCATATGTGAACAGCAAATGTTTGAGCAAACATGTTTCACAAACAACACCTATTTAATTGCACAATGTAGATTGAAATCCATGTTTCTGTGATCACTACTTGAACTTAGAAGGCAATATAATGTTATAATAAACACCTTTATATACTGATGTATTTATTCAGAATGCTTGTAAATGTCATGCCTGTAATTCAATCACCAAGAACAAGGGAACTATTATTTGTGATTTGGAACTCCATATTTAGTATATTGCTTTAACAAAATTGTAATAATAACACCGAGCCCTGATGGGGTATCCGTAGATCCAAAAATTCATGTAATCGTCCCCTGTCCATCTTGAATTTTCTCTACTATTGAGCACCCAGTGACCGTCTGTATAAAGACTGTAATCAGTTTCCAGACCAACAGAAGCACAAGATCATAAGAGAATAGGTGCCGGAGTATACCACATGGTCCCTCAAGCCTGGTGCACCATTCAATGTGACCATGGCAACTTGTGTCAAGTGGCTCGTTGCCGTGTACGGTTCATATAAAGAGCAGTCTTTGTTTACACAACCACCCTTTGTAATTGTAAAACTGATCATTGCATGTAAGGGCAATGCAAATAGTTATTTCATTAATATCATTTTCTTTTGGGTATTTAAACATTTTAATTTGTTTTAATGCTTTTAGAATATTAAAGGGAAAATGTATATTTATTTAGAGAGGTACAAAAAAGAAGGGATCGGTGGTGTCTGTGTTATTTGTTATCTGTGGGGAGTCCATGCCCCTATCTTTCGTGGAGAATGAGAATTTTATACTGACCTACTTCAAAATGAGGTCCTGTCCTTCTTCAAATGAGTTGACATTATAGCCATCATTTGATGTTCACTTATCTGCATAACTTAATCCACTGGGAATGGCACAAGGACATGAAATCAATATGCTGCACTTCAAATGCAGCAAGCCATTCTAGGAACAGAAGATCACACTGTTGCTTATAAATTGATCTTCTTGCAGATCCCTCCCATTATTCCCTACATACATGTACACTATGCGTCTGGAATGCTCCTAGATGCAACATGATATAGAGGCAATAACACATGGACTTATATGGAATAGACTATAGACAATAGGTGCAGGAGTAGGCCATTTGGCCCTTTGAGCCAGCACCGCCATTCAATGTGATCATGGCTGATCATCCCCATGATCATGGATGGAGCAATGTGGATCATGTGCAGGTAAATTAAATTAGTCTTATGGTGCATCCCAACCCGAAATGTCACCTATCCATGTTCTCTACAGATGGTGTCTGGCCCGTTGAGTTACTCCAACACAATGTGTTTGTTTTTGTAAACCGACATCTGCAGCTCCTTGTGTTTCTGAAATTAATTTATCTTGACATCATGTTCGGTACAGATATTGTGGGCCAAAGCAGCTATTCCTGTGCTGTACTTTTCTATGTTCTATGTATTCAAATAACACCTGTGGCTTCAAAGTACAGAGTCTGACTGTGCAATATGTGATCCTAAGTACATCTGATTAAGAGTGGTAACCAGGAATCAGTACTCAGTACACATCAGTCCATTATTTATTAAGTAGAATTTTGGTGTTATGGTTGATTTTGTATGAATAAATATCACAACAAAACATATAATTAAATGCAACTTTTTGAATGCTGTATTTGGTTTTCAGAAATGTGCTATGGATAGATTTTATTTGTAACAAATGTTTAAGGAGATACCAATTTATAGAAGATATAATTATAGTCAGTGGTGGGTGGTGTAATGTGAAAGAATGCTTTCATATGTAAAAAAAAACTACCAACAAGCCTAAACTTCACTTCCTGCAAACAAAACAAAAAACAGCCTTTCCTTGAAATAATGTGTTCGATTAAATCAGGTATAGGGGAGAATTGTGAGAGTGCAAGTAACTGTACTTGTAAGATTAAAACTAGCCAATGCTAAATCTTAAAGAAAGCTAAATGAAGCAGTAACATTTTATTGACGTTCACCACCATCTTATCATTAAGCATTCCACACCTTTTTGGGTTAAAAGGTTCCAGCAAAACCAGCCACTTGAGTCAAATTGCCTTCTGAAAAAATGTTGTTTTTCAGTAAACAGCATTGCAAGAGCCTTCACATAAACATGTTTCTGAAAATTATTGCCTTCTCTTTAAGAGTCCAGTTAATATGCTTACTCTAATTTCCCCCCCACCCCCCCCCCCCCCCCCAACCCAACAACGACAGCAAAAATGCATTACACCAGCTTATATTCAGCAGCCTCCAGTTATCCCATTGAGGACGTTGCTTTGGCTAGCAGAGCTTATGCAGCACTCACGCTCACCCATGCAGTCTACTTACAGTGGGAGATTGGTCACTATTTCAAGCCTAAATTATGCTGGGAGCATCATACTGGCACCGCCAAGTTTTCTGTTTTAATTACCTGTTTTATTGCCCCATTCCTGCTGAAAAATTGCTTTTCTGATGTCTAAAATGTGCATTTGGAGCAGTAGTTAATAAAACCACTTTTTATCTGAGGAGCAAAGTAGCCAAGGGAAGATTGTATAAAGACACAAAATGTTGGAGTAACTCAGCGGCACCTGCAGCATCTCTGGAAAGAAGGAATGGATGATGTTTCGGGTCAAGACCCATCTTCCTCAGCTCCTTCCTAGACATGTAATAGTAAATGATGTTACTGGGGTGATTTTTACAGGATAACATGCATTCAGCTGGCAAGAATCAAAACTATATCCACTGTGTGAGTGAAACAACAATCCTTCAAAATAAATCCTTCATAGACTTGATAAAAATCATATAAACTAATTTCAAATTTGTTCTTTTGTTTACAAAAGACTGCAGTGAAATGAAATTATCTATTCCAAAAAATAAAACTGCAATCATGTAGTGTGGCATTCAAATGAAGGCACAGTATGCCTCACTGTATCATTGCTTTCAAACCTGGGAATGAAATGATTCTTTGCGATGATTACCAAATGTGGTACTTATGTCTGGAAAATGCATTTTTATATCTAAATTGGGCAGAATGGAAAAGCATGGGAGTATTTGCTTCCATTTCCCGTTGTAATCTTGCCCATTAGGAAATTGAACTGGGCACTTCCTATGTGGTTCAACCTTATGCTAACAATTTTCCATCATATTTCACACACATGATGATGTCATCAACATACATGACACCACTGATTGGATACCAACAAAAGTTAGCTCAAAAGCTTGCATTCAATAATCTTCATTATTCATTCGGAGCTCAACAAGATGTACTGTACATCAAACTGAATACAGTAAATGCTGCATGAACGAAAGGGATAGCACCAAATCCCTTTATCTGGTGTATTCTTTTGAGTGCATTAAATTACTCATTTTGGGAACACTGAGCATAGATCAAAGTGTCTCGTTACTTAAATATTCTGGTCACAGATGTGGGCCCAATGCTCCCATTGCCCTAGGGGTTTGTGCACTTCAACAAGCAAGGTTTCCCAACCACGCACTCTACATGTCAGAGAATCTCTTCGCCCCACATTTGTGCTTTTATCACAGACTGCACTGTATCTTCAATGATTACTATGTTGTGATGTGCTAAAATGGAAGACTAGCACTTGAATGACAAAGACAAGGCAAAGATGTTTGTAACCATCTTCAGCCAAAAGGTCCGTGTAGATGAACCTTTTGACCTCTTCTAGAGAAAATTGTGGCAGTGGATGCTGACCTTCAGCTGGTTTTGAGCATAATTAGGCCGTTCGGCCAATGAAGTCTACTCTGGCAATCAATCATGGCAGATCTATCTTCTGCTCTTAACACCATTCCCTGACACCCATACTAATCAAGAATCTATCTATTTCTGTCTAAAAAATATCAATTGACATGGCCTCCACTGCCTTCTGTGGTAATGAATCCCACAGATACACCACCCTAAAGAAATTCCTCCTCATCTCCTTGCTATATCAGTATAAGGGTTGGGATATTATGGTACTATTGTGCAAAAGGTTGTTTACTCAGTACATGGAGTATTTGTGTGCAGTTCTGATCACCACACCATACAAAATATGTCATTAAGCTAGGAAGGTTGAAGAAAAGATTCACAAGGCTATTACCTGGTCTAGAGGGCTTGAATTATCAGGAGAGATTGGATAGGCAAGGTCTGTTTTCCCTGGAGCAGAGAAGAAGTGGTAAAGAAGACAAATAAAGTTTGTTTTCTTAGGTCAGGGCATTAAGTATAAGAGACATGTTGCATTTTCATAGGAGTTTGGTTAGGCTGCATTTGGATCTTTGTGTGCAATGATCATCATCCCAATACAGGAAGGATGTATAAGCTTTGTAGTGGGTGCAAAATATATTTACCAGAATGCTGCCTGAATTATAAGGTATGTGCAATAAGCAGTGGTTGAACTAACTTGGATTGTTTTCTCTGGAGCATCGGAGGCCAAGAGGAGACCTGATAGGTGTATGTAAAATTATGAAAGGTTAATTTTTCACACGAAGAGTAGTTTGTATCTGGAATTAACTAATGGAGGTGGTGGAGACAGAAACCAACAATATTTAAGAGACATCTGGGCAGGTACTTGAATGAGCAAGTCATAAAGCAACATGGAACTAATGTTGGCAAGTGGGATTGGTATAGCTGGTCATGATGATGGGCATAGATGTGGTGGGCAGAAGGGTCAGTATCTGCTCTGTTCTAAAACTAAATTTATTCACACCAAATGGCTGAGTACAAACCTGTGGATTCCAACTACATTCTGTTCTTGGTGGTCAATTATCTCAGCTAAAAGACATTAGCCAAATAAATTCCTTGGGGCAGTGCCCTAGGCCCAAACATCTTCAGCTGCCTCATGAATGCCTTTTCCTCAATCAGAAGTAAGGACATTTTCTGATGAGTGCATAATTTTCATTTCCTTTTGCAGTGTCTTGAGATAATGAGGCAGTTTGTGCCTGCGCGCTATGATGCCAGGGCAAATTTCCAGATGGGACTGAAAAATGGCAAAGAACGTCCATACCCAAAAGCCTTTCCGCAAGTCAGAACTCACGGGAGTAATGGAATACTTTCCATTCCTTCAGTTATATTGCAGCAGTAACATAACTGAAAAATAAAATAAAAAACTATCCAGGAAAAAATAGCCCAGTTCAGTGGCACTCTCTCCACTGCCCTAAACTATGAGCTGGACCATGGCTAGTCAGCTGATTTGTACAGAAGAGACAACTGTCTGCAGTACTAATCCAGCTAACCTGCATTGCATCAGGCCCCTGAGCTCAGAATGAGAGACTATCCGTGGATCCAATGGAGCTCCGGGCCTCTCCTTATCAAACTGGCCCCAGATGGCAGCAACATCAGCTGCAGTTTATACAGTGTGACCCCATTCAGTTGGATGGGGCTATTGACGGATAGAAAGTGGCAGTGAAGGGAAGTGGTTTCCTATATTTTCATTTCTAACGTATTTATGTAACTTTTTTTTAACTTTCAATACTTTTTATTTATTTTAATTACTCATATGCATTTGTGGCCCTGTACAATGCCAACGATCTTTAAGTTTTCTGATGATGCCATTATTGTCGAATCAACACCAATGATGAGACAGAGTGCAGGAAAAAGATCAGAAACCTTGTGTCATGGTATCAGAACAACCTAGCCTTTGATGTCATCAAGACAAAATATTTGATTATGGACCAAAGATTATGGAATATTTCTCCATCCTCATCAACAGACATGGTCAAAAGTTTGACGTTTCTAGGCTTCCTCATCACAAACAACCTAAACTAGTCCCTTCACACTGAAATGGCGATCCAGAAAGTGCTACAACATATTTACTTTCTTAAGCATCCAAGAAGATGTGACATGTCCACACGATACTCTCAAACCTCTACTGATGCTCTACAGAAAGCATTCAGGCATGATTCATCTCCGTCTGGTATGACAACATCTGCTCTTCAACACCTGAACCTGCAGAGAGTGGTGGGCACAGTGATGCCTGCCACCCTGGACATTCCCTTTCTCTCGTCTAATTTCTGGAAGAAATGCAGGAGCTTGAAAATGTGAACATCCAGACTTAAGAACAGATTCTTTCCCATGGTTATCAGACTCTTGAAATTATCACTTCTTCTATACACCCATACCAGAGTTGCTCCCATGTACTCTTACTATGAACCTCAGCTGGTAGCTCTGTAATTGCACTTTCTTTTGTTTTGATTGTACTATTTCATTTTGAACCACGATCCTTGCATCATTCAGCTGTTTTGCATTCATTATTGTACTTATCGTATTTATTGTTTATGAGCTTCTTGTGAACTAGGAATTTTATTGCACCCTGGTGTATGTGACAATAAACTAAGCTGAATCTGAATTTCAGGTGTCAGGGTTGATTTAACCCCTACATCCACAGCAGTGTAATGAGGCAGGCATGCAACGAGCCTCTTGCAAGGATACAACTTCCATGACAAATGAATGGAGCTGTTATAATCCTACCAATTCGGAAAGTATTAAGAAAGTATTAAGAATGTATCACTAACTCTGAATCATCAATTTCTTTCTTTAGTTAGATGGTGGTGAATCTGTGGAATTCGTTGCCACAGAAGGTTGTGAAGGCTGTCAGTGAATATATTTGAGGCAGAGATAGACAGATTATTGATTAGTACAGGTGTCAGAGGTTCTGGGGAGAAGGCAGGAGAATGGGGTTAGGAGGGAGAAATGGATCAGCCATGATTGAATGGTGGAATAGACTTGATGGGCCAAATGACATAATTCTGCTCCTATCACATGATCTGGTGATCTTATGATCCTGGAGTGTCTTACCTAACAGGATGGCGGGAGCAGTTTGGTCTCACAGATTGCAGTCGTGCATGAAGGTGACTCACCAGCAACGCCTCAAATTATTCAAGCATAATAATTGGACCTTTGTCGTGATGCTCACTTTCAATAAATAAATATTTTTAGAACTTTGGAGTGTGCAAGGTTCAAACTGCAACCATACAAATTTCAGTATGAAACAAACGCAGAGGTTTGGATGAGGCCACCACATCATTGTATTGTTAGTTTCTCCATTGTAGATGTTTAAATGCAGATGCAGTTTGTTGAAAGTTGATTTTCCAAACACAACCAAATGAATGTGATCAGAGAGGCAGGATCTGCCATGGAATGGCTGGGACCAGGTAGGGGTGAAGAGTGGCAGAGGCTGGGACAGAGACAGAGGTTATGGATCCTACCACAACTAGAGAGCAGCGCTGACCCTCGGACTATCCTTCATCAAACTTTGCTGGCTTTACCTTGCACGTTATTCCCTTATCATATATATATATATATACTGTAAATGGATCAATTGTAATCATGTATTGTCTTTTTGCTGACTGGGTGGCATGCAGTATAAGCTTTTCACTGAACCTTGGCACACATGACAATAAACTAACTAAATTTCCCTCCTGGCAGGGCCGGGCTCAGGAGGTGCCGGGCCCAATTGGGAACAATTTTGTTGAGCCCCAGGTTCCCAGCCGAGGTCTGTAGAATCATAAATAAAGTCTGTCATAGACTTTATATCTCTATGGTAGAATGGAAAGTAATCAAAATGTGCGCATAAAAAGTGCCTGCAAGTTAATAGACCAAACAGATCTAAGCTACATTTTAATATAAAATTGCATACTTGTAAGCCTACAAGTAACAAACAAAATGTGTAGATCACCTCTGAAAAGTACATAGTTACAATACCACATGTTTTAGTGACTGTGAAATTTAAAAAAAAGTAAATTAATTAACTAGATGCTGGAAAAACAATAACTAATGGGGAAAAACCAGTCCAAGCATTAAATGTTGGGCTTCAGCCCCATCCTACCCTTTGGGCTTCTACCCCACCCTAACTTAGTTGTGTGTGTGTGTTTTAGTTGTCTGTGCGTTATGTGTGTGTGTTTGGGAAGGAAGGAGAGACGGGAGGGAGGAAGAGAGGGGAGGAGAGAAAGAAGGGAGGGAGGGAGGGAGGGAAGGAGAGAAGGGAAAAGAGAGAGAGGGAGGGAAGGAGAGAAGGGAGGGAGGGAAGAAGGGGAGGGAGGGAGAGGGCCGGCGGCAGGAGCAGATGCGGGGTCCAGGCGGACGGATGTGATCTGAGGCCGAGGTTTGTAAACATTACTTCAACCCCCGGCCCGGCCCGGCCCTCCATGTATTGTTCATCGCGTCTCCCCGGGGAGAGAGAGGGGTGGAGCTGGGGTTGTGCGCGTGAAGCACGGTGACTGGAAGGGTGGGAGCGCTGCCCCAGGACCGTGAGGGCACAACCCACCTCCCCCTCTCCCCTTCTCCATTCCCCCTCCCCGTCTACCCCATTCTTCCCCCTCCAAAACCTCTACTCTCTCTCCACCCCTCCACCCGGGGTAGATCAACCCGAGCCGAGAGTAGATTACTCGAGCACGGGGCCCACTAGGGCGCGGGGCCTAATTGGGAACAATTGGATCCAATTGGCTTAAGGCCGGCCCTGCCTCCGGGGATGAATAAAATGTTATCGTATTGTAACCTAAACGAAGTGGTGTGTGGCGACAAGGTGCTGCAGATTATGAAATCTGACAAGAAAAGAAGGTAATGAGTGGAAGATAAAGAATGGATGTTGGGTAGGTGGCAACTGGGGGGAGGGGAAGGACAAAATGGGGTAATAGGCAGATAGTACGAGATGGGGAACAGGAAAGAGAGTGGGCTGGGAGGGAGGGAGGGATGAGCGTGCTTTTGGAAAGAAGGGTGTCCAAAAAAATACCTGGGTAAATCAGGAGAGAAACAAACTGTGGGGGTGCAAGTTACCTGAACTTGGAGAATTCAATATTCATGCTGTTGGTTTGTAGAATCCCCATGCAATCAGATCTTTTCTGCAAGAGTTACCCAGTTTCTAAAATTAATATCAGGCCTGTGTGCATGAAGCAAATGTCCCAATTGTCAATGCCTCAACCATCAATGCAGAATGCCATGTGTTCTTAAAAGACCCTACAATGAAATGATCTATCGCTTTTCCTCCACAGGCTTTCCAAAGCAAAGTTAGCAGATCTTAGCATGCATTAATACATGAAAGCTTTACGATTGTGCAAGTCTCTTTATGCACAATTGAATGTTGTTGCCCCAACAATGACGATTTAACGTGCCTATCAGTGGCAGACCTATGGCATGTGGTCGAATGGTCCAGGTGTATTTGAGTGCCGGATGGAATTTGGTGGTGAAACGGATGAAGTCAGTCAGTTGTGTGTGGGTGGCACCAAAGCAGTCGTCGATGTAACGGAGGTAGAGGTCAGGGATGGGGCCCTGGTACGCCGCAAACAAGGATTGTTCGACATACCTGACAAAGAGGCAAGCGTAGCTGGGGCCTATGTATGTGCATTTGGAGGAAATTGGAGGAGTCAAAAGAGCTCCCAAAGAGCTCCCCAGACCTATAGCGGTTTTACTTGAGTCTCTCCCCCCCCCCCCTCCCTCTCTCTCTCTCTAACTTGCAGTACACCTGCCTTACCTGTTTAACATCCTCTCTTTTGTTTAGAGCTTGGGAAATCCGTGTGCCTGTTTTCCCCCCCGCAGGCTGCTCACACTCTGAACTGAATTTTAAGTCATACGATCACAAGGGACAAGGAGCAGCTGCAGGGCTCTCAAGTCACTGAAGTAATAGGTCATCTGGGATCCAACTCAAACCCAATGAATTCCTCACTTAATCACTTGTGTAAAGTTGCATGCAAACAAGCCCCTCAGGTGAGGGAGGTTGATTATTTCATTGGTTTAATCCTTCAGTCAGAACAGCAACACTGGCTTGTACGTTTAAATGCCTGTCCACAGGTTTTACGGGCTTGCTGTAACTTGCCAATGACAGCAAGGAAAGAACATTGCAGAAGCAGCTTAGCGAGTGAAAGAGAAATCTTTTGATTCGTGGCAACTGATGCTTGTTTACAGCAGGGCTTGGTTTTTTTGTAAAGCTTTGGAGTTTAGATTGTAAACCTAGAAATTACTCCAAGTAATGTGAATGTTTGGATGGCTGAACGAGGACAATAATAGCTGGTTCTGATTATGCTATCTGGCTGAGAAGGATGTCAGACGAGAACCAAGGTAGCAGGAATAGCAAACGGCTGCATTTATACAAACCTGTACTTCCACAGGAAGGTAGACACAAAAGGCTGGGTTAACTCAGCGGGACAGGGGGGGTGGAAGATCGCAACCTTCACGTGGTCCGCCCTGTTTCCACTAATGCAATCAGCTCGAAGTGCACAAACGGAAGATCAAATAGAACAAGTTGTCTAACAACTTTAGGCTGCGCACGCCACACGAAAGAAGAAGAAGAAGCGGGACAGGCAGCATCTCTGGAGAGAAGGAATGGGTGACATTTCGGGTCGAGACCCTTCTTCAGACTCGCCCGAAACATCACACATTCCTTCTCTCCAGAGATGCTGCCCGTCTCGCTGAGTTACTCCAGATTTCTGTGTCTGTCTTCAGTTTAAACCAGCATCAGCATTCCTACACATTTCCACAGGAAGGATCAGTTAGTTCTCAGAACAGTCCACTCGACATGTACGGGTTCTGGGTATGCTTCCTCGGTGTCTGAACTCTATTACCTGTCCGTGCAGGAGCCTTAGAACTGTGCACCTGGTGATGGTGCAGATTTAGAGACACAATAAACTGCAGAGGCTGAAATCTCGAGCAAAAAACACAAAATGTTGGAATGAACTCAGCGGGCCAGGGAACATCTGTGGAGGGAAATGCACATATGACTCTTTATCGGGACTCTTGTTCGAAAAGTCTGAGAAGGGATCACGACCCAATATATTGTCCTTCCATTTTCCACCACAGATGATACATACTTGCAGACTGTCCAGCTTGTTTTCAGATGGGACTTTGAAATAATGTTTCAACAGCACATTAAATTTGCCACTAATCTTACCGTCTCTATCTCAGAATCCTTTTGGGGCTCTGCCATGGATATTTAAAGTATCTTTCAGCTTCACAATGACCAAACACCTGTTTATTACTATTACTCTAATGGGCCTGTCCCACTTAGGTGACTTTTTAGGCAACTGCTGGAGACTATACAGGCGCCACATGTTCGTGGGTGGTTGACGGGGAGTCGCCTTCATGGTCGTGAGGAGTTCCCACCTTCTGGGAACTAGTCGCGGCCTCATTATGGACGCCGTGAATATTTCAACATGTTGAAAAATTAGCGGTGATAGAATGAAGCCGTCATGGAGAGTCGTGAGAATTCACGTGCCATAGGTCGGTCGCCAGGAGGTCCTAGTGGGTTACCAGGAGGTTGAAGGTTCTCATAGGTTGTAGCCGGTGCTGACCGGTGAATATCATTGGGGAAAAGAGCAGTAGTTTTCAGAACCAAGGATAACTGACCGGTAATGTTAAATGTCCACCGAACTTCACAGTCATGTATCTCTGGCTTCTTAAAAGTTGTTTGGTTTCTTAAAAGTTGTCTCCACTCCTTCTCCCTCCTTCTCCCCCCCCCCCCCCCTTAAAAGACTTACCGTACATTGTGCTTTAGCCGTCTTAATTACAGCGCCAACTTTCCTGTTCATCGCGGTATGTGTCTGTACCACCTTGGCTTTGCACCGTGTGAATTTCAGACAGTGTTCCCCCCGCTTGCCCTGTCCCTCGCCTGCGGGGTGTGTGTGTGTGTGTGTGTGTGTGTGTGTGTGTGTGTGTGTGTGTGTGTGTGTGTGTGTGTGTGTGTGTGTGTGTGTGTGTGTGTGTGTGTGTGTGTGTATATGTTCCAGTCTGACAGTTGCCAGTTTTTCAGGCAGCTGCCGGCAACTTGACAGTCACCGGCAGTCGCCTGAAAAATCGTCCTGTGGGAAAGGCCCATTAGGCCACTAAGGCTCTGTGTATAACTCGTGTTGCAGTCCTAATATCAACAATGCCCTACAATGAGGGAGCGGCACACAAGGATGGTTGACTCTCATGGTTGTAGATCTCACAATTATGACTCCGTGTCACCCTAAAACAGGAATGGTGTGGATGCTTACAAGAGGGTGCGGAAGAGGTTTACCAGAACACACCCAGGATTAGGGAGTATGATCTATAAGAAGAGGTTGGACAAACGTGGATTATTTTCTCTGACATGTCAGAGGCTGAGGAAAGACCTGATAGAAATATATAAAATTATGAGATGCATAGATTGGTTTGACAGAGAACCTTTTTCCCTCGGGTTAGAAATGTCAAAGACTACAGGACATTGCTTTCAAGTGAGAGGGGCAAAGTTTAAAGGAGATGTACAGGGCAAGTTTTGTTTGTACACAGAGTGGTGGGTGCCAGGAACTTGCTGCTAAAGATGGTGGTGAAGGCGGACACAATAGTCACATTTAAAGAGGTGTTTGTTTAAGCAAATGGATATGCAGGAAGCAGAGGGATATGGATCACATGCAGGTAGAGGAGTTTAACTTGGTATCCTTTGTGTAGGGAGGAACTGCAGATGCTGGTTTAATACTGAAAATAGTCACAAAAAGCTGGAGTAACTCAGCGGGTCAGACAGCATTGCTGGAGAAAAGGAAGAGATGAAGTTTTGGGTGGGGACCCTACTTCAGTCTGAAGTTAGTCCAGCATTTTGTGTCTCTAACTTGGTATCATGTTCAGCACAGATATTGCAGGCAAATGGGCCCATTCCTGCTGCACTGTTGTATGTTCTATAACACTTTTGTTGCACATGGATCCACAGAAGGAAACTCGTGTGATGACTGATGACAAAGATGAAGCTGGACATTTTCATGAGTTCTCAAGTTATTTTTCTATGACTGTGAATAACAGCTGACTTTAAATTGATTTAATCTTTTGTGATGACGTCTGTGTGTCGTGACATAGTTATGATGACCACAGTTGTTTTAGAAACATAGAAACAAAGAAAATATGTGCAGCAGGAGGCCATTCGGCCCTTCGAGCCAGCGCCGCCATTCATTGTGATCATGGCTGATCGTCCCCAATCAATAATTCGTGCCTGCCTTCTCACCATATCCCTTGACTCCACTAGCCCCTAGAGCTCTATCTAACTCTCTCTTAAATCCATCCAGTGATTTGGCCTTCACTGCCCTCTGTGGCAGGGAATTCCACAAATTCACAACTCTCTGGGAGAAAAAGTGTTTTCTCACCTCATTCTTAAATGGCCTCCCCTTTATTCTAAGACTGTGGCCCCTGGTTCTGGACTCGCCTAACATTGGGAACATTTTTCCTGCATCTAGCTTGTCCAGTCGTTTTATAATTTTATATGGTTCTATAAGAATCCCCCTCATCCTTCTAAACTCTAGTGAATACGCCTAGTCTTTTCAATCTTTCCTCATATGACAGTCCCGCCAACCCAGGGATCAATCTCATGAACCTACGCTGCACTGTCACAATCACAAGGATGTCCTTCCTCAAATTAGGAGACTAAAACTGTACATAATACTCCAGATGTGGTCTTACCAGAGCCCTACACAACTACAGAAGGACCTCCTTACTCCTATACTAAAATCCTCTTGTTATGAAGGCCAACATTCCATTATCTTTCTTCACTGCCTGCTGTACCTGCACGCCAACTTTCAGTGACTGGTGTACAAGGACACCCAGGTTTCCCCCTTAGCTAACCTAACCCCATTGAGATAATAATCTGCCCCCCTTTTTTTTGTCGCCAAAGTGGATAACCTCACATTTATCTATATTATACTGCATCTGCCACGCATCTGCCCACTCACTCAACCTGTCCAGGTCACTCTGCAACCTCCTAACACCCTCTTCACAGTTCACACTGCCACCCAGCTTTGTGTCATCCGCAAATTTGCTAGTGTTGCTCCTAATTCCCTCTTCTAAATCATTTATATATATGGTAAACAGTTGCGGCCATCAACACCGAGCCTTGCGGCACTCCACTCGCCACTGCCTGCCATTCTGAAAAGGTCCTGTTCACTCCTACTCTTTGCTTCCTGTCTGCCAACCAATTTTCTATCCATGTCAACACTCTACCCCCAATTCCATGTGCTCTAATTTTAGTCACCAGTCTCCCGTGCGGGACCTTATCAAAGGCTTTCTGAGTCTAGATACACTACATCCACTGGCTCCCCTTCATCCATTTTACTTGTCACATCATCAAAAAATGCCAGAAGATTAGTCAAGCATGACTTCCCTTTCATAAATCCATGTTTGATTTCTTTAATCACTCAATTTAGTCATGGATTGAATATCCAGAAATAATAGAAAGCATGTTCACCGCAAATGCTGTTGCAAAAAGGGAAAAGTCTTGCTGGGGGGGAAAAAAAACACTGCAGTTGCTGAAAATCTGAAATAAACATAAAAAGCCAAATCATGCAGCAAGTCTGGCAGTATCTATGGAGGGTCAACATATTGGGTCACGTAGGTGAGAAACGGGGAGGGTCAACAACCCACGTAGGTGAGAAACCAATCATGTTTTATCAATTGTAAAAAGCAAGAGGAGGAAAGAGAACAAAAGAAATGTCTGTGGTAGGAAGCAAACCAATGTTGTCAAGGTAACGATTACTTAAAAATCAGAGTTAGAGTCAAAGGAAACAAAGGAGCTGGGGCACAAAACCATTAAACACAAAATATAGGCGTGTAGGCACAGCAAGGAATTATGAAAGCTAATGGAAAGTTTGCCCTTATTCAAAGGGTTATTCATATATAGAGTAGATTTAATGCACCATCACTGGTGAGACTGAACATGGAATAATGCATACAGTCTCGGAACATAGAAGAATACAGCACTAGAATAGACCCTACAGCTAGACCCTACACTAGAATAGATCCTACAGTGCAGTGTCCGTGCTGAACACGATGTTAAAATGAAGTAATCTCCTCTGCCTGCACATGATCTATTTCCTTCCATTCCCTGGATATTCATGTGCCCATCTAAAAGCCTCGGAAATGTAAATATTATATCTGCCACCACCACCACCTCCAACAGCCCATTCCAGGCACTCACCAACCTCTGTCTTAAAAAATACTTGGCCTGCACAACTCCTTTAAACATTGCCCCCTCTCACCTTAAAGCTATGCCCCCTATTCTGGCATTTCCACCCTGGGGGGGAGGCTCTGACTATCTACCCTATCTATGCCTCTCATAATTTAATATACTTGTATCAAGTCTCCTCTCAATCTCTTGACTTCCATATTTAAGGAAGGATATATTAACATTGTGGTGATGATTTAATAGGTTGATTCCTCCAAGGGAAGAGTTGACCTAAAGAAAGGTTGAGCTGAGACACACTGGAGAAATTAAGAATGAGAGGTGATCTGAATGAAACATGTCAGTTTCCGTGGTGGGTTTGGCAAGATGGATACTGAGAGGCTGCTTCCTCTAGTTTCATCTGGAACGAGGGTGGATTATTTCAGAATAAGGTGCCATCCATTTCAGAGAGTCAAGAACATCAATGTTCTTTTAATTCTCCACCCCAGAGAGTTGTAGAAATGAAGGTATTAAATATGTTCAAGTTTGGCACCCATTACAGGGAGTCAAGGGGGTGGGTATAGAGTGGCAAAGTGGTTTTCTGGCAGTATTTGGATCTTATTAAACGGTGGATCAGACTCGAGGGGCTGAGTAGCGGATTCCTGGTCACATTTCATGTCCTGTAGAGTATCAATGAAGTTGCCAAACGTTTTGTCTGGTGGTTGAGAATGAACACAGATTCTGAGAAACAAGTGAACAAATGTTGGCAATGTCAAAAGCATTGTAAGTATCCACCAGCTGCTGCTCCTACAACTTGGCCGAATAAACATGTGGATTTTGAACATACATTTATGCAAAAAAAATGAGAATGATTCTGGTGAATGCATATTCTAAATAAATAAGAGCAGTTAGATATTTCTATATCACAAGCAATCACTTCATACGTGTGAATAATCGTCACTGCGCAGTGTCATCCAAGGTTGCTGGTCGAGGACAATAGAAGCAGCTTCAATGGTGCTGAAGTTGTCAAATCCCACACAAGGAATTGATTCAAATGGTTGTGCATAGCTCCATGCCATCTAGTCTCAAACAGTTGGCAGAAAGGGCAGTTCAGACAGAGCGATGGACTGAAAAAGATGAACAAGATGATGCACTGTTTTGTTGTTTCACTCTAGCAACAGACCACATAAATCTACAGGACTCATACCAACCGAGTTATCAATGCATGTCTGAATGCAGGTGATTTTGGTGAAGCTGAGCCTCACATCATTGTGTTCTTAACAAGTGTTGCAGAAGAAGCAATCTGCTATTGGAGCTTGTAATTGAAGTAGTCATTTCAAAGTTGTCATTTCCAGAAGGAGTTTCTTCACCTCCCACTGATATGGTGGTGGAGGAGAACATATCTGAGGGAGGGAAGTTACTGTCTACTTGGAATGTTCCAGTAGAACCCAAGTAGCTTCAATTGCAATGGAAGAGAAAACCGCATATTGAATTTATAAATAATTAAGTATTTTACAGTTCTGTACACAATTTTCTCAATATCTTGTAATGGTTAAATGGGAATATATGGATGGGTGTTCCACATGATTAGCATTTACTTAATATCATAGTGATGATCCATCACTTTTGTCTTATCTATTTGGTAGATTCACTGAAAAAAGGATGCCATTACGATAGCCAGTGGTGAAAATAATTACAACTTTCCCTGTCTTGAGTGGGGAATTTATACTCATGTATAAATCAGCGCATTCCGCAGAGTACCAAAGTGTTACCTACAAAATCTTCCATTCCATTAACATGCCACTCGTATCCAATTAATAAGGGAACTTCACGATTCCCTGCACAGCTGCCAACATGCCGTCAACCTGTGGTGGTACACCCTCCCTGATCTTACTCAACCTCAAAACAGATTTATCAGCTGGCTGCATGGAAACAGATTGATAAAACCCATGACGAATCCAAACAAATAGTTGCACTAAAGCCATATGAGGTAATAGAGATTTGGTATGTCAATGAATAAATACCCTCTCGAACTTCTACAGGTATACGGTTGACAGCATACTCACTGGTTGCATCACGGCTTGGTTCGGCAACCCTAATGCCCAGGAGCGAAGGAGATTTCAGAGTGGTAGACTTTGCCTGGCCCATCACAGGTAATGACCTCCCCACCATCAAAGGGATCTGCAGGAAGCTGCCTCAAATAGACAGCCAATATCATCAAAGACCCACATAATCATGGTCTCGTTCTCATTTTATTCCTACCACTGGGAAGGTGGGAGAGAAGTCTGAAAACCTTGACCACCAAGTTCAAGAATAGCTTCTTCCTGCCAACCGCCAGGCTGTTGAACACCGCACAACACTAACATGAATTTCTATGGACTGTCTTTGGGTGCAATAAGGACTATGGGTTTATTTGTATTAATATTGTGCTCATTGTATATTTTTTGTTTATTATAAATTATCGGTGTGTTTTGCATGTACACGATGTTATACTGCTGCAAGTAATAGTTTAATTGTACTGTTGATACAAATGACAATTAAACACTCATGACAGGTATGAGATTAGACAAACTGTTGTATTGAAAAGACTGGGATCACTCTTCAAAGAAGGTGAAAACAGATGAAAGACAAGAAAGTGAAAGGTTATCAGGATTTTGCCACATGTGGAATTGAGGATATGATCTTACTAGATGGCAAAGTAAATTTAAATGTTGAGTGGCCTACTCCTGCATCCAAATTTTAAGTTTACAATAAATAGCCTGATGAAAAGGCCATTGATAGATAAGTTTTGACTTTCTCGTCCACTAACAGAACTTTATTTTTCCACATTAAATTCTGCCGACTTTCTCTTAACGTGCACTCAAGGCTTAAGAAAAACTGAGCTGAAATCATTCACAGTTGCTCAAATAATCTTGTTTCACTGAGAAGCAAGAATGAGCATGCATGAGGGGAGATCTCATCTAGTTGCCATTTAATAGGTCAGTAAGAAAAGACTGGTTGTGGTAGGATGATTCCATTGCCTTCCCAGCTGTTATCAGGCAACTGAATCATCCTACCACAACCAGAGAGCAGTGCTGCCTCATCAACTATCTACCTCATTGGTGACCCTCGGACTATCCTTGATCAAACTTTCCTGGCTTTATCTTACACTAAACGTTATTCCCTTATCATGTATCTATTCACTCTAAATGACTTGATTGTTTTCATGTATTGTCTTTCTGCTGACAGGATAGCACGTAACAAAAGCTTTTCACGGTACATGTGACAATCAACTAAACTAAAACTAAACTAAACTAAAAGGACAATTAATGGCGTGACCATTAACAGCATTGATGTACAGAGCGAACTTAGGATCCAACTTCATAGCTCCCTGAAAGTGGCAACGCAAGCAGATAGAGGTGTAGAGAAGGCATATGGTATATGCCTGCCTTTATTGGTCAGGGCATTGAGTATAAGAATAAGGAAGTCATGATGTAGGACATTGATTAGGTTGTATTTGGAGTACTGCATGCAGCTCTAGTTGGTACAATACATAGAGGATGTGAGGGCTTGAAATTGTCTAGAAGTGATTCACCAGATTAGAGGGCATTAAGTATAAGGAGAGATTGGACAGATTAGAATTGTTTTTGAACACTGTATTGATTTGAACACATATATCAAAACTGGAGGTTGAGGGGAGACCTAAAAGAAGTATATAAAAGTATGAGAGACTACAGGGCCTGTCCCACTACATGAGTTTGCCTAAGAGCTCTCCCGAGTTAAAAAAAAAAAATCAAACTCGTGGTAAGTATGTAGAATATACGTAGCGGGTACGTTGGAGCTCGGGACGTCTCTTAGCGGCTCTTAAAGCCAACTCGGGAAGTTTTTTCAACATGTTGAAAAATGTCCACGAGAGCCCCGAATACCTACGAACGGCTATTACCGTAATTCTCCGAGTTTGAATCAAGGGAAACTCAGGAGAACTCTTGAATTACCTCGTACAGTGGGACAGGCCCTTTAGATAGGATAGACAGTCAGAACTTTTTTTTCCTGGAGTAGAAATATCAAAGACTACAGGGCAAAGTTTACAGATGTACAGGACAAGTTTTTTTTCTGCAATACAATAATGGCATTTAAAAGGTTTTTGTACAGGTATATAGACATGCAAGGGTTGAAACAATGTGCAGACAGTCGAGATTAGGCACCATGTTCGGCACTGACATGGTTGGCTGAAGGGCCTGTTCCTGTGCTGTAATCTTCTTTGTTCTCAGTTCTATGTTACAATAGAAAGGGGCAGGGGGGGAACAGATTAAAAGAGAGGGCTGAATGAACAGGAGACAAAGTGTCGGGATGGGGGAAGAAGGGGATGGAGGTTGAAAAGAGGTATGGCGAGGATTGCTGGCTGTCTTGAGGACCACAAGAGTACGGGAGGAGAGTCAGGGGATTTAAGTACCTAGCAACAACAAAATGCTACTAGTAGTAGTGAACATTGGTAGTGTCAGGTTTAGCTAAACATATCATGCATCACAAACTGCTTCTGGCAAGTAAGACAAGGGTGTTACAAGAAGTGGCAGGCTGCTGGCAATGGATCATCATGCCTAATTTAGGTGATGTTGACTTTGAGAATAAGAATCGATAATCAGGTCTACAAACCGATTCTTCCACCAATCAGAATTTTATCTTAAAATTCCCTAAATGAAAAACAACAGACAGTATCATCTTCACAATAATTTGAATACTTTCAAAAGTTGATTCAGTGACATTTAGTCAACAATCTGAACAATTTGTTTATCTTTCTTACAAATATCTTCCTTCCAAGATATGAAAACATACTCTGAGTTAGAAAATGGAATGATAACGTTTCAGAATATTCCCAAATAGTTATTCTGTTGATTACTAATCTGTAAATATGAGAAGCAATATTTTATATGTGCAAGTGGCATCTAAATAAATACTTACCTGATCTCCGCAAAATTCTGATCCAGACATAAACTTGAATGCACCACAGTAGTAAAGAAATCCTGATCCAAGCAGAGAATATAATGACTACAGATCATAGTTCTATTAGGTTCTATTGAAGTACATTTGGAACTGCTTTGTAAATTGTGCTTATTTCTTCTGCAGGTAACAGCTTCAATGACTGCGGATGTAGATTTTACACAAAAGTGTTAGCTATTTATGGTTTATGTTCACATAAACAAGCCTGCTGCCTGCCATCTCGGGATCTAATTAACAATGCTTTAAACTAGACAAGACCTTACTTTAGATTCAGACTGACTGACTGCCTTTTAAGTAACTCAAGAAATAACCAGACAATATCACATTCTGATTGGAGTCATGGAGTTATACACCAGAGAAATTGACCCTTCAGCCCACTTATCTATGCCGACCAAGTTGTCAATCTGAACTAGTCCCATTTGCCTGTGTCTGTCCCATATCTCTCTAAACTTTTCTATCCATGTACCTCCATAATGTCCTTTAAACGCAGTAATCGTACCTGCCTTAACTACTTCCTCTGGCAATTCTTTCCAGATACCTACACCCCTTTATGCAAAAGTTGTTCCTCAGGTTTTTAAATCTTTCCCCTCTCACTTTAAATATTTGAGAGACTCACCTACCTGGGGAAGAATGTGACTATTCACCATGTCTATGCCTCTTATGATTTTATATATCTCTATAAGATTACCCCCTCAGCCTCATATAGGCTCCAGGGAAAAACCCAGAACATCTAATTGCTCCTTATTAATCAAACCCTCCAGTCCTATTATCATCCTAGTCAATGCTTTTGCTGTACCCTTTCCAATTGAATGACATCCCTTTGTTAGTTAGGTGACCAGAACTGCACACAATTCTTCAAGTGTATGTTCATCAATGTCTTTTAAGGTTGTAAGATGACACCCTAATTATTGATTAGTATAGGTGTCAGAGGTTATGGGGAGAAGGCAAGAGAATGGGGCTAGGAGGGAGTAATAGATCAGCCATGATTGAATGGCGGAGTACACTTGCTGGGCCGAATGGCCTAATCTACTCCTATTGGTTATGACCTTATGTATGTTAAGCTAAGATCCCTTGGGTCATATTAAAACCTGTTGACACTTAAATAAATCTGAAATTTTAAAATTGGAACCAGCTATGATAGCCATCTGGTTCACTAACCATCTGTAAAATACATCATCTTTTCCCAGTTTAGTCTATGTGCAACATAATGCCCACAGCAATAGCCAATTCAGGGACAATTAGAGGTGCCAAATAAATGGCAGACATGTCAGTGACAAATCCCTGTGCATGGTTAAAACAAAACTAGGATGACCATAAAGCCAGTGATTTCAAAGAGTAATGGTTATACAACATAGAAACAGACCCTTCCACTCAACAGATCCAAGGTGACCACTTCTATTCTAATCCTATTTACTTATTTTATGTCCTTAACCTCAGGTGCTTGTTTTGATGTTTCTTAAATGTTGGGAGATTATCTACCTCCACCACCTTCTAAGGCAGCGTACTCCAATTTCTAATCACTTTGTGTACAAAATTATCCCTCAGGTTCCTTTTGAACCTCCGACCTTCCATCTTAAATCTATGCCTCTTGTTTTAGACACCCCACCAAGGGAAAAAGATTCTTACAGTCTACTCTAGTATTCACCTCGTAATTGTGTGTGCTCAACCTCCTCCACTCCAGGGAAAACAAACCCTGACTGCCAATCTTAAAGAGTTAAGATTAAGATCACTTACATTAAAAAGTAGCAAATTACAGCGCTATTATTATACCAGTCATCACGCCATTCTTTGTCCTTCCTTATTATGGGTAAAATGCTGGTTGAGTGACAAAAGGTAAAGTTGATCAAAGCCTAATTATTTAAAATTTTAAAACACTTGCGTTTTTATTTTAAGTTTAAAATTTCAAAGTTATGCAGCTTGTGAACAGGTTGTTTGACCCATCGATTCCATGCTGATCATCAAGCACCCTCAGGCACGATGCCAATTTATTTTCTCTCCATCCTCATAGGTTTTCCCAGATTCTATCACTTATGTACACTTTAGAGAAGTTACAGTGTCCAATTAACCTTATAACACATCTTTGAGATGTGGGAGGAAACCCACAAGTTCACAGGCAGAACATGCAAACTCCATATAGACATCTCTGGAGGTCAGGATTTAATCCTGTTTGCTGGAATGAAGGCAGCAACTCCACTGGTTGAGCCATTCTGTGGCTCCAAATGTTTTTCAGGTGATCAGACAGATATCAGACATGCACCCAACCTCAGTCTACATGACTTCCCCATTCCTTTTCTCCAGAGATGCTGCCTGTCCTTCTGAGTTACTCCAGCATTTTGTGTCTCTCTTAGATTTAAACGCGCATCTGCAGTTCTTTGCTACACACAGTCCACACGAAACAGCGTTCCTTTTCTAAAACACAGAGAAGACCATCGCTTGACTTTATGCCTCCAATTGTGATTTTAGCCTTGATAATCTTTGCATTCTTCCAATTCTAGTATCTTCTACATCCTCACTTTGAGAAAGCCATCTTCCTGGCCATGCCTACAACTGCCCGACAAGATCTAGAATTCCTTTCCGGATCTCCCCATATATCTCCTTTTCTAATGGTCTTTAAAACCTGCACATTTATCAAATCTTTTGTTTATCTGGCCCAATCTCAACACATCTATCTCATCATCTTACCGCACTCCTGTAAAATCTCTTATAATTTTAAATGTACAATGTAAATAAAGTCATTGCTCCTGGATGATGTCAGTAACAGGGATTGAATTCACTGTGAACGGTGGTGTGAAATAGATGATAGGAAACAGCATTTGTTTTCACATGCCATTCAATCACATTAATATTAAAAACAGAGTAATGGTTGATTCTGTATCTATTACTTTGTGTCACTATTTTACATGAATCTATATCTCTGAATGTCCAATGTACATTATTTGGCATCTGTACTGCAAGACTGAATAATAGGTTTGCCTTGCCTGCTACTTGACCTCACATATCAGAAAGCCCTTCAAACTGCCTTTGCTATCATTAGAGAGAAGCAAGCCAAAAATCAGCTGTTAGAAAATCCAGAGTTTATTTTGTAGTGTTCTCTTTAAATAACAAGACCTCTATTGTTCAGCTCATACCCAGACATGAGATGATGAAAGGCAGGTTCCCGGAGGCACTGGGGTTTTTTGCCGAACTTAGTGAGAAAAATCAATAATAACAAAGCAATGTTGATGATGAGAATGGTTTCTATTTCATTTACCATGAAAACTGAACAACAATTAGACAATCTGGTAAAACAATTAGAGGGCACGTATATTAATAGTTTAGTGGGGCACCATCTGCAGTTCCTTGTTTCTACCAGTTCTTTGCACCCTGCTGCAATATACTATTAAAATCTGTGATCTGTCCCACTGTTAAAATAGATTTTGTTTAAGATGCCTTCAAAGAACAAAATATTTGAACAATACATCTTAATCAAAATGTTACGCTTCTGCGATTGGACTTGTATGCTTTCCAGATAACCTGTACATGTTATGTCTTGCAGAGGAATTTGTTGTTCAAATGTTCAGCCAGTCAGGCCAGAGCAATGTAACAGCATTTGAAGTATGAATTCATGAATTCACATGTTTCAGTTCCATGATAAGTGCAAAATACAAGGTGGCCAAAGCTATCAATTTCAAACATTGCTTTCCCAATTAATTTAAAAGCTCACCTTGAGAGTTTTATTTTGTATTATATTGATCACTTGGCCAAAAAGTCAGCTTTTGTTATCATGCCGTTGTTGGTACTGGCTAATTGCCTAATGTTTGACACCATTTAACTCAACAGTGAAAGTGTTCACCACTGTCTGCTTGAAAGGGAAATTATGCTAGAAAGATCTCATAAATTATTCTACTCGACCTCCAGTTAAAAAAAATATAACTGTTCTATGATAATTGATTAAAATCGGGCAGCAGATTAGAAATATAATTATTAATTTGCTAATATTTTTTAAACAAGTTTAAAAAGTTAGATAGTACATTAGTCAGCTAATACTTAAATGAGAATACAGTTGTCTGTGAAAGCAAGAGTTTAATCTGGGGCAATTGTACAAATCAACAAATGTTCTATTACTCATTGCACCCAGTTTTCAATGGAGTCAATCCTTAAAATGTAAGGATGCTCGGAGATCTGGATTAATTCATAGTTGGGCAAATCAACAGGCAAGTGTACAGTAGTCACCAAACATAGGACTTGTTAATTGAATACCCTATTCCTATTTCAATCTTCCTCTGAAATTAGTTTTCCAGGCAGAAAGATAATATAGTCTGTAATGCAACTTTAATTTTAGTTTAGCTTGCACTGCAGGGGACAGTGGTTCAGTTAACAGTGCCTCAGGATCTATCATCATGGCAAATGATTTAATCGAATTAGAGTAAAAAGCAATGGTCTGACGACATTCTAGTCATGTGCTCAATAAGCAATGGTGCAGGAAATTGTGAATGATTGTTCTTTGACTATCTGACCTGTATTTGGATGGCAAATTCATCACATTTAAAATTTTTGTCTGAGGAGAAAAGGTTTGCAGAAGAGACTCGTGGCGAGTTAATCAAGAGCAGTATTTAAGGGGTAAGCAGGTTTTTATGTGCTATCCCATTCCAAGCAGAAACAATATGAAAATACAAAAGGAAACAGATGGTACATCATACACACACATGTACATATACAAATCCTCATTCTTACATTAATTATACATCCTAAATAATTTCCTGCACTCTATTGATTCTCGCCGATGCAGCAGGGCAAGTCATTCACGTGTTTTCATGAGAAACTGGAATCAGATTAAAGTCCTCCCGAACGCAAGCAGAACATTTCACAGCACAAGCTTTCTGTGGCCAGTGCTGCTCTGTTTCTGAAATGGTCACAGAAGGGACGAGAAATAGAAGCAGGAGTGGCATACATGGCACCTTGATTCTGCTGAAAGGCTAAGGTACAAGAATGCTCTTTCATTCTGAAAGTGCTTTGCAAACTGCGAAATAGGATCTGAATGATAGACCACCACCAAAGCACTTTTGCCTGAATACACAAGGTTATTTGGGAACTATTCTCTGAATGATAAAACAAAAAATAATTTATTCCATCTCCTTAATTCACCTTCATATAAATATAGAAAGAATAGACTCCTTAAGCCAACCATTGTGTTCAGTAGTCGCAACGCTGAAGTTGCAATCCACACTTTCTCGCCCATCCCACCACCACACAAATGTGCTTTAATGTCAAGAAAATGTAACAAACGGATTGCTCATCACAGGTCACCCCAAGGACAATGAAAGAAGCTCTTGGTTGGAATATTGAAATATCCAGGACAGAACCATGACATGAAAATTGGCACCAAATGACCTGGTAAGTAGTGACAGATAGAAAAATGTACATGTTAAAGTTCACACCTTTATTGTCTTCAGCGTTTTGGCAATGGAGGTAAGTCACTGAAGAAGACAACCATCCAATCCATACCCTACGTCGCAGCTTGTGTCTGGACCGTACCCATTTGGATCCTTGACGGCAGGGAGACGGGTGGGAGCGGTGCAGCCCCTCTCTCTGGAAGAGTCGATGCCTGATGCCAGGGATGTCCAAACTCACCGTGTTGCCGCGGGGAGCCCCCATCTCCCACCTTCCGCCCTTTTACATAAAGCTTTGCCGTGCCCCCTTGCCTCGGCGGGGATGCTGGCTATTTTTGGTTCAGCACGGACAGCTCCTTCAGCACTCCCACCTTGCCGCCCGCGTCCTGCCGCCGCTTCTCCCTGATCAGGTCCTCCAGGCTGGGGAAGTTGAGTGCGTGCACCCTGCTGTCGGGCAGGTGCAGCTTGAGCAGGTAGCGGCCCTCCTGCAGCCGCCCGTCGCCCCCCTGGCCCCCGGCCTCGCCGCCCGCCTTGAACTCCCGCTTGCCGAAGCGGCACCAGGCGGCGAAGCTCTCCGAGTTGGTCCAGCAGATCTCATGGCCCTGCAGCCCCACATGGCCGCGGGCGTTGTGCACCACCAGGTCGGGCGGCAGCGCCCGGTAGCGGTACCAGGTGTTGACGATGCGGCCCGCTCTCCCTGCGCTCACCTGTGCCAGGTGCTCCTCTCGGATCTCCCGCCCTTGCAGGTGGATGACCCGGCTGGCACCCACATACACCACCCAGTGGGCCGGCTGCCCACCCCCCCGCACCAGCTCCAGCAGGTCCCCAGCCCGGCACCTGGGCAGCAGCGCGCTGACCGGGTGGGCGCTCAGGTCCTGGCTGCCGCCCAGCTTGGAGAAGATGCACTCCTGGCAGCAGAAGGCCGAGTACTCCAGCTCGCCCAGCAGCAGCACCGCCGCCGCCGTGCCGTCCTTCGGCGGCCCCGGCTCCCGCCAGATCTTCTCGGGCGGCGGGGCCCTCTCGTCCAGCTCGTCCTCATCGTCCGAGAAGAAGTAGGCCACCCCCACCCTCAGCTCGTCCTTCTCGATGCCCGAGGGGTCGCCCGTGGGGAGCTCGCTGTAGTTCAGGTGGGTGATCCGGTCGATTTGATTTCCCATCAATGACACCATGCACTGGGCCACGCACTGCGAGGACAGGGAACACACCTGGGAAGATAGCAGACAGGAACACACGCATGTATACACATATACACACACACACACACACCAACACGTCTGAGGAAGGGGCTCCACCCGAAACGTCACCTACTCCTTTTCTCCAGAGATGTTGACAGGCCCACTAAGTTACTCCAGTGTCTATCTTCGGTTTAAAACAGCATCTGCAGTTCCTTCCTACACATATACATATTCACACACTGCAGCTTAAAACACAAAGTGCTGGAGTAACTCAGAGGGTCAGGCAGCATCTAGGGAGCGGATGGATAGGCAACATTTCTGGTCAGGACACTTTCATACTTCCTCAATTTGAAGAACATGCAGTTCTTTCCTACACATTTCCAAAACATGAGCTATCCACGCCTCCGATAGATGCGGCCTGACCTGACCCCCCCCCCCCCCCCCCGCCCCCCCCCGCCCGAGTACTCTAGGACTTTGTATTTCATACAGAATGTAGCTCCTTTTTAAAAGCATCCATTCCCCATCCGTGTCCCTGCCAAACACCCACATGTTATCCAAATCCAACTAACCCCCGCATGCCAACTCCTCAAGACAAACCAATTAATTCACAGGTTCCTCCTCCCGCCCGCCGCCAATCCAACCCTGAGGTTGAAATCTGATCTGCACCAGTGCAAAGCCCCTGCAGAACTCGGCTTAGAAACTGGTTCAACACACCGCGACCTTCTAAACAGAGTATAGTCACTTCCCCCAGTTAACTCTAACCCCCATTGTGCATCCTTTAAAGGCGAAATTGAAAACAAACTGGCACTGGATTTAGCTCTCGCCTGGCAAACTCCACCTCTGATTCGCAGTAAATTTGATACAAACTATGTGTATAACCTCAACAGAACTCCCCCTTGCCCAGTAATTTATTTTTAAAGACTGTGCATTAATCGAGGAGGTTTTGATTATTCTACCGACCGCTTTGTGGGAATGCATGCACTCACCTGGCACCTGGCGCCCGGCAACGGTGGCGGCGGCAGCAGCAGCACCGCTCCCCGCGGCTCGACCAGCCGATGCTGCAGCGGTTCTCAGCGCTGCTCCATGCGCGCAGTCCGTCCAAGGTGAGTGAGGCGCGATGCCGCTCTCGCCCGCTCTGCATATGTGACAGCCGCGCTGCGGGAACCACCCCTGCCCGCCTCCCATTCGCTGTGCCGCTGCACGCCGCACAGCCCATTGCTGCCGCCACCTGTCATTCGGACACGGAGGCAGCCCACTCCCTGGAGGGGGGAGCTGGAAAGCAGGGGCCGTCCGATTGCAGTGTCTCTCATTCTATCCGATCATTTCTTGTTTCTCACGCATGCAAAAAATAACAATCATCACTAAAACAACTTTCCATTTTGACCACCGTATCATTACCTCTTTTTTATCCATCCACTAGCCAAGTAGAGCCGAGCGAATGAAATAGCTCAGCACTTTTAGTCGCAAATGTAATAGTGACACGATGCTCATAAATTACTTACTGAAGTACATCAGTATTCCGTATCACTCACTCGCATGAAATTGCATTAAATCAAAGGATTGTCGCTTTGGGTACGTATATTACCGTAATATTCTTACATCTGCAGATAATCCCAGTGTCAATTTCGCGGAAATGAAGTGCTCCACGGATATTTTGTTCTCGAGCAGTATGTTCCATCTGTCAAAACAAGTGCCCCGTCTCTTTTTCAACACTGAAAATGTTGCTAGAAAATTAGGAATCGTTCTCCTTAAAGCATAGTCCAACATAATCAACGATGCAAATTCCATAATTTAAAAATTCATTTATTAATTGACTTCCATTATTATTTTGCAAACGCTAAAACAATCTCTTAAATAAAGACCCATTTCAGCTGGCGCCAACACCAAGCCTTTAGGATATTAGAAGTAGCAAGTTTATCATATTAAATAACTATCCCACACCATAAAATGTCGAAGGCAGCGTAATATATCTGGAAACATGCTAGTCAAGGACCTCAAGATACATTTCTGAAGTTGTTCGATCAAAAGCGAAGCCAAGGTTACGGAGTGATTTACCCCTAAAAAGCAGAGATAGGAAAGAACAATGGTACCTGATGGTAGGGGCACGTTAGGCAAAATTGTGAAAAAGCCAGTGAGGTGGTAAATCACGACAAGGGAAATCCAGTTATGGTTCGTGTCATAGACATAAGAAATGGGAGGAAATTGCCAAGAATCTCAAGGTCATTATCAAGAGAAAACCGTGACATAGGATATAAAAGAGAAACGAAACAAGTCAAAAATGTTTACTTTCTGAAATATTGCTGTGGCAGGTTTCATTTTCAATATAATATAAAGGACATTCTAGTACTAGAGGTTCATGTAAATGTCTCCATATGAAATGTTTTTTTTCTTAGGAGCTACTGTTCTGTTAGCTGGAGGGAGTTAATGCATGGTTCTCTGTCTTACAACTCGCAATATGCAAAAATTTGAAAATGTACCATCAAAAATATTCCCTCGCATCCATCAGTGTGATTCAGTGTGCAACTCATCTTCCCTTGTGTGTAGTGGGATTCCTAAGATGTTTTGTTTGTTCAAATGGTTTGAATAGGAAAAAAACTGCTCGGTGATTTTTTGTAAAGCTTTTACCATAAGATTTGCCAATGAATACCATTAAGCCTTGATTTTAGAGTGTCTCAGAAAGGGAGAGGCAAAAATAGAGTGAAAAATAAATATAAATAAACTGGGCAGTTAGAAAATTGTCCTTTCCTGTGTTAATATTAACATTCTAAAGGAATCGTTATTCACACAAATGTTTATTTTCTCCGAGTACAAAATCCCGCTGGATAATGTTCACATTTTTAATTTGGTGTACACAAAATTATGTTTTATTTTCATGACTGACACATTGGAACTCTTTCAACTTGCCAACTTTAAAACAATGAGCTGCAAACTGCAGATCAATTTGAACTAACTTTTATTCTTATAATTCTTAAAACGCTTTATAATTATTGTAAATAACAAAAAAGGCTGGTTGAAATAGAAACAGGGAAAGATGTATGATTAGAAAATTAAAGCAGAAGTTTAAGCATACGAAAACAACAGAAATAATCATTGTTTACTGAAAAATAATTATACACAGTTCCAATGATTTATTTTTAAATGTCATTATTTTTTTCTCCAGGAAACAATGCAAAGTATTGGCTTTAAACCTCTAGGTAGACATTTTGGAAACATTTTCTAATTTATTTCAATGGAAATGTGCACCCTCACACAAGGACACAACTTATATTTTGGATGAAATAACATCCACTTCTATCTCACTCTAAGAAGCCATGGAAGCAATCTATAAGAAGTGCCTGGGTGCTCATAAAATCCATTAAAACCCAGATGAGTAACTTCAGGTATAATAATTAAATTATGGGTTTAGAATATCAACTTAAATTCCAGTTTACAGTAAGATGATGCTGATGATTTTACAGTTGTAATGAAGCAACATATATTCCACAACTCATTATGAGGATGTTATAGGTGAATTGCTAATACACGCTCATTTATTTGGAAGGGCTGCACTTTCGACATACATACTTTAAATAGCATATTTTCTGTGTTGCACTCTGCTGCCACATGTTGGACAGAGTTGATATAAGAATGATATGCAAATTTTATGTAGCTTTTAAATTTATGAAAGTTACAATCAAAACGTTGGCAAGGGGAGGTATATAAAAAAAACTAATAATCAAAAGAAAAATCTGACACATTCGAAAAGATTTTTTCAAATCCTTCAAATAATTCCAAGCTTAGTAATTATGAAGATTGGAGATATTGTAATAACAAAACAAGATAAACACCAATAATGCTGTTTGGCAATAGACAATAGAGAATAGGTGCAGGAATAGGCCATTCGGCCCTTTAAACCAGCACCTCCATTCAATATGATCATGGCTGATCATCCACAATCAGTACCCCATTCCTGCCTTCTCGCCATATCCCCTGACTCCGCTATCTTTAAGGGGTCTATCTAACTCTCTCTTGAAATTCTCTCTCCAGAGAATTGGTCTCTAGCACCTTCTGAGGCAGAGAATTCCACAGATTCACAACCCTCTGTGTGAAAAAGTTTTTCCTCATCTCCGCTCCAAATGGCTTACTCCTCATTCTTAAACTGTAGCCCCTGGTTCTGGTCTCCCCCAACATTTGGAACATATTTTCTGCCTCTAGCGTGTCCAAACCCTTTATAAACATATGTTTCAATAAGATGCCCTCTCATCCTCCTAAATTCCAGAGCAGACAAGCCCAGCTGCTCCATTCTATCAACATATGACAGTCCTGTCATCCCAGGAATTAACCTCGTGAACCTACGCAGCACTCCCTCAATAGCAAGAATGTCCTTCCGCAAATTTGGAGATCAAAAGTGCACACAATACTCCTGATGTGGTCTCATTAGGGCCCTGAACAACTGCAGAAGGACCTCTTTGCTCCTATACTTAACTCCTCTTGTTATGAAGGCCAACATGCCATTCGCTTTCTTCACTGCCTGCTGTACCTGCATGCTTACTTTCAGTGACTGGTGTACAAGGACCCACAGATCTCATTATTCTTCCCCTTTTCCCAACTTGACACCATTCAGATAATAATCTGCCTTCTTATTTTTGCCACTAAAGTTGATAACCTCACATTTATCCACATTAATCAGCACCTGCCATGTATCTGCCCACTCACCCAACCTATCCAAGTCACCCTGCATCTTCATAGCATCCTCTTCACAGTTCACACTGCCACCCAGTTTTGTGTCATCTGCAAATTTGCTAATGTTATTTTAATCCCGTCATCTAAATCATTAATGTATATTGTAAATAGCTGCGGTCCCAGCACCGAGCCTTGCGGTACCCCACTAGTCACCGCCTGCTATTCTGAAAGGGACCCGCTTATCCCCACTCTTTGTTTCCTGTCTGCCAACCAATTTTCTATCCATGTCAGTACCGTACCCCCAATACCATGTGCTCCAATTTTGCCCACTAACTTCCTATGTGGGAACTTATCAAATGCTTTCTGAAAGTCCAGGTACTCTACACCCACTGACTCTTCCTTATCCATTTTCCTAGTTACATCCTAGATAAAATCCCAAAGATTAGTTAAGCATGATTTCTCCGTCGTAAATCCATGCTGACTCGAACCGATCCTGTTACTGCTATTCGAATGTGCCGCTATTTCATCTTTTACAATTGACTCCAGCATCTTCCCCACCACCGATGTCAGGCTAACTGGTCTATAATTCCCTGTTTTCTCTCTCCCGCCTTTCTTAAAAAGTGGGATAACATTAGCTACCCTCCAATCCACAGGAACTGATCCTGAATCTATAAAACATTGGAAAATAATCACCAATGCATCCACGATTTCTTGAGCCACTTCCTTAAGTACCCTGGGTTGCAGCCCATCAGGTCCTGGGGATTTATCAGCCTTCAGTCCCATCAGTCTACCCAACACCATTTCCTGACTAATGTGGATTTCCTTCAGTTCCTCTGTCATCCTAGATCCTCTGGCCACTAGTACATCAGGGAGATTGTTTGTGTCTTCCTTAGTGAAGACAGATCAAAGTACCTGTTTAACTTGTCTGCCATTTCCTTGTTTCCCATAATACATTCACCTGTTTCAATCTTCAAGATTCCAACTTTGGTCTTAACTAATTTTCTCCTCTTCATATATTTGAAAAACATATATGTTTAAATGGCGCAAACCATAAATGAAGGCAGGATCAAAATTATGTTTACCTGGTATTCATGCAATTGGAATTCTCATTCAAGAGGTAAAATATTGATTGTATAAAGATAAGGCTCAAATAGTGCAAAATAAGTGAAATGAGACTTCTAGTTTACTTGCCAATATATATATATAAGGGTAGTGTAGATGTAGACTGATTAGCTACAACATCCTCTTTAATGATTTGCCACATAATGGAGTGGTGATATAATCATTGATTTGATTCATTTTTGCTGTATTTTACATTAATAGTGACAAAATATAGAACTGCAGTGTAAAAAAAATTCAAGGAGATTAAAAAAATTAAAACAAATTATGGAAATGACCTACAGTTCGGCAATTTATTTCAAGGTTTGTGCATAGACGACTATTGTGCATAGACAATTATTTTAAGGTGTGATGCACAGTATTGTAGGGGGAAGAATAGAAAGGGTTAATAACTAGTAAACAGGGATGTAGATTGGCCGAATGTGTTAATAGGGGACCAAGACATAGCCTAAATGGTGAAGAGCCACAGCGAGGATGCCATCTATGTGGCTCTTCACACTGTCCTGACTCACCTGGAAAGGCAGGGCACGTACGTGCGGATGCTCTTCATTGACTATAGCTCTGCCTTCAATATGGTCATCCCCACCAAGCTCACCACCAAACTCCACCAGATAGACCTCAGCTCACCGATATGCGATTGGATCCTGAATTTTCTGACGGAGCGACCGCAGGCAGTGAGACTGGGGCCGCACCTGTCCTCCACTATCACCCTGAGCACCGGCACACCACAGGGCTGTGTACTGAGCCCCATGCTCTACTCCTACTTCACTCACGACTGTGTTCCTGCATTCGACATAAACACCATTGTCAAGTTTGCAGACGACACAACAGTGATCGGGCTGATCACCAACGGTGACGAAACAAACTACAGAGTGGAGGTGCAGAACCTGGCGGACTGGTGCTCACGGAACAACTTGTCACTAAACACCTCCAAGACCAAGGAGCTGATTATCAACTTCAAGAGGTAACAGAATGGGGAATACGCCCCAAACTCCATCTACAGGGACAGTGTGGTGAGAGTGTCCAGCTTTAAGTTTCTGGGCACTCACATCTCAAAGGACCTCACATGGTCCACCAACACCACTGCGCTGGTCAAAAAGGCACAGCAACGACTGTTCTTCCTAAGAATATTGAAACGGACTGGTCTGCCCCAACAGCTGCTGACGACCTTCTACCGCTGCACGACAGAGAGCATACTAACGTATGGCATCTCTGCATGGTATCTCAGCTGCACGGAGGCAGAGAGAAGAGCTCTTCAGCACATTGTCAACAGAGTGCAAAAGACTATTGGGACACTGCTACCATCCTTGGAGGGCATCTACCACACACGGTGCCTCAGGAAGGCCGTCAGCATCCATAAAGACTCCTCTCACCCTTGTAATGGACTGTTCGAATTACTCCCTTCTGGCCGACGTTACAAGGCCTTCTACGCCCGCACCTCCAGACTCAGGAACAGCATCATTCCCAGAGCTATAGCGGCTCTGAACCAGCCCTGATGAGTGCCCCCCACCCCCATAGACTGTCTCCCTCAGATGGTCACGTTGCACAGACACATTTGCACTTTAGTCTGTTTTGACTGTTTTACTGTTTTAATGTTCTTTTTACAAACCTTGTTCTTGGGTTATCTAAACCTAAATTTTATTAGTCGTTTAAGTTATGACATCGGATGGAAGTTGCAAACCAAATCTCGTTGCACTTATGTGTAATGACAATAAAATATATAATTATTATTATTAAATGTAGAGACTTTTGAGCAGGGGCGACACCCAAGTTTCAGGAATTTTGTTGATTGCGTTATAGCGTGCTCCCGTCATTGTAACGGAAAATTGGATCCATTGTCAACTACGTGACTTGTGGATAATCATTTTATTCTGTTTTTCAAGACCTGGTTTGTTACCTAATTAAGTCTTTCTGTAGCCTTCATTCCGTAATCAATACCTAGTTTTACTGTTAATCACGTTTCTGTGTAATCTTGCCAGCTATAAAATTTGTACCAAAGTCACACTCAGGAGATCAGCTTTGCCTGGTCTCCTGGTCTGCACCAGTTTTAATATCAGATTTAATTCAGAAACTGCGTGGCCTTTCTATTTGCTCCTGCACACAGTAATTTCTTTTGAGCAATTCCCATGCAACTGACATATTCAAGTTTTCATGGATGCTGCATGGTTGAATGTATACTGTAGTTCTTAACATAATAAAAGTTTATTGCTTTTTATGCATTTTTGAACACATTCTACTGTTTCACTTGCGCACTCCAGCCTTTTCTGGGGAGTACATTTCAAATCTTTGAGTTGAAGTTATTTACCAATTATACTTGTGCCTGCAATTCATGGATCCTGCAGTCGAAGGCTGGAAGGAGCAGAGATCCCTCCTAAACATGCATCAACGCGATAAAATGTAGGCCATACAAAACTTTTTTCCAACTTATTTTATTTGTTTAAGTATTTATTTTGAAACAAAAGGACAAGAAAAAAACATTTTGAAATATTTACCAGATTTAAACAATAATAAATTAACTTTTACTTTGTGTGAAACATTTCCAAGCAAATCACTGTTTTCACTTCATAACATCTTTCTCAGAGAGAAATAGAACTAGGAGGATCATTTACAAACCTCGATCCTTTTTGGGTGGAATTCTAAAACGGTTATTTGTTTGCATATTTACATGGACAACAATGCAAGGAGCATTTGGAATCTTCAATCCTTCCTGGTCTTAGAACAGGCAAATCAAACCATTTCAAAAATATAAATATTTTCAAGTTGAAAAATTCCAAAATTCTTTGAGCTGACAATGTTAAAGGTCTCACACTCCAAAAACGAGTGTATTCTCTCTAGTGCTGTTAACTTCAACATCTCCTTCCATCACAGCAATATTTCTCTTTGACATGGTGTGATAATGCCTTGTCATTATAGTGGGAGATCAAAACCACAAAAAGCTGGAGAAACTCAGCGGGTGCAGCAGCATCTAAGGAGCGAAGGAGATAGGCGACATTTCGGGTCGAGACCCTTCTTCAGACTGGTCAGGGATCAGGGAAACGAGAGATATAGACGGTGATGTGGAGAGATAAAGAACAATGAATGAAAGATATGCAAAAAAGTATCAATGATAAAGGGAACAAGCCATTGTAAGCTGTTTGTGGTGTGTAAATGAGAAGCTGGTGCGACTAGGGTGGGGGAGGGAGATAGATAGAGAGGGAATGCCAGGGCCCGAGGGCTGAAGGAGAGGTGGGAAGGGGAGGAGACAGCAAGGGTTAACAGAATTGAGAAAATTCAATGTTCAAGCTGCAGGTTGCCTACATATTATCAAAGGCAGCATTGCATAGATCCATAAAGTAATACAGTGTGGCGTCAGCTGATAGACAGACAACTTATGGTCAAACCCTCGTCAGTGGTTACGAGGGCTGTCACGTGACGTCATGGGCTAAGGGGTGTGTCCTGCTACATAAGCATATCTCACCTTGAGATCATGACAGTCAACAGGTAGCTGAGCTTGAGACAACACCCTCGCTCAGCTGACATTATTATGTTAGAGGACCAAACTGTATTTCAAACCTATTATCTCACTGAATAAAGCAACTGTTTATTCACCACGTTTGGTGCCCCTACAACAGCACAGAAACAGATCCCTTGGTTTTACTCATCCATTCCAACCAAGATGTTCATCTAAGCTAGTCTTATTTTCCTGCATTTGACCCATATCACTCTAAATCTTCGCTATCCATATACCTATCCAGGTATCTTTCAAATGTTGTTAGAGTACCTATCTCAACCACCTCCTATGGCAACTCATCTATGCACAATAACGCTAACCTACACATACTAGGGATAATTTACAATTACACCAAGCCAATGAGATCCCAGAGAAAATCCGCGCAGGTCACGGGATCAGGATCGAACCCGGTCTTTGATGCTGTTCGACAACAACTGGACCTCTGTGCCACTCATTGATGGCCCAATGATGTCATTACTCTTGGAAAAATCTTACTTGCATTAGACGACACGTGAATGTGCTGCTCATTCAGAAAAATTGATTGTCACATTAATTAAGTTAAACAATATCAGAAAGTAAGTCTTGAATCTGACCAAAGAAAACTATTTAATATAGATTTTAGTTTAGTTTATTATTGTCACGTATGCCGAGGTACAGTGGAAAGCTTTTTGTTGCGAGCTATCCAGTCAGTGGAAAGACTATACATGATTACAATCAAGCATTCCACAGAATAAAGGAGTGGAATGATTGTAATGTATGATAGCAGATCCACTTCTGGGACCAGCACACAAAGAGTGAGCTGGCTTTGGCACCACCATTGAAATGAAGGTATACAGCACAGATTGGGAATTTTATCAAACAGGTGTGTGGTGGGAAGGTAATGGGTAATGCATAAAGCTGTACACATGAATTATAATAATTCATCATTCCTGGCTGGACAAAAATAAATCAGAGAAGAAAACATAACTGTGACTTTCAAAGGAAAATAGGGAGGGCATGAGATCAAAATGAGAGACATTAAATTGCAACTGTGGATTGGAATTCAGCAAAGGAGGACAAAACAATGATTAAAAGGAGCAAGCTGGACTACTCGAGTAAACATGCAGGGTGAATAAAAACTGATAAAAGGTGATGACAAGTATAGATTCTCTACAGTATCGAGAGAACATATAATCAGGAAAAAATAGCAATATAATTAAACAAATACATTGGCTCTGTCTTCACAAGGATCATGCATAATCTTCGAGATATGTTAGAGTGAGGAAAGAACTGAAAAAATCATTATTAGTAAATAAATAGTGTTAGTGGAATTAATGGGGCTCAATGACAACAACTTAGTTGACCTAGTGGAGTAGTTGACCTGATAATTTACTTCCCTGATTTCTAAAGGAAAGGGTCCCGACCCGAACAGTCACCCATCCTTTTTCACCAGAGATGCTGCCTGACCCATTGAGTTACTCCAGCACTTTGCGTCTATCTTTGGCCCCATTTCAAAGCTTAGTGTGAAACATTTATGTACATGAGATATGATACTGGTGTGGATTGAGCATTGATAGTAAGATTAAATGAGAACTTACCAGTTTGAAGTTTGATCTTTATTTTATGAGGAGTTACGATGAGCGATTACGTGAAGAAGTCCCGCCAGTCCGCATGTGCGTCAATCTTCAAAGCAGCTGTGTGAAATCACAGATAACAGTAATTGAAGTAACATAGTAAGATTAGAAACCTAGAAACTACCAGATGACCTTTGTGATATGAGGGTTGGGAGCGGTGCGCGCGTAATCGCTCATCGTAACTCCTCATAAAATAAAGATCAAACTTCAAACTGGTAAGTTCTCGTTTAATCGTACTAATTTACTTCGGAGTCACATGAGTGATTCCATGAAGGCTTCAAAGCGCTGTGATTTCATGCCGTGGATACGAGTCCATACGACACACTGCCTCGGTTGAGACAGGATGAGCAATAACAAATAATGCATTCAAACATGATACAAACTTAAACACGTTGATGTTTTATTTAACAAAAATAAAACAATAGCGACCTCTCTCTCCCAGGGGGTAGCTACAAAACAGAATTCAAAATAGAGTGGCCATACACTCCCAGTGTGGCAAGAGGTTTGTGATAGAACCTTTCAAACGTCATTTCTTTGGACCATCATGCAGCCACGAGGATTTGGTCTAGAGGGACATCCAGTGCCCTCACTGCTGACGTTGATGCCGCCCTGGTGGAGTGAGATTTAAAAACAACAGTGTCCACTCCGGCGGAAACCAGAACCTGTTTCAGCCACCTTGAGCTGGTCTTTACCGACACCTTTTTATGAGGCTTTTTGTGACTGATGAATAACGCTAATTCAGCACTTGGTGACCTCAATATACCACCGTAAGTGCGTAACTACACATAGGCGAAGATCTATGGGGTATGCCATAAAATCAAGTTTAAGTTGTGACGTCCCTAGCCTGCTCTGTTTAAGTAAATCATAAACATAAAAGGTTATGTTGTTGACAGATGAAACCATCCTGTCCAGTCGAAGCTTATGCAATGTCTGGACACGTTGCGCTGAAATCAGCACCATGAGCATAACCACTTTAAGAGTGAGCCTGGGCAATGACAGAGATGTTACTGGGGCCCATTGACGAAGCAATACAAGAATCACACTTACATCCCAGATTTCTGTGTACCTAGGCCCGGGATTACAGTTAAAAATACCCTTCATGAACCGAGATATTAAAGTGTGAGACCCAACAGATGGGTTGTCCCCATCCTTGCCATAGGTAGGATGATAAGGCACTCCTGGCACTACTGATGGCACTAGAGCTAAGTCGCTCATCAAAATATAGCGTAGAAATAAATTCCAACACGTCAGGTAAGCTTGCCGTATGATATGAAATGTTTGACTGCAAGCAGAACACCTCCCATTTCTTGATATGAGAAATATATCGAGATATCAAGAATGAAGCGACACCCACCATCTTTCTTTTGTCTAGGGAATATATTAGACACAAATTGGTGAGATTGATGAAAAGATTTCTCAATTACCCCTTTTTTAGCTAGCGTTTCAATTTCAGCTTGTACATCTAAAGACTGTTGTTGTGAAAAACAGAATGTCCGTCTAGGTGTATGCTGTGTGGGTGGGCATAATTTGAAAATGAATTCAATTCGGAACCCTAGTATACTGTGCAGAATAAACAAATCTGAGGTTATACAACTCCACTCATTGAAAAACAAATGTAACCTCCCACCAACTCCCGCCCATACATTTCTGAAAAGAACCAGATCCACCTACCTCCATGGTTGGTGTGAGAAACCTCTGCCCCCGTGTCTTGGAGGGGAAGAATGTTGGGTCCGGCTTGGTCCTTGGCCTGAAGCCAATGCAGCGAACCGTTGGTTGGGATGCTGCCGCAGGGGGGGATTTTTGCTGACTTTTATGAGGCCAACCGTTTTCCTGGGCTTTTATGAGGTCAACCATTTTCGCCTCATCATCCAATTCTCGGACCTGTTTTGACAGGTTGTCCCCGAACAGTAAATTTGGTGGCTGCATATTGCTTGCCTTGCATAATGCCACAAACTTAGGATTCAGCATGGGGCGGATTGCACTCTTCCTCAAACAGTTTATCTCAAAATGTGCATTGCACATTAGAGCAAGTGCATCCTGTTGACCCTCAGAGAGAGCCCCATCATCAACCGACCTAGCGAATGCCGTGATTCCTGAAGCAAGCAGCTTTAGAATCTTTTGGAGCCTCAATTCTTGGGCTCTGATCCCCGCACCCATGTGACCCCAGATTGGATGGTTCACCGTTGGAACTCTGAGTGAGGCACAATTTGTGGGTGTCTGATATTTTTTGGAGGTCTCCTCCATCGTGATGTCTTGAAGTTGATGTGAGACCATGTAATTTATGGTCCTGGCCATGGTCCCCCAGTTCCAGCCGGGATAGCAAATTTGGATGCCAGGCTTGGCCCAAGATTCCTGGTCTCCTTGTCTGGAGGTATGGTCACTAGCCATACCCCCGACCTCGGAGTCAGAACAAAACGGACTCCTTGTACTCTCCTCCTCCAAGAGGGGTACATTGTGCAGCCCTTCTACAGGTGCTGCTGCCACGGGCCCCCGAGGAGACCCGCAGATATAAAGCTCGTCGTTCTCGAGCATATTGGGATGGAGCATCCTCTCCATGAGGAGCTCCATTCTGGACAGCCGCCCAAAAACGGCATCCATGATGGGAGGGCTATCCTCCTGACCCTACTCAGCAGAGTCTACGGGCCGTACCGACATTTTGGTGGCTTTACGGCCCACCGGAGTAGCCATGGTGCCTTCCATCGGCACCAAGTTGGAAGCCACTGGCCGTGCCGCCAGTGACTCTGAAGGCGAGATGGACGGCCGCCCGCTAACCCGCACTGCCGCGGTCTTCTGTCGCTGTTTTCCCAGCGGACCGCCTCGACCTTCCCTTGATCATTTTCTCCATAGCCGACTTGTTTCCTGCAAACAAGATTTACTGACTGCAGAAAAGACCTAAGCTAAGTTTAAAAACTTACCTCAGGGTTTTTAACTTACCGCCGATGGAGCTACGCGCCTGCCAGCCCGTCAATGCGCCATGCGTCAGGCGTAATGACGCGCATGCGGACTGGCGGGACTTCTTCATGGAATCACTCACGTGACTCCGAAGTAAAATTGATGGACAGAAACAAGAGAGCAGAAATAATCATGTTTATTTTGGATGACAGGTAGTGATGAGTGGGATCAGTGATTGGGCTCAGATAGTCACAATATTCATCAATGATTTGGATATGGAAACTAAAATGTAACATCTCCAAATTTGCAGATGGCATAAAGCTTAGATTGATTGTGGGCTGTGAGGAGGATGCAGATAGGTTCCAATGTCATTTAGACATTGGGTCAGTGGGCAAACACATGGTAGATGCTGTTGTTTAAATGTTGATGGATAAATTGGATAAACTCAAAACAGACTATCTGAATGGTGATATATTGAGAAAAGCTTTTTTTAAAAGGCAACAAGACATAGGTGTCCTTGTTGTCAATGAAAGTAAATGCTCAAGTGCAGTTTTGAAGGATATGTTATGTTGGCCTTTGAGTGTGGGAGCAAGGATGTCATGCAGCAGCCATACAAGGCATTGGTGAGCCTCCTTCAAGAGTAATGTGTGTATTTGGTCTCTGTATTTGAGGAAGAATGTTCTTGCCTTAGAAGGAATGTGACAAAAGGATTGCTAAGATAGTACAATGTGTGTATGAAGGAAGGTGGGGTCCATCAGGCCTATATGTACTTATTTATATATTTAGGCCTACATGTACTGGAGTTTAGAAGAATGAGAGGATATCTCAAAGAAACCTCAAAAATTGTAAGACAGCACTAATTAGTATGAGGGGTGATGTTTCTAATGGCTGGAAAGTCCACAGGATATGGGATGTGCCTTTAGGAACCAAGATCAGAAGCAATTCCATCACCTCAAGAGTAATAAACCTTCACAATTCCCGAGTGTGAAAACTACCAGAGGCTAAATGATTGAGTAGATCCAGGATAAACTTCTCAGGACTAAAGGGAACAAGGGGTATGACAAGAAGATGGGAATAGGATGCTGAAGTGGATAATCAGCATGATTGTGTTGAATGGTAGTGCCGGCCAGAGGGTTAAATGGCCTACTGCTGCTCCTGCTTCTATGTTTCTTTCTTAGTGGCTCATATTGATATATTATTTCCCCAACAAGTGCTGTTGAAATAGTGTGGCATGGGAGCTAAGCCCAACGGGCACCCTGACAATATTACATAAAGTGAGATGAGATGAATTCTAGTCTCAGACATTTGGTAAACAGGTCAACACCCAGTCCGCCCATCAACACTTGAACATCATCACAATTTATGGGCCACGTAAATGTGATTTGTTTCAAGCTGATGCTTTGACTCCATAAGAGCTAAGAGCAGCCCATTGTATGAATGTGATAGTGCACCACAGACTGCTGACCATCCAGGAAAAGGATCTGGCAAGATGAGATGATGAAGTGGTTATGTGGCTCTGCCACATTAATGATGCATAGAAGGGGAATTGAAGTTTATGAAAGAAGAAATGTTTAATATAACTTAATAAATCATAAAAATGAAGATTGAATAGTTTGCAGAAATTGTAATATGGATCTATGCTATAAAGTTTGCTTTTTGCAATGAATAATCTGCTTCTTGAAGTGAGAGGTCTTGGCACTGGGGTGAATTAAACACTTCATATCTGAATATCCAGTGTCCATGTTCAGCAGTCAGACACACCAACTTTGATATAAGATGTTAAAACAAAGCTTCATCTGTATCATAGATGGATTTAAACCTACCATTGTTGGTTAGAGCACAATTTTCAAAGCAAGCAGAGGAATTATTTCTGGCACCTTAGTCCTGAATTGCAACTTAAGCAATGTTGCCAAGTGATACAAAGTATTTGGTTTGTCCACCATTGTTGTTCATTGTAACTTGTTTGACACAAATTGTACCTCCATGCAACCTACTTTAAAACAGTGACTAATCTGAAGACAGTGAGAGTCATGGCTGTAAAGCATTTAGTGACATCCTAAGGTGGTGACAGGCATTCTATAAATCCTGGTCTTCTTTTTCTTCATTATTTGTAGGCCTTATCTGGTACAGTTTGATGCTGAATGAAGTGCCATATATTGTAAAAAAAAGACACAAAATACAAGAGTAACTCAGCAAGTCAGGCAGCATCTCTAGCGTACATGGATGGGTGGCGTTTCAGGTGGGGATCCTTCTTCTGTCTATTTAAAAAAAGTTATCCTCCTCTTTCTGACAGCAGTTCAATGAGATCCTCTCTTATTACTCCCCCTCTGTGGAGTCTTAAAAAGAGTCCCTACCCGAAATGTCACCTATCCATGTTCCCCAGAGATGCTACCTGACCCGTTAATTTTTCTCCAGTGCTTTGGGCCTTATTTTGTAAGCCAGCCTCTGCAGTACTTTGTATGTGAAGTACTCAATATTTTACCTCTTGAATGAGTATTCCAATTGCATGAATACCAGGTAAACATAATTTTGATCCTGCCTTCATTTATGGTTTGCGCCATTTAAACATATATGTTTATCAAATATATGAAGAGGAGAAAATTAGTTAAGACCAAAGTTGGACCCTTGAAGACTGAAAAAGGAGAATTTATTATGGGGAACAAGGAAATGGCAGATGAGTTGAACAGGTACTTTGGATCCGTCTTCACTAAGGAAGACACAAACAATTTCCCTGATGTACTAGTGGCAAGAGGATCTAGGGTGATGAAGCAACTGAAGGAAATTCACATTTGGCAGGAAATGGTGCTGGGTAGACTGATGGGACTGAAGGCTGATAAATCCCAGGGCCTGATGGTCTGCATCCCAGGGTACTTAAGGAAGTGGCTCAAGAAATCATGGATGCATTGGTGATCATTTTTCAATGTTCTATAGATTCAGAATCAGTTCCTGTGGATTGGAGGGTAGCTAATGTTATCCCACTTTTTAAGAAAGGCGGGAGAGAGAAAACAGGGAATTATAGACCAGTTAGCCTGACATCGGTGGTGGGGAAGATGCTGGTGTCAATCGTAAAAGATGAAATAGCTGTACATTTGGATAGCAGTAACAGGATCAGTCCGAGTCAGCATGGATTTAAGAAGGGGAAATCATACTTGACTAATCTTCTGGACGTTTTTGAGGATGTAACTAGGAAAATGGACAAGGGAGTGGATGCAGTGTATCTGGACCAGTGTACCACAGTGGATGCAGTGTACCTGGACTTTCAGAAAGCATTTGATAAGGTCCCACATAGGAGATTACGGCACATGGTATTGGGGGTAGAGTGCTGACGTGGATAGAAAATTGGTTGGCAGACAGGAAACAAAGAGTAGGGATTAACGGGTCCCTTTCAGAATCGCAGGCAGTGACTAGTGGGGTACCGCAAGGCTCGGTGCTAGGACCACAGCTATTTACAATATACATCAATGATTTAGATGAAGGGATTCAAAGTAATATTAGCAAATTTGCAGATGACACAAAGCTGGGTGGCAGTATGAATTGTGAGGAGGTTGTTATGAGAATGCAGGGTGACTTGGACAGGTTGGGTGAGTGGGCAGAGATGCATGGCAGATGCAGTTTAATGTGGATACATGTGCGGTTATCCACTTTGGTAGCAAAAACAGGAAGGCAGATTATTATCTAAATGGTGTCAAGTTGGGAATAGGGGAAGGACAACGGGATCGGGGGTCCTTGTTCATCAGTCAATGAAAGTTAGCATGCAGGTACAGCAGGCAGTGAAGAAAGCGAATGGCATGTTGGCCTTCATAACAAGAGGAGTTGAGTATTGGAGCAAAGAGGTCCTTCTGCAGTTGTTCAGGGCCCTAGTGAGACCACACCTGGAGTATTGTGTGCAGTTTTGGTCTCCAAATTTGAGGAAGACATTCTTGCTATTGAAGGAGTGCAGCGTAGGTTCACAAGGTTAATTCCCGGGATGGCGGGACTGTCATTTGCTGAGAGAATGGAGCGGCTGGGCTTGTATACCCTGGAATTTAGAAGGATGAGAGGGGATCTTATTGAAACGTATAAGATTATTAAGGGTTTGGACACGATAGAGAAACGTACAAAATTCCTATAGATTAAAATTATACATAGAAACTTGCAAAATTCTTAAGGGGTTGGATAGGCTAGATGCAGGAAGATTGTTCCCAATGTTGGGGAGGTCCAGAACAAGGGGTCACAGTCTAAGGATAAGGGGGAATTCCTTTAGGACCGAGATGAGGAAAACATTTTTCACACAGAGAGTGGTGAGTCGCTGGAATTATCTGCCACAGAAGGTAGTTGAGGCCAGTTCATTGGCTATATTTAAGAGGGAGTTAGATGTGGCCCTTGTGGCTAAAGGGATCAGGGGGTATGGAGAGAAGGCAGGTACAGGATACTGAGTTGGATGATCAGCCATGATCATATTGAATGGCGGTGCAGGCTCGAAGGGCCGAATGGCCTATTCCTGCACCTATTTTCTATGTTTCTATGTTTCTTTGATAGTGGCAGGAAACATGTTCCCAATATTGGGGAAGTCTAGAACCAGGAGCAACAGTTTAAGAATAAGGAGCAAGCCATTTAGAACAGAGATAAGGAAACACATTTTCACACAGAGAGTTGTGAGTGTGGAATTCCCTGCCTCAGAGGGTGGTGGAGGCCAGTTCTCTGGATACTTTCAAGAGAGAGCTAGATAGGGCTCTTAAAGATAACGGAGTCAGGGGATATGGGGAGAAGGCAGGAACGGGGTACTGATTGTGTATGATCAGCCATGAACGCATTGAATGGCAATGCTGGCTCGGCGGCGAATGGCCCACTCCTGCACCTATTGTCTATTGTCGATTGTATCACTGCTATATGGTACACAGTAACATGCCTCTGTCTTAGCCTCAGAACAACATTTTTCATTTTCCTTTCATTCTCTCAACTGGCATCATTGAGTAATATTTCCAATCAGCCATAAATAAATTAACCCAAAGTAATATTTGTTTCTGTGTCCATTGTCCCAAATGCATCATTACAGACTTCAGATTTTAACCATGACCAAAAATGCTTCATTTTTGCTTAAGATGAAACCTTCCAAATCAAATCATTTTTTATTTCACTCTGGATGGCATGCTCAGAGAGAAAGGGGGCAAAGGTGGAAGATAGATTATTCACATTATTTGATCTTTAATACATTCTACGAACCATGAGACAATTGATTGCTAGTTTTCTGGATATTAAAATAATCGAGGAATATGGGAATAATGCTGGGAATTATCAGTGACGAGATAAGAAGCGACGATATTAAAGAATGATTGAACAGGCTCAAAGGGCCAGATGGCCTAGTCCTTGTCTTATTTCTTATACTCACGTTCTTAATCATTCTTTGGAAATAAATATGAAACAATCCAAATGACCATGCTTTCTTTTCCTAATGCTAGCGAATCTCAGAGCTCGCATCTCCGGAAGTGGCAGCGCTGCCTTGCAGCTGCGGCTCGCCTGCAGTCCATTTTGTCTTTTCTTTTTTTTGTTTTCATTTTGTCCCGTTCCAGTTTCGGGCCTGTGGCGGCATTCCGGCGGCCCGACTTCGAGGCTGTGGTGGCGTTGCGGTGGTGTTGCAGTGGCATTGCGGCGGTGGTGACCCGACTTCGGGGCTGTGGCGGCATTCCGGCGGCCTGACTTTGGGGCTGTGGTGGCGTTGCGGCGGTGGTGGCGTTGCGGCAGCGGCGGCCCGACTTCGAGCTGTGGCAGCATTGCGGCAGCCCGACTTTTGGGCTGTGGTGGCGTTGCGGCGGTGGCGGCCCAACTTCGGGGCTGTGGCGGCGTTCTGGCGGCCCGACTTCAGGGCTGTGGTGGCGTCCCGGCGGCGGCGACCCGACTTCGGGGCTGAGGCGGAATTCCGGCGGCGACGACCTGACTTCGGAGCCTCAGAGGTTTGGCCGCGGGGCCCAGTGGACGATAGCGTCGGGAGCTCGCAGGTCACAGGTTGGTGACCTGTTTTTTCCGGGCTCCCGCAACAACAGTTTCGTTCGCTGGACTGGAGGGCGGCAGCTTCGGCAGCTTCGACCACCCAGGCCACGGAGTTTGAACCGGCCCGTTCGCCGTGCTCAGATTCAGCCGCGGGCCTTGCTTACCATCACCCGGCAGGGTCACAACATCGGAGGCCTGATCGCCTCAGCGTAGAGGGAGAGCAAGGAGGGAAGCGACAAGGACTTTGGGACTTTGCCTTCCATCACAGTGAGGAGGTGCCTGGTGGACTCACTGTGGTGGATGTTAAGCTGTGTTGAGTGTGTGTTTTATTATTTTATTCTATGTTATGACAGCAAGGTTAAAACATTTTGTTGTACTGTACTTGGACTTGTGCAATGACAATAAAGTTGAATCTAATCTAATCTAATCTAATCTTCTCATAAGGTCATAAGAAATAGGAGTAGAATTAGGCCATTTGGCTATTCTACTCCGCCATACAAACATAGCTGATCTATCTTTCCCTCCTAACCCCATTCCCCTGCCTTCTTCCCATAACCTCTGACATCTTTACTAATCAGGAATCTATCTACTGTATCTCTGCCTTATAAATATCACTGACTTGGCCTCTACATCTTTCTGCGGCAAAGAATTCCACATATTCATCATCCTCTGACTACATAAATGTCTCCTCATCTTATTCCTAAAAGAACATCCTTTAATTCTGAAGTTATGACCTCCAGTCCTAGACTCTTCCACTCATGAAAACATCCTCTCCACATCCACTCTATCTAAGCCTTTCACTATTTTGTACATTTCAATGAGATTCCCTTCTTCCTTCTAAGCTCCAGCGAGTATAAGCCCAGTGCTGACAAATGCTCATCATAGGTTAACCTATTAATTACTGGGATCTCATATTTCAATAGATAGGCTCTGTAGAACAATACTGCACAGGAATAGGCCCATCAGCCCAAGATATTTGTACCAAACATGATGCTAAATTAAACTAAATCTTTCTGCCTGCACATGATTCATATCCCGTCATTCTCTGCATATTCATCTACATCTCTAAAAGCTTCTTAAACTGTTGTTTCCCTGGTAAAGTCTTCTGGGTACCTTCAACTCTCCATGTAAAAAACATGCCCCGCACATCTCATTTTAGCTTTCCCTCCTCTCACCTTAAAGCTATGCCTTCTAGTAGATGACATTTAGATCCTGGGAGGAAGATTTCCCCCTCAGCATCCACCACTCCAGAGAAAGAAAGTCAAATTTGCCCGACCTCTCCTTAAAGCTCATGCCATCTAATCCAAGCAGCATGGTAAATTACTTCTGCACCCTCTCCAAAACCTCCATGTCCATTCTATAATGAGGCAACCAGAACTACACCCGTTCCTGCCTGTCCTTCGTGTCAGACTTACTCACCATAACCTCTATCATCCGATCAGTCCCTCCACTTGCTGCCCTGCTGCTCTGGCTATCTCTCCCTTTTACCTTCCAGAGTAACATAAGCAAACATTCCTGTGATGATATTGGCCCCGTTCCTGTTCAGGTATAACCTGTTCCTCATGTGCAGGTCCAACTGCTATGGAAGAAAGCCCAATGATCCTTATATACGAAGCCTTCTAGCCTGCACAAGCTCCTTGGTCACGCATTGACCTGCACTATCTTTCTATTGTGCCTCACAAGGTCATGTCACAGGTAGTATTATATCAACATTTCCTGGCTTAAACACTCCAGAAGACAATAATCTCTTCCTCCTCCATGCTATCCCTGCTCAAGAATTCATTTTCAGAAAAAAGGACGGCATGATGGCATAGAGGTAGAGCTACTGCCTTAGAGCCAGAAACATGGGTTTGATCCTGACTAAGGGTGCTTGTCTGTACAGAGTCTGTACGTTCTCCCCATGATTTATGTGGGTTTTCCCCGAGATCTTCATTTTCCCCCCACTCTCCAAAGACGTACAGGTTTGTAAGTTAATTGGCTCGGTATAAATGTAATATTGTTCCTAGTGTGTGTAGATCACTGGTTGGTACAGACTCAATTGGCCGAAGGGCCTGTTTCCATGCAGTATGTCTAAACTAATCTAAACTAAAATACGAGAACCATTTCCTTTCTAGTGATGTTAACACCAAAATCTCCCAATACCAATACTCTTTTATCCTTCATTTGGTATAATGACAATTACCACTCTATACAACATTCCAGCTCTACACATTTATGCATTTTTGCAAATAGCAACTTAATCAATGGAAATATAATGCCAATGACGCCTTTCATTTTCATTAAACTCATTGAATCAAAAAAAATTGCTGTAATAAATCCTTTTAAAGTTAAACGAGACATTAACCTGAAAAAAAGCAATGTTAAAGGATACCAGCAATGCTATTATTTTTCCTAACATGGTATGATCTTAAAATCAGAGCCAAGGGAATCAAGAATGGTCAGAAAACTGTCTCCACACCAAAAGAGGATATCAGACCATTTCATCGGAAATTGATAAATATTGGATCAAATGATGGTGTTAAAATTACAATCAGTGGAGTTTCTTTAGGGAAGCATTACTGTCCTATGCCAGGTAACATTTAGAATTTAAATTGATACATTGGGTTTTCTCCAGGCTCTGCTCGAACACTCCAAAAACATACAGGTTTGTATGTTAATTGGCTTGGTATAACTGTAAATTGTCCTTAGTGTGTGCGGGAATTGTTGGTCAGCATGGACTCGGTGGGCTGAAGGGCCCGTTTCTGCGCAGTATCTCTAAATTAAACTAAACTAAACTAAACTAATAGACACAAAATGCTGGAATAACTCAGCAGGGCAGGCAGAATCTCTGGAGAAAAGGAATAGGTGACGCGAAGGGTCGGAAGAAGGATATTATCCCAAAATATCACCATTCCTTTTCGCCAGAGATGCTGCCTGACCCGCTGAATTACTCCAGCATTTTGTGTATAACTTAAGGAACAGGAAAATTGATCTTTTGCATCATAATCCAAATGGAGTGAGCTCAGAAGGAAAGTCCATGTGTGCAGATCAAGCCCACTCCTTATTAGAGGATTATAGTTAAACACTGCTGGGACATTCAGGCTAAAAAAGGAATTACAAGCAATGGAACGTCTTCAATATATTTACCTCACCCACTACAAATTATATTTAGAATTACTTTACTTTCATCAGCCAGAACAAAAAATAAGTTTGATGTAAACTAATGGAAAGGCCGGTGATTTGGGATAAATAAGACGCCATACAATTCAGTTTCCTATTGTTATTTCTCTTGTTGGATTTTTAAGAAGAACTAGACCAGGTGCGGACCCATTGGGTCCGTCCCCCAAGGAATATTCCACCACTGACCCATAGCCCCAACTGCGCAGGCATGGCAGACGGGTTCCCGTTGAGATGCCAGAGATCCCCGTTGTGACGCGTGTCACGGCAAACCCTTCCCCAACTGCGCAGGCATGGCCGGCAAGTGGGAGCGCGACTGCGACGTTTTTAAAGTTCAAAATGGCAATAACCTGTAAAATATTACCCCCCCTCCCTCTTCCCTCTTCCCCCTCCCCTCCTCCATTACCTCACCATCCCTCTTCATACCGCTATCCTCCTCCATTCCCTCTCATCCCCCAGCACTCCCCCCTCCCCCTCTTCTCTTCACCCTCATTCTTCTTTCCCCTATCCTCCTCCCCCCAACTCCCTCCCTCACCTTTCCCTCCCTCTCATTTCCCCTACCCCTCTCTTTTGGGGAAGTCCAGGACAAGGGGTCACAGTTTAAGGATAAGGGGGAAGTCTTTTAGGACCGAGATGAGAAAATTGTTTTTTCACACAGAGAGTGGGTGAATCTGTGGAATGCTCTCCCTCCTCTCCTACCCCACTGCCTTTCCTCTCCCTCTATCCCCCACTCCCTACCTCCCACACTCCCCCTCTTCCTCTCCCTCTATCCCCCTATTCCCCCACTCCTCACCTCCCCCCATCCTACACCCCCACAGTGAAAATTGCAACGTTTATTTTTAAAGTGGAGACTCTCCCCCCCTCCCCCGACGATGAAAATTGTGATTTTTTTTTTTAATGGAATCCTCAATGAAAATCGTGTTTTTTCTTTAAAATAACCTAAACACAATGTTAGCTGTTATTGGAAATGGAAGAATTTGATTAAAACTGAGCTCACATTTTTTTTTTAATGTAAATGAGATTTGGGATTCCATTGTGAATGAAAATGGAGGAATTTGATTAAAACTGATTTTTTTTTAAAATCGTGATATTTTATGTAAACGAGATTTAGCATCCCATTGTGACGTCATTGTAATGTGGCTGATGGGTAGGGCCAGTGGAAAAGTGGTTTGTGTAAAGTTTAAAGTTTTAAATGTCAATAACCTGTAAAATATAACATCAATCTGAACAATAACCTGTAAAATATAACATCAATCTTTACATCACAGGACAATGGTGAGTAAGGTGGGCCAAAAATTGTAGTGCTATCATGTACCGTTTTGGCATAGTTTCCGGGACACACCCACATGCATGCATACAAACAAACAAGATGAGAGTTTTAGTAATATTTAGATTTTAAGTAGTAAATCTATCTATTTTAGAAATTAATCTGTACATTTTATATAATATGTTGAGAGATAGAGATGGAGCAGTATACGTTGGCACTAATGATTCCCTCTCTCCATTCGGACAAGGGCTGACTATCAACCTCCTTTCTACTGTGGTTTTCAACATCTTTCAACTCAGCTCAAGACACTTGACTTGCACAAGACAAACCTTGCTGACATATGCTCAGGCCAACACAGAAAATGGCTTATGTAGGAAGGAACTGCAGATGTTGGTTTACACCAACGATAGACACAAAATACTGGAGTAACTCAGCATTGGTGCAGCCTGTCCTGCTGAGTTACTCCAGCATTTGGTGTCTACCTACAGAAAATGGCTTAACAACTTCAAGTTACAGCTATGTGTTCCCTGAAGGACTGCTGAAAATTCCACTACCTGGGTGTCCAAGCCCACAATGTTACACTAATAATCGCGTTTTCTTACTACTATTATTATGACCCATTACTTTCACGTCTAACTGGCTCAAGCATTTTTAATTTCTGGTATTTCAATCCCTAACAGCAGAAGACCTGCTTCTCATGGAATGAGATAGAAACTTTACAAATGCACAAACATTCAAAATAACAGTATTCTGGTACTAAAATTCCATTCTATTCAATTCAAGGATGAATTTTTATCCAAGCGAAAGCAGATTTTGACAAATTAGTCACCTATTTTTCTGTTGTTCTAACTTTTTTGATTAGTAACTGAAAGGAAAGGCTTTGCCCCTATGTTGTCGCATCACTGAAGTTGAATTGCATTCCTAATACCTCCCATGGTCTCATTCCATTACTTTCCATTCTGCATTTAAACACTTAAATATCTTCCCTCGTGTACGTGATCCTGCTTTCTTTCCTCTTTGTTCTCCCTTTTGTCCAGAGTAGGTGAATCGAGGACCAGAGGACATGGGTTTAAGGAGAAGGAGAAAAGATTTAATAGGAAAATCACATATCCATGTTCTCCAGAGATGCTGCCTGATCCTCCAGCTCTTTGTGCCCCTTCTACATAATGCAGGTCATTGCTGAGGCACAAGCTGCATGGAGTTAATGTGAGAACAGACCAGAGTTCTGGTAAAAAGAGCCAAGCATCATTGGAAAGAAACCTGTTGTTGGCACTGATTTCAGGACTTTGATGGCTTTGTCTCTTGAGATAACACTAAAACTTGACCGTTTCTCATGCCACCTCACAGCCAAGTCCCAAGCACAGCTGCTTCATGTATTTGCCTGTCAGCCAGCTTATGATTTGCAGGATCTCTTTTTCACAGGCGCTCGATCATTTTGGTGATCCTACCTCTTCCCCAGGCTATACTTCTGCAAGCATTTGATGAAGCCATGAATTTGATATGGGCAGTTTCCCCAAATAACTGGTTAGGCTCCCATGGAAAATAACTTTGCAAGACCATGGTTTGGAGCAGGTGAAAAGGGACTGCATGGATTGCTGTACAGAGAGCAAGCAAGTATTCACTGGGCCAAATGGTCTCCTGGGCTTTGGTGACTCCCTCTCGTATCCCATGGCAATGAAGTAATATCAATCCACATTGTTCTCTAACGGAACTGCAACTGGTGCTCAAGAGCAGGCAATATGAGTTAACACAGCTGTCAAAAAAGAGATTGAAGAATTTACAGAGAACATTGACATGGGATTTTCGACATACAGAAATAAGACGGGGTGTAATGAGTAAGGATTCCTGAACAGATAGAAGATCACCACTGCTAAAATTGCAGTGATTTGTAGTGCAATCTTTGTAAGCTGTGTCAGTTATTGAAGCGATATAGGCAGCACTGATTGACCCAAGATAGACACAAAGTGCTGGAGTAACTCAGCGGGACAGGCAGCATCTCATCTCAAGATACAGCGTGGAAACAGGCCTTTCAGCCCACTGAGTGCTCATCAGGCATTGATCACTTGTTCACACACTAGTTCTATGCTATCCCACTGGTGCATCCACTCCCTACATGTTAGAGGCAATTTTACAGTGGCCAATCAACCTGCAAACCAGCATGTCTTTGGGACGTGAGAGAAAACCGCAGCACACAGAGGAAAACCGCGCGATCACAGGGAGAACATGCAAACTCCACACAAACAACACCCGTAGTCAGAATATCTAACCCGGATCTCTGGCACTATGAGGCAACAGCTCTACCAGCTGTTACACCGTGCCACCATCCTACCAGTTATCTTAATCTTGTGTCCACTGATCACCAAATATCTGGCGAGTGGAAACATTCATATTTTATCTAAGGCACTTGTAATTTTTGACACTATCTTCCTCTGCACAAGGAGAAGATTTTCAGCTTCACTAATGTCTCCACAGTACTGAATTACATCACTCCTGTTAACTTTCTTGGAAATCGAGTCTGTGTACTCTCCAAAAACCTAGCACACTTCCTAAAGAATTGGACTAGGAGCTTCACTGATTGGTGTTTGGTAAAGATTTTGTCTCTAGGTTTTAGTTCTTTGACACTAATTATAAAGGCAAGGTTATGCTTTATTGAATTTTCTCAATTTTCCTGTCATCTTCAAAAAATTTTGGTATAGACTGAGGTAACCACTCTTGCAACTTATTTAAAATTGTGTTATTTAACATATTGTCCCTTTCATGTTTCCTTCCAAAATTTGTACTTTGATGTTAGGCTGCATGGAATTTTATCTGACATGATCTCATAGTTCAGTTGTTTAGGGTGATGACGAATCATAATCTATTTCATTTGGGTTACTTAAGGGCCTGGCCCACTGCGCTCGCCACAGGTCGCCACATGTTCGCTGGTGAGTCTCCTTCATGGTCGCGAGGAGTTCCCGCATTCTGGGAACTAGTCGCGGCCTCAGTATGGTCGCCGCAAATATTTCAACATGTTGAACATTTTTCTGCGTCCAAATATTGGTCGTCATGGAGAAAATCGATAATCCTGTAGTTGGAGGTGCAGTTGTAGTGGGGTCGCCATGTAGTTATGGGTAGTCGAGGTAGTCGTAAGTAGTTTTAGTTAATCGCCTTTGCTGATTATTGGGGATAAAAACGTAAGCAGGAGTTTTCAGAACCAAGGATAACCGACCGGTAACGTTAAATGTCCGCCAAACTTCACGGCTGTGTATCTCTACTTATTAAAAGTTGTCTGGACTCTTAAAAGTTTTCTATCCCCCCTTCTCTCCTCCCTCCCTCCTCTCTCCCCTCCTCCTCTCTCCCCCCTCCTTTCTACCCCCCCCTTTCTCCCCCCCTCTCCCCCCTTTCTCTCTCCCCTCTCCCCTTCTTCCCCCCTCCCCCCTCCCCCCCTCCCCTCTCCCCCCCTCCCCCCTTCTCTCTCACCCCTTCTCTCTCTCCCCCCTCCCCCTTCTCTCGCTTATCTCTTCCCCCTCCCCCCTCTCCCCCCTCTTCTCCCCTTTCTCCCCCCCTCCCCCCCCTTCTCTCTCCCCCCCCCCTCCCCCCTTCTCTCTCCCCCCTCCCCCCTCCCCTTCTCTCGCCCCCTCTCCCCCTCACCCCTTCTCTCTCTCCCCCTTCTCTCTCCCCCTTTCCCTCTCACCCTCTCCCCCTCTCATCCCCCCCTCTCTCTCCCCCCCCTCTCCCCTCTCCTCTCCCCCCTCTCTCTCCCCCCCTCTCTCTCCCCCCTCCACCCCTCCCCCCACCCCCCTCACTCTCCCCCTCCCCCCCCGACCCCCCTCTCTCTCCCCCCCTCCCCCACCACCCCCCAACCCCTCTCTCTCCCCCCTCCCTCCCTCTCTCTCTACCCCCCCTCCCCCCTCTCTCTCCCCCTCCCCCTCTCTCTCCCCACTCTCCTTCTCTCTCCCCCTCCCCTTCTCTCTCTCCCCCCTCTCTCTCCCCCCCTTCTCGCTTCCTCTTCTCTCTTCCCCCTCTCCCCCCTCTCCCCCCTCCCCCCTCTCTCCACCTCTCTTCTCCCCCCCTACCCCCTCCTCTCCCCCTCTCCCCCCCCCTCCCCCTCCCCCCGTCCTCTCCCCCCCCCCCCTTCTCTCTCCCCCTCCCCCCCCTATCTCTCTTCCCCTTCTCTCTCTCCCCCCCCTTCTCTCTCCCCCTCCCCCCTCCCCCCTTCTTCTCTCCCCCCCCCCCCCCCTCCTCCCCTTCCCTCCCCCCTTCTCTTCTCCCCCTTCCCCCCCTCTTCCCTCTTCCCTCTCTCCCCCCCTTCTCCTCTCTCTCCCCCCTCCCCCCTCTCTCTCCCCCCCCTTCTCTCTCTCTCTCCTCTCCCCCCCCTCCCCTCCCCTCCCTCTCTCTCTCCCCTCCCCCCTCCTCCTCTCTCCCACCCCTCCCCCCCTTCTCTCTCTCTCCCCCCCCTCCCCCCTCCCCCTTCTCGCTCCCCCTCCCCCTTCTCTCCCCCCTTCTCTCTCCCCCTCCCCCCTCCCTCTCCCCCCTCCCCCCTTCTCTCTCCCCCTTCTCCTCCCCCCCTCCCCCCTTCTCTCTCCCCCTCCCCCCTTCTCTCTTCCCCCCTCCCTTCTCCCCCCCCCCCCCTTCGCTCCCCCCCATATTTTAAAGGACTTGCCGTACACTGTGCTAGCCGTCTTAATTACAGCGCCAACCTTCCTGTTCATCGCGGCGTGTGTCTGTATCACCTTGGCTTTGCACCGTGTGAATTTCAGACAGCGTTCCCCTGCTTGCCCTAGCCCCTGCCTTTGGGATATGTTTGTCTGTGTGTGTGTGTGTTCCACTCTGACAGTCGCCGTTCCAGTTACCGTTTTTTCAGGCGAGTGCCGGCAACTTGACAGCCGCCGGCAGTCCGCTGAAAAACCGCCTAAGTGGGACAGGGCCTTTAGGATTACCAAGTTCCAGCCTGAGATTATCTCCGTGCAGTTTACTTGTCTGAACTGAAGTTCTTTGTGCAAGATGCAAAGTGCTGGAATAACTCGACATGTCAGGCAGCATCTCTGGAGAACATAGATAGGTGGTGTTTCAGGTCATGAAACTTCTGTAGACTCTTTTGCCCTGTCTCTCTCTGTGCAAGTGATGGGGCATGATTCCCTGCAGCATGGAGCAAAGATCAGCTGGCGATTTCAAAGCACTGCTTTCCAGTCCAGTACAGAACTGAAGTAACAGTGACAGGACCCAGTGGATGAAAATAACCTGCCCTAATTGGAAGATAGATTCAGTATCTAGAGACATGCTGCAGAACTAAGGGAAAAGAAAATTAAGACTGAGAAGAGAAAGCTGTTGGATCTTTTTTATCTGTTGAACCACTTAATAAACAATATAAAATCTTCTTTCAAGTACTTTTCAATTTTGATGATTGCATAAAAATAAATAGGGGTCAATCAAATAATTTTGAGAAAACACTCAAGGTAACTACTCAATAGCTTCCTGCAGTTCTCCTGCCAGCTAGGATATATTTGAGAGGCAGTTTGGAGCCCAGTTATAAAGGAAGATCAGCAGGAGGTTTTTTTTTTGGCGAGGTTTAAGAGTGACCTCTTGAGAGCAATCAGAATGCGATTGTAGGCACTGCTCCACTGTTTGGCACTTGTACACAATGCTAGTATTGACCTTTTGTACAGATCAATATGTGTGAGGATCTCATGCAATTGAAGGACAATTCCACCTTAATTATCATTGCAGTCACGATAACAGCACGCTTGGCAACATGTTGTGTTTTGGTGGGGTTAGAATGAGAAAAGATGTTCAGTATTGTCAGCAATCTCAGTGTTTGAGGCAGAACAATACTGGGGCTCACCAGGCCACAGAAGACTTATGGAAATCTGACTTTGCGCAAATTCTCTCATCAATTTTTAAGGTGTCTAGCAAATAATATTAAAAAGTTTTATGGTATTCATTAACTGGATACAGTATATGTTCGCACAGTGTAGACACAAGGAACTGCAGTTGTTGGTTTACAAAAAAAAAGAGTGTTGGTGTAACTCAGCAGTTCAGACAGCATATCTGGAAGACGTTGATAGAAGATGTTTCAGGTGAGGGCCAGTCTGAAGAAGGATCACAACCTGAAACATTACCGATCCATGCCTTCGAGAGATGCTGCCTGGCCTGCTGAGTTACTCCAGTACTTTGTGAGGGTTTTTTTCACAGTAACTTTCCATTGATTTAATTCGGCGTAATGAAAGAATGAACATGGAAGATATTTGATGAAATGAGAATGTTATGGGAAGTGTATGCAGAGCGATACAGGGGAAATTAGACAATAGACCATAGGTGCAGGAGTAGGCCATTTGGCCCTCCGAGCCAACACCGCCATTCAATATGATCGTGGCTGATCATCCCCATTCAGTACCCCGTTCCTGCCTTCTCCCCATATCCCCTGACTCCGCTATTTTTAAGAGCCCTATCCAGCTCTCTCTTGAAAGCATCCAGAGAACCGGCCTCCACCGTCCTCCGAGGGAGAGAATTCCACAGACTCACAATTCTGTGAGAAAAAGTGTTTCCTCATCTCCGTTCTAAATGGCTTACCCCTTATTCTTAAACTGTGGCCCCTGGTTCTGGACTCCCCCAACATCGGGAACATGTTTCCTGCCTCTAGCGCATCCAAACCCTTAACAATCTTATATGTTTCAATAAGATCCCCTCTCAACCTTCTAAACTCCAGAGTGTACAAGCCCAGCCAATCCATCCTCTCCGCGTATGACAGTCCCGCCATCCCGGGAATTAACCTTGTATACCTACGCTGCACTCCCTCAATAGCAAGAATGTCCTTCCTCAAATTAGGTTGCTTCTGTCTTGCTGAAATATCAATTTTTGCTCAGTCCTCAGGACAGACCTCTTACATAACCTGAGGACCATCTGCATATATATTTGTCGTGGAAATAGTGCCCCAAAACGTTGCAGAAACTAATCTGTTCCTTTCTTTTAATTAATTTATTTGGGAATGTAACTTTTCTTTTTTAGAGTTTAGATTTCAGAGATACAGCGCAGGAACAGGCCCTTCAGCCCACTGAGTCCATGCTGACCAGTGATCCCCGCACACCAACACTATCCTACACACACTAGGGGTAACCTACAATTTTACCAAGCCAATTAACCTACAAACCTAGACATCTTTAGAGTGTGGGAGGAAACCGGAGCTCCTCGAGAAAACCCACGCAGGCTCAGCAAAACCAGAATGAAGAACTTGGCAAAGGTTCAGGTAAGCAAGCTTTCTGTGACCCAGACCCAGAGAAGATGGACACCTTCAGATCATTCTGCTGTAGGATTATGTAGGATTCAATCCAATACGAGGGAACCTTCCACCAGATCACTCAAGACCTATGTAACACAGAGGGTGATGAGTACCTGGGACACGCTGTCAGAGGCGTTGGTTGAGACTGATAGGATAGTGCCATTTAAGAGACCTTTGACTAGGCAAAAAGAAGATAGACGCAAAAAGCTGGAGTAACTTAGCGGGACAGGCAGCATCTGTGGAGAGGAGGAATGGGTGACGTTGAAGGTCGAGACCCTTCTTCAGACTGGTTAGGGATAAGGAAACCGAGATATATAGACGATGATGAAGAGGGATAAAGATCAATGAATGAAAGATATGCAAAAAAGTAACGATGATAAAGGGAATCGGCCATTGTTAGCTGTTTGTAGGGTGAAAACAAGAAGCTAGTGCGACTTAGGTGGGGGAGGGATAGAGAGATAGGGAATGCCGGGGCTACCTGAAGTGAGAGAAATCAATACTCATACCACTGGGCTGTAAGCTACCCAAGCAAAATATGTGATGCTGTTCCTCCAATTAGCGTTTAGCCTCACTCTGTTAATGGAGGAGACCTAATGACATATGGATATACAGGGAATGAATGGATATTGATTCAATGCAGACAGATAAGACTTGAGGGGGGTCTTAGCATCATGTTCAGCACAAACATTGTGGGCTGAAGGGCCCTTCTTGTGCTGTACTATTCTATATTCTATGAATATCAACCAAGTACAGGGCAGAGTGGAAGAGGGTTCTTGTAACAACCAAAAAGCTCTAACAGATACAGAAACCTCAATGTAGAGTGACAACTTGGTTAATACCATGGACCAGATACAATAGGTCAGCACATTCTAATCTGCACAATTGATCTGAATAACAGTACTAACCTAAGCACAATGGTAAATTATATTTTAACATTCAGTGTTCTGCAGACCCAATCTTCAAAGTGGAAATGTCATACTGAACTTTGTATTTTGTTAGCATTACAGTGATGATGCTGGGGTAAAGAAAACAAAGTGCTGGAGGAAAGGGTCCCTACTTAAAGTGGTGGCATGCCGGCGCATCGCTAGAGTTGTTGCCTTACTGCACCAAAGATCTGGGTTCAATCCTGACTACGGGTGCTGTCTGTATGGAGTTTGTAGGTCCTCCCTGGGACCAACGTGGGTTTTCACCGGGTTTGTAGGTTAATTGGCTTGGTAAAATTGTAAATTGTCCCTTGTGTGTGTGTGTAGGATAGTGTTAGCATAAGGGGATCGCTGATCGGTTCAGACACGGTGGGCAGCATGGCTTATTTCGGCGCTGTATCTCTAAACGTAAAGCATTGTCTGTCCATTCCCCTCCACTGTTACTGCCTGACTGTTGAGTTCCTCCAGCACTGTGTTTTGCATCTCCAGGATGGTGGGAATTAGTGAGGGAATGGAATTTTTTTTTTTTCTTTTGTATAATATTTTTATTAGAAGCATATACATATACTTCTAATAAAAATTTAGGTGAATTTAGGGAGCTAGGAGATAAACTTAAAAGTAGGACCTCAAAGGTAATAATCTCTGGATTATTACCAGTACCACAGGCCAGTCAGAGTAGAAATAGGAGGATATTGCAGATGAATACGTGGCTTGAAAAATGGTGCAAGGGGGAGGGATTCAAATTTTTAGGGCACTGGAACCATTTCTGAGGAAGGTGGGACCAGTACAAACAGGACGGTCTGCACCTGGGCTGGAATGGAATCAATGTCCTTGGGGAAGTGTTTGCTAGTGCTGTCGGGGAGGATTTAAACTAATGTGGCAGGGGGATGGGTACAAGAGCAGAGAGGCAGTTGGGTGGAAAACAAGGGTAGAAGCAATAGGGAGCAAGGTGAAAAGTAAATGTGGCAGGCAGACAAAACCAGGGCAAAAATCAAAAAGGGCCACTTTTCAACATAATTGTATAAGGGGTAAGAGCATTGTAAAAACAAGCCTGAAGGCTTTGTGTCTCAATGCAAGGAGTATTCGTAATAAGGTGGATGAGTTGAACGTGTAGATAGCTATTAATGATTATGATATAGTTGGGATCACGGAGACATGGCTCCAGGGTGACCAAGGCTGGGAGCTGAACATCCAGGGATATTCAATATTCAGGAGGGATAGAAAGAAAGGAAAAGGAGGTGGGGTAGCGTTGCTGGTTAGAGAGGAGATTAACGCAATGGAAATCTCGACATTAGCTTGGAGGATGTGGAATCAGTATGGGTAGAGCTGCGAAACACTAAAGGGCAGAAAACTCTGGTGGGTGTTGTGTACAGGCCACCTAACAGTAGTAGTGAAGTTGGGGATGGTATCAAACAGGAAATTAGTAATGCATGCGACAAAGGCAAAACAGTTATAATGGGCGACTTCAATCTACATATAGATTGGGTGAATCAAATCAGCAGGGGCACTAAGAAAGAGGATTTTTTGGAATGTATGTGGGATAGTTATCTAAATCAACATGTAGAGGAACCAACGAGAGAGCAGGCTATTTTAGACTGGGTATTGAGTAATGAGGAAGGGTTGGTTAGCAGTCTTGCTGTACGTGCCCCCTTGGGCAAGAGCGACCATAATATGGTTGAGTTCTTCATTAGGATGGAGAGTGACATTGTTAATTCAGAAACAATGGTTCTGAACTTAAAGAAAGATAACTTTGAGGGTATGAGATGTGAATTGGCCAAGATTGACTGGCAATCAATTCTAAAAGGGTTGACGGTAGATATGCGATGGAAGACATTTAAAGACTGCATGGATGAACTACAAAAATTGTTCATACCAGTTTGGCAAAATAATAAATCAGGGAAGGTAGTGCATCCATGGATAACAAGGGAAATCAGGGATAATATCAAAGCAAAGGATGATGCGTACAAAGCAGCCAGAAAAAGCAGCATACCAGAGGACTGGGAGAAATTCAGAGACCAGCAGAGGAGGACAAAGGGCTTAATTAGGAAAGGAAAAATAGATTATGAAAGAAAACTGGCAGGGAACATAAAAACTGACTGCAAAAGTTTTTATAGATATGTGAAGAGAAAGAGATTAAAACAAATGTAGGTCCCTTGCAGTCAGAAACAGGTGAGTTGATCATGGGGAACAAGGATATGGTGGACCAATTGAATAACTACTTTGGTTCCGCCTTCACAAAGGAGGACATAAATAATCTGCCGGAAATAGCAGGGGACGGCGGGTCAAAGGAGGTATTGAGTGAAATCCAGGTTAGTCGGGAAGTGGAGTTGGGTAAATTGAATGGATTATAGGCCGATAAATCCCCAGGGCCAGATAGGCTGCATCCCAGAGTGCTTAAGGAAGTTCCTCTGGAAATAGTGGATGCATTAGTGATAATCTTTCAAAACTCTTTAGATTCTGGAGTAGTTCCTGAGGATTGGCGGGTAGCAAATGTAACCCCTCTTTTTAAGAAGGGAGGGAGGGAGAACCTGGACTTCCAGAAGGCTTTCGACAAGGTCCCACATAAGAGATTAGTATACAAACTTAAAGCATACGGCATTGGGGGTTCAGTATTGATGTGGATAGAGAACTGGCTGGCAAACAGGAAGCAAAGAGTAGGAGTAAACGGATCCTTTTCACAATGGCAGGCAGTGACTAGTGGGGCACCGCAAGGATCCGTGCTGGGACCCCAGTTATTTACAATATACATTAATGATCTGGATGAGGGAATTGAAGGCAATCTCCAGGATTGTGGATTACACTAAGCTGGGGGGCAATGATAGCTGTGAGGAGGATGCTAAGAGACTGCAAGGTGACTTGGATAGGCTGGGTGAGTGGGCAAATGTTTGGCAGATGCAGTATAATGTGGATAAATGTGAGGTTATCCACTTTGGTGGGAAAAACAGGAACGCAGACTATTATCTAAATGGTGGCCGATTAGGAAAAGGGGAGATGCAGCACAACCTGGGTGTCATGGTACACCAGTCATTGAAAGTAGGCATGCAGGTGCAGCAGGCAGTGAAGAAAGCGAATGGTATGTTAGCTTTCACAGCAAAATGATTTGAGTATAGGAGCAGGGAGGTTCTACTTCAGTTGTATAGGGTCTTGGTGAGACCACACCTGGAGTATTGCGTACAGTTCTGGTCTCCAAATCTGAGGAAGGACATTATTGCCATAGAGGGAGTGCAGAGAAGGTTCAACAGACTGATTCCTGGGATGTCAGGACTGTCTTATGAAGAAAGACTGGATAGACTCGGTTTATACTCTCTAGAATTTAGGAGATTGAGAGGGATAGAAACTTACAAAATTCTTAAGGGGTTGGACAGGCTAGATGCAGGAAGATTGTTCCTGATGTTGGGGAGGTCCAGGACAAGGGGTCACAGCTTAAAGATAAGGGGGAAATCCTTTAGGACCGAGATGAGAAGGACTTTTTTCACACAGAGAGTGGTGGGTCTCTGGAACTCTCTGCCACAGAGGGTAGTGGAGGCCAGTTCATTGGCTATATTTAAGAGGGAATCTCTAAGTTGTAAATATCTAAAAAAAAAATTGAATGTGGTCCATAATTCCGTTGTAACTCCTGAAATGAAAAAAAAACCTTATCTATAAAGATGTCCCACCTTTTTAATTCCATAATTTTTCCATTGTATAAACCCTTTATCCAACACAGAAGGATTATTTACAATGGGGAGAAAGAGTGATAAATTATCCATTTTTAATGTATTTTTTAATTGTTTCCATTCATATACCACTATACATTATAGGATTTTCACTTATGGTTTTTTTAAATTCAGTTTTGGGGGAGCTAACAGAATCGAGCCAATTTCAAAAGGCAAACAATCTTCCTTTTCCAATTTTTAACCAGTCTGGTTGTTGATCCATATCTTCCAACCAGAAGTTCATATTTTTAATATTAACTGCCCAAAAGTAAAATAAAAAATTTGGTAAAACTAATCATCCATTTGTCTTGGATTTACATAAATGTTTTTTTACTTATTCTATGGTTCTTATAATCCCAAATAAAATTTGTGACAATATCAGGATTGATTGAAAGAGGTACAGTAATTGCGGAAGAAAAATCATTTTTATAGCATAAATTCTACCAAATATTGAGATGGGGAGTGTTTTCCAATACTGAATATTCTTATGCAGTTTATTAAGTAAAGGCAGAAAATTTAATTTAAATATAGAAGTATATTTCTTGGTCACATAAATTCCTAGATATTTAAATTTTTCGTTGACTATTTTAAAAGGAGATTGTTGCAATGTATGTAGGTTAAGTTCCATTATTGGCATAATTTCACTTTTGTTCCAATTAATTCTATATCCCGAAAATGAGCCAAATTGAGTTATAAGATTTATTTATAAAGGTAACTGTACATTTAACCATGAAAACAAAGAACAAAAATGGTAATGGTGTCAGTTTATTATTGTAAAGTGTTCCGAGATACAGTGAAAAACTTTAGTTTGGGTGCTATCCAAGCTAATCACGCCATTCCTTCAAACCATCTATGAATACCACAGGTTGTGCAAAACAGAAAGCAACAGTGCCGAATATAGTGTTATGGCTACAGTGAAAATACAGATGAACAAAAGTATAGATGAACAGAGGACTGCAATAAGATAGATGGGGAAAGTGGGAATGCATCCCTAGCACTTGGAAGGTCTGCTCAAGAGTCTCCTAGCAGTGGGGAGGAAGCTATCCTTGAACCTGGTGGTACTCACCTTCAGGTTTTTGTATCTGCAGAGAGAAGAAGGGAGAATGGCTGGGAGCTCTTTGATTATTGGCTGCTTTCATGAGGCAGCGTGAAGTGCAGATGGAGTCAATGGGGGGGTTGGGGGAGTTGGCTGGCTTGTGTGATGGACTGGGCTGTGTTCACAGCTCTATGCAATTCCATAGATCTTGGGCAGAACAGTTGCCATACCAAGCTGTGGTGCATCCGGATAGAATGCGTTCGATGGTGTCAGTTTATTTTATGCATTTGAGTTAAGTTTAGCTTTAGTTTAGAGACACCGGTCGGAAACAGGCTATACAGCATGCCACCGGGGGGTCCGCGCCAACCAGCTTTCCCGCACATTAACGCTATCCTATACCCACTAGGGACAATTTTTGCATTTACCAAGCCAATGAATCTACATACCTGTACGTCTTTGGAGTGTGGGAATAAATTCTGTACAGACAGCACCGGTAGTTAGGATCGAACCCGGGTCTCTGGCGCTGCATTCTCTGTAAGCACAATTCGCTACAATAAACCTCTTCCAGTGCTGCATTCACTCTACCGCTGCGCCACCATGCAAATTTGTTCTTTGGAAAAGGCCTGCTTCTTCTGTCTGTAGCAAACAAGTAAAGTCAGCAGCAGCCCTGTCAAATGTCACATCAACAGGAACACCATTCAACCCTTCGAGCCAGCACCGCCATTCAATATGATCATGCATGATCATCCACAATCAGTACCCCATTCCTGCCTTCTCCCCATATCCCTTGATTCCGCTAGCCTTCTAAGAGCTCTATCTAACTCTCTTTTAAATGCAGCCAATGAATCAGCCTCCACTGCCTTCTGAGGCAGAGAATTCCACAGATTCACAAGTCTGGGTGAAAATGTTTTCCCTCACCTCTGTTCTAAATGGCGTACCCCCTATTCTTAAACTGTGGCCCCTGGTTTTGCGCTCCCCCAACATCGGGAACATGTTTCCTGCCTCTAGCGTGTCCATTCCCTTAATAATCTTATATGTTTCAATAAGATCGCCTCTCATCCTTCCAAATTCCAGTGAATACAAGCCCAATTGCTCCCTTCTCTCATCATATGACAGTTCCGCCATCCCGGGAATTAACCTTGTGAACCTACGCTGCACTCCCTCAATTGCAAGAATGTCCTTCCTCAAATTAGGACACCAAAACTGCACACAATACTCCAGGTGTGGTCTCACCAGGGCCATGTACAACTGCAGAAGGATCTCCTTGCTCCTATACTCAACTCCTCTTGTAATGAAGGCCAACTTGCCATTAGCTTTCTTCACTGCCTGTTGAACCTGCATGCTTACTTTCAGTGACTGATGAACAAGGACCCCTAGATCCTAGGTCTCGTTGTACTCCCCTTTTCCTAATCTGACACCATTCAGATAATAATCTGCCTCCCCGTTCTTGCCACCAAAGTGGATAACCTTGCATTTAACCACATTATACTGCATCTGCCATGAACCTGCCCAATCACTCTACCTGTCCAAATCACCCTGCATCCTCATAGCATCCTCTCAACAGTTCACACTGCCACCCAGCTTTATGTCATCTGCAAATTTTAATTCCTTCATTTAAATCATTAATGTATATTGTAACTCATTAATGTATATTGTATATAGCTGCGGTCCCAGCACCGATCCTTGCCGCAGCCCACTAGTCACTGCCTGCCATTCTGAAAGGGACTTGTTAATCCCTACTCTTTGTTTCCTGTCTGCCAACCATTTTTCTATCCATGTCAATATCCTATCCCCAAACCATGTGCTCGAATTTTGCCTACTAATCTCCTGTGTGGGACCTTATCGAAGGCTTTCTGAAAGTCCAGGTACACTACATCCACTGGCTCTCCTTGTCCATTTTACTCGTTACATCCTCAAAAAATTCCAGAAGATTAGTCAAGCATGATTTCCCCTTCGTAAATCCATTCGGACTGATCCTGTTACTGCTATCCAAATGTGCTTACATCTTACATCTTTGATAATCGACTCAAGCATCTTCCCCACCACTGATGTCTGGCTAACTGGTTTTTAATTCCTTTATTTCTCTCTCCCTCCTTTCTTGAAATGTGGGATAACATTAGCTACCCTCCAATCCACAGGAACTGATCCTGAATATATAGAACATTGGAAAATGATCACCTAGAGCCACCTCCTTGAGTAACCTGGGATGCAGACCATCAGGCCCTGGGAATTTATCAGCCTTCAGTCGCATCAGTCTACTTTTATCTTCAGACAAGTCTGAAAAAAGGTCTCGACCAAAAACATCACCCATTCCTCATCTCCAGAGATGCTACCTGTCCCACTGAGTTATTCCATCATTCTGTATCTATCTTCCGTTTGAAACTAGCCTCTGCAGTTACTTCCTACACAAGTTACCTTTCAATATCAGCATTAGGTTTTCCACAATCAGGTAGTTTACATTATAGTTCCTTATTTGTGTTAAATTGCTATTTGCTTTAAATTATGTATGGTTTGTACAATGAGCTGGCATCAATCTGGAATTGAACTGAAACTGGACAAATTCCTGCAGTGAAAATATTTCACACATGAGCCTGAAGTAAATTCATATTCTGAATCCCAATCCAAGAATCATCAAATTTCTTTCATTTAGAAATATTTCATCTGATTAAACCAAAAACCTCTACACTGGTACTGCAATGTACTTCCAATCAATTCTGGTGATCAATGCCCATGTCATTCTCCAATTTGCAAAAATAAATTGTACATTGTTTATCCTCTGTGTCTGGCAACCCAACACATAAACTGTTAAATCACTGAATTAAAGGGTTCTTTTACTGCCGCAAAATGACCCTTTAAGATGTCACGTGCTTCAGATAAACAGATTTTATTATCTTCTACTGCTTTGTGGATGATTAGTGGATGCATTAACAAATTATGGTCTAGCTATTGATGTCTGTTTATACTCACACTGAAGAACGTGTTGCCATTGAATGTATGAAGTAGAATCAAAGCTCTAATTTTAATCACAGTTACAGGTGAGGCTAAATTAAAGTACTATAAGATGTCATTTTCAGGCCATATTATCCTGTTTTTAGTGTGATAACCAGTCTGATTGCAGGATCAAAGCACATGGGAGATGACATTGTCACCTTACCAGCACATTCTTGCTGAATTCCAAACTTCCGTCCAACTGCAGGCTGATTGCAGACAGTCAGTGCTTTTCCCTGAAATAGGGGAATCTCGTTAATATTTGTTAATGAGGATCATTATGATTAGTATACAGCATTGCCACTGGCAGTTCTGGTTTTTTTACACATGGATTGATCAGTATTACACAAGAGGTTTTCAGGATCCTCTTTCAAGTGAGCATTAAAAGATTGGGTGCACTGACCATTGCCTGGAAATTGGATTATATATGCAGCACAATGGTGCAGTTGGTAGAGTTGCATCCTCACAAAGCCAAAGACCCAGGTTCAATTCCTACCTTGGGTGCTGTCTGCATGAAGGTTGCATTTTCTGAATCTGGACACGTGGGTTACCTCCAGGTGCTCCAGCTTCTTCCCACATGCAAAGACATGTTGTTCACTAGGTTAACTGGCCAATGTAAATTGCACTGAGAGCAGGTGAGTGGTGGAATTTGGGGGAGTTGATGAGAATAGGGAAGAATACAAAATAGGATTAAAGTTGTAGTCATTTAAATGAGTGGTGATGGCCAGGGGAGACTTGGTGGCCCAACGGGCCTGTTTTCATGCTGTATCTCTTTATGACTCTCTTCCAGATTAGTATGCACATCTGACACTAATAGCCAATTTTACTTCGGAGTCACGTGAGTGACTACGTGAAGAAGCCCCGCCTGGCGCATGATCGGCATTACGTCGATGCTGTCGGTAGGCAAAGAGCTGCAGAGCGCAGCTCCACCAGCGGTAAGGAACAGACCCGCAGGTAAGCGGATTGAATTATTTTACAGGGCGTGTTCAAACTCCGTGGTGCTGGTGTGCAGAGCCAGCAGGAGTTGAAAGGAAAAGTGGAAAAACTCCGGAGGAAAAACGGAGGTTAAAATGCGTCCCGGGTAGAAGCACAGCGATCGGGACGGCAGATTAGTGCGGAGCTGGTTCTGATACCGGTGGGCCTTAAAAATTACCGTAGGGAGCATTTAGTCCCTCCACAAACAAAAGCCACGGGAAGAATCTTCAGTGGGAAGGAATATAAAGAAGTCTGAGAGGCCGTGGTTTTAAATGATTTTAATAAGGAAGGCCTCCAGACAAGAAAGCCTTATGGCTCAGAATAAATTAAATGGAGAAATACTCCAAATTATATTTCAACCAAGGGTCTAAAAAACCCAGATTAATCCCAGGCAGGCCCTGAGGGCTTTCCATATACAAGTATATGGTGCTTTGACCACTGTGGGAATCTGAACCTCAGATTGGGCTGGGGGTAGTCTCCTTGAGCAAGTCTCAGGAGTACCAGGGCAGTAAAGAAACTGACCCTAAAAGTGGTGTTTTGGTCGTGTACCCACCACAGCACAAGTATAAATCCAGGTGTACTTAATGGGTACAAAGTACGATACCTGAAGGAAGCGGTGAGGCCATGGAAGGTAACCATGGTGGCCAACATCAATTGGTTTCTCACCAGCTTCAGGAGGCTGTTATGGTTGAAACAGCAGATTTATATGAAAACACTTGTGCTTTACTAGGGTTCCGACAGTGAATCCGATTACGGCATCCATGTCTTCAATAGTGTGGAGGCACAGGGAATACGATTCCAAAGAATTTCAGGTTTGCGGGTGGCATCACTGCTTATGGGAAGCAAGTGAAAGATTGTGCAATGACCAAAATTTAAAAAGGATAAGTGGCATTGTTTATAGCTCATATGTTGAGAATGGAATGAGAGGAAAATTGCCATTCGGACCATTTTGCACTTTAGATTTGCAGTTCAATACAGATCAAGCTATGTTCAAACTCTTGGTTATTACGGAGTAAACCTGCCTAAAAACAAATCAAAGACATTGATAAAGAGGCAAAGATATCAGCCTCATTAAACTTTTGCAAAATTGGCTGGTCCAATGTGAAGAGGATTTGATATATGGGTCAAACAGAGGCAGGAGTATGGTGAGTAAGTATTTTTATCCAGCACAGTCTTATGTTAACCCATATTGTGGGGGAAGAAGGCCATCACATGCATTTGGAGAGGTACAAAAACTTTATTCTATCACAGAGGAAGCTTTTGTTGAACCTGTGATTGGTGGTAGATTACAGGTATGTTATGATAAATGATATTGCATAACAGCTGAACGGTTTACATTAGATACTGTGTAAGGATCTACAATAAAATTTGTAGAATGAGTTGATCCACCTGTACAGAATTAAGCTAATCCTAGTTTATCTTTCTGAACCTGAAAAATCTCAAATAAAGAAAAGGTAAGAAATTATTTAGGGAACATATAATGGGGAAAAAACAAGAGTAAGCATCCACAACAATTTGTATCAAATAATTTCCCCAGGCAGAAGAAGATGGTGGTTGAAGAGTCATTTTAGACATCACACACTTTAATACATTTGTCCAGTATAAAACATTTAAAAATGAACACCTTCAACACTGCAAGGCAGTTGTTATCAACAAGTTATAATTGGTTACTATAGATTTGAAGGATGCGTATGATTTAGTACCAAATTATCATCGTGTTCACAGGTTCTTGAAAAATAATTAAATGGGTCAGCTATGGCAATTTATGGCATTATCTAATGGATTAAGCTCAGCTTCTAGGCTGTTCACACAATGGTTGAAACCAGCACTTGCACTGATAAGGACACATGGTCATGGTTATCTTGATGACATTTTAATTGGCAATGTTGATCAGGAATCAGGTGGAAAATTAGTGCAGCAATTACAAGTCTGTAAAATGTCTAGAGTCCTGATCCATCCAACAAAATCTAAGCTTCAGCCATTCCCAACAATTTACTATTTGGGGTTTGTGAGTGATTCAGTACCATGTTCGGTAAATTTACCAACAAACAAAGTGTCAATATTACAAATGTGTGTCGTTGCCTTGTTGACAAGCCTTATCCCTCCATCCGGGAAGGAGCTTTAAATTAGTAACACTATTTCTGCAGTAGAGTTGGTCCACTGCATTACCAAAACAGCTAAAAAGGCAAAAACACAAGTACTAGAAGAGTGTGTGGGCCATTTTGACAGGCCTATGCAATTGACAAAGGAAGCTTTATCAGTTACAGTGGTGGATTGAGAATGTTCCACAAGCTGCTTAAAAAAACATATTAGCTCAGCAGCCAGCAGTCATTGCAAACTGAAGCAAGTATTCTCGCATGGTGGGTTACACAAAAAGCTGGAGAAACTCAGCGGGTGCTGCAGCATCTAAGAGGCAAAGGAGATAGGCGACGTTTCGGGTCGAGACCCTTCTTCAGACTGGTCAGGGATCAGGGAAACGAGAGATATAGACAGTGATGTGGAGAGATAAAGAACAATGAATGAAAGATATGCAAAAAAGTATCGATGATAAAGGGAACAAGCCATTGTTAGCTGTTTGTGGTGTGAAAATGAGAAGCTAGTGCGACTAGGGTGGGGAGGGAGATAGAGATAGAGGGAATGCCAGGGCCCGAGGGCTGAGGGGGAGGTGGGAAGGGGAGGAGACAGCAAGGGCTAACAGAATTGAGAAAATTCAATGTTCAAGCCCAAAGGATGCAGACTCCCCAAGCGGAATATGAGGTGTTTTTCCTCCAACTTGCGGTGTTGCTGGCCGTGGAGGAGGCCCAGGACCGAGAGGTCGGATACGGAATGGGAGGGGGAGTTGAAGTGCTGAGCCACCGGGAGGTCGGGTTGGTTTTTGCGGACCGAGCGGAGGTGTTCGGCGAAACGATCGCCAAGCCTCCGCTTGGTCTCACCGATATAGATCATCTGGCATCTGGAGCAGCGGATGCAGTAGATGAGGTTGGAGGAGGTGCAGGTGAACCTCTGTCGGACCTGGAAGGACGGCTTGGGTCCCTGAAAGGAGTGGAGGGGGGAGGTGAAGGGACATTCTCGGATGGTGGATAGCTTCTCAGTTTTTTGGGCTAGATAAGTGTAATATCTGTTCTTATCAGGTTAATATCTGATACATCCCTTATCTAGGGGGCTACAGACAATAACACCAGGTGGTGCCAGATGGATTGTCCAAGAAACTTATTTCTCCAAACATTTGGTAGTAATTATTTGGAGTTAGGAGCTTTTATGGATTAAAAGCTTATTTTTCTACTATGAAAGATTTGCATGTCGAATTACAAGTAGACAATACCACAGCTGTGGCATATATCAATCACATGGGTCAAGTAAGATAATTATCATGTGATTATCTGGTTAACCAGATGTGGCATTGGTGTATCTTTAAGAATATTTGGCTTTCAGCTATCTATCTCAGGGAGAGACAATATTGTTGCGGACAACAGATCACGAAAATTTAAAGACAATACAGAATGGATATTAAATCCACAAGTTGGAAAAATTGTCAGTGGTATGGATTACCTGACATTGATCTGTTGCGTCTCGATTAAAGCACTAATTGCCCAAATAGTTCTCATGGGAACCCAACCCAGGAGCAATAGCTGTGGATGCATTCTCACTACTTTGGGTGGGGGGAGGGGGGGAGAAATATGTTCTTTTATGTTCCCCATTCTGTCTGATTAGGCAATGTCTGATGAAAATATAGCAAAACTCTGCCACGGGCGGTTTGGTGGCCCAAATCAGACACAGTCATGGTTCTCATAGATGTTTAGAATAATAATTGAACCATTTATGATGATTCCTAGCTGCAGTAATTGGTGGCCCAAATCGGACACAGTCATGATTCTCATTGATGTTTAGAGTATTAATTGAACCATTTATGACGGTTCATAGCTGCAGTAAATTGTTGAAAAATTCCTCCATGGCATGATCATATGAATTTGTTAATCTGCAGGTTCTGACCAGACCATTACAAGAGCTTGGACTGTCGGATAGGACCATGAATGTTATAACTGCAGCTTGGAAAAATAGCATTAAAACAGCATTTTGTTTATATAACGAAATTGGAAGTCTTTGGTAGACAGTCAAAGATATTTTATCATACTGCTAACATATCAGATATATTGGAGTTCCTTGCTGGATTGCATTTTTTGATCAGCACCTAAGCGATAGGGCCATTAATAGAACTCATAGTGCTTCATCGTCCTGTTTCTGAAACAAACGTAAATTCTAACATTTGAAGTAATAACGCTCATGGCTTTATTATCAGCACAAAAAGTGCAAACATTGCAAATGTTACGTTAGACTGTATGCACGTGGCTACAGATAACATTGTCTTACATGTTTATGACTTAATCAAACAAAGCAGACCAGGAGGAGCTGGAACCAAGGTAAATTTTAAAGCATATCCTGTCGACCAAAAATTGTGTGTGGTTAAGCATTGACTCAATATGTTGAAGTAGGCAAGAGTCTCCATGGTGGTGAGATAGCGCTATTTATTACACACAAAAAACACATAAAAGTATCAGTACAAACTGATGGTTCCAGATAGTTACATTCTAGATGGTTAAAACAGGTTTTGGGACTCAGCAGGAGTAGACATTGAGATGTTAAAAATCACTCCACCAGGGAGGTAGGTACATCCACGGCAAAGGCACAGGATGGGCCACTCGATCAAAAAATTAGAGGCCGTAGGATGATGTAAAAGAAATTTTCAAAGTTTACAAGAAACCAGTTCTCACAGTGTCAGGGTTGGGCACGCAGTGTTGGGTTCTCTTTGATGTGCTTTGTTTTATATTATCAATTTATATCTTTGGTTATATCTTCCCCTACGATAGAAGGGTTATTACTTTCATTCTTTTATAATGAAAAGACTTATTACATAAACTAAAGAAATGTTTAAAAGATGTATTATTTACTCACTACTGTGTTGATTGAGCCAGAGTGTCGTATGGAATGAATCTATGACATAAAAAACACAGAGCTACAAAATCTTCACATAGTCACTCACATGACTCCGAAGTAACATAGTAAGATTAAACGAGAACTTACCAAGTTTGAAGTTTGATCGTTATTTTATGAGGAGGAACGATGAGGGATTACGTGGCATCCCACTGCCAACCCTCATAAAATCAATGATCATCTGGTAGTTCTAGTATGTTGAGCCTTACTATATTACTCCGGCTATTGGTTCTGTGTTTTTCATCCCGCTGCTTTGAAGTATGCCGATCATGCGCCAGGCGGGGCTTCTTCACGTAATCCCTCATCGTTCCTACTCATAAAATAACGATCAAACTTGGTAAGTTCTCGTTTAATCTTACTATTAAAGAAAAAAACTGCGACATTTGTGAAAAACACCTTTAAAAAAAAAATTATCAGCATGATTTTCCTTCCAATTATGTCGTAACATGTGATCCGCAAGGTTCTCAATAGCAGCGGCCTGCAACTTTCCTACCAAGAATCCGGAGTCTTAAAAGCTCCTCTCCACCAAAGACATGTGCAGCAGCATAAAAGGCAGCCATGGATGTGAGTCATTGCAGCGAAAGGGAGGCACAAGCTTTCAGCAATCATTGGCACGTAATGAACACAGATATCCTATTGTGAGTGGATTCAAGCAGGGGCTCCACACTCTGCAGGGATCACAGTAAGTGCCTTAGTTGTGCAATGCTAAAGTAAGTACAGTAATCTAATTCTAACACAGCAAACTCCAGTAATCCACCCTGCGACTGTTGGATGGCACACTGTAAGCAGGCTTTGCCAAGTTGTTGCATTTGTACACCTTGGAAAATATCAGGGTTGTTGTTTCCTCCAAACTGATCTGCACCAAACTGACACAGCCATGAAAACACAGTCACCTTTCAAAGAATGTAGAACACAGCAGCACCGAATCAGGCCCTTTGGTCCACAATGTCAATGCCAAACATGATGGCAAGTTAAACTAGTTAAACTCTTCTGTCTGCAGGTGATCCACATCACTCCATTTCCTATATTACCATGTGCCCATCCAGAAGACTCTTAAATATCAATATTGTATCTGGCTCCAACACCATCCCTGGCAGCGCCTTCCACCACGCTTTATGTAAAAAACACGCTCCACACGTATCCTTAAACTTTCCCCCCTCTTGCTTTAAAGCTAAACCTTCTCATCTTTGATACTTATGGGAAAAAGTCTGATTGTCTACCCTATCTATGCCTCATAATTTCATAGATTTCTATCGTGCTCAGATGCGGCAGAGAAAACAACGCAAGTTTGTTGAAACTCTCGTTCTAGCTAATGCCCTCTAATTCAGGCAGCATTCTGGTATTTTTGCACTGTCTCCAAAACCTTGTGCTATGAGGCGACCAGAACTGCACACAATACTCTCACACAAAACCAACTGGTATTATCAGTACCAATGTGACATGTTTTAAAATAGTGGGTTTTATTCCTTAGCCTTTTACGTCCATATTTGCTTAATACAGTAATTGATGTTCTGTTTTCTGCAACATGTTCATACATAATTTCCCTGTTTCATAACTAAAAGTAGAAGGATAGAAATCGTGATTTTGCATAAATCACTGGATCTTGTCAAATATTAGCGTCATCTCGCTAGCTTCTTCATTGTTACTCAGTGTACCACCTTCACCGACCACAAGCATCTTCAAAACATTAGTGAAGTGTGCGCATGTGCGGGGCTTCGGGCCGACGAGGCCTGCGGAATCAGCTATAATTTCCAAGCGTTTGAAGATGTCTATTATAGAAATGAGTTTCTTAAACCTTAAATAAAGTTTAAGTAAATTAGAATTTTTCATTTGCCTCACAACAATTTAAGCAACTCAATCTCAGAAGTTAAGCAGTGTGACATCGAGATGAAGAAACTATTGAAACCACAACACTTGGATCTGGATCCCAACTCACCGACTGCTGCAAAAGAATGGATTCCTACACTAAAAAACTTCTTTGATGAGTGTGGCGACGATGCACCAGACAAATTTAGGACATTAATAAGCTCTGTCTCTTATGATGTAATGATTACATAGAGGAATGTACAACTTATTGATGTACTAAGCAGACACTTCGTTAGGACACCCAACGTAATATTTGCACGACACTTCCTTGCTACTCGTAAACAAAAACCTGGTGAGTCACTTGATGATTTTTTACAAGAACTTCAAAGACTTAATAAAGACTGTGCCTTCAAAGCAGTTACAGCTGATCAATATCGACAGGAACTTATTTGAGACTCTTTTATCAATGGTTTGGCATTGCCTTTAATACGACAGAGACTATTAGAAAACAAAACCTTGGATTTACAGTCAGCTTACAATCAAGCTTACTCATTCGACTTGGCTCAGAAAAATTCAGATATTTATGGTGCATCTCAATACTCAAATTATTGGATCTTGTATTGTAGACTTTATTCTGAACATACAGTGGCTTGCAAAAGTTTTCATACCCCTTGAACTTTTCCACATTTTGTCACGTTACAACCACAAACGTAAATTTATTTTATTGGGATTTTATGTGATAGACCAACACAAAGTGTGCATAATTGTGAAGTGGAAGGAAAATTATACATGGTTTCCAAATTTTATTACAAATAAAAAACTGAAAAGTGTGGCATGCAAAAGTATTCAGCCCCCCTGAATCAATACTTTGTAGAACCACCTTTCGCTGCAATTACAGCTGCAAGTGTTTTGGGGTATGTCTCTACCAGCTTTGCATATCCGGAGACTGAAATTTTTGCCCATTCTTCTTTGCAAAATAGCTCAAGCTCAGTCAGATTGGATGGAGAGCGTCTGTGAACAGCAATTTTCAAGTCTTGCCAGAGATTCTCAATTGGATTTAGGTCTGGACTTTGACTGGGCCATTCTAACACATGGATATGCTTTGATCTAAACCATTCCATTGTAGCTCTGGCTGTATGTTTAGGGTCGTTGTCCTGCTGGAAGGTGAACCTCTGCCCCAGTCTCAAGTCTTTTGCAGACTCTAACAGGTTTTCTTCCAAGATTGCCCTGTATTTGGCTCCATCCATCTTCCCATCAACTCTGACCAGCTTCCCTGTCCCTGCTGAAGAAAAGCATCCCCACAGCATGATGCTGCCACCACCATGTTTCGCAGTGGGGATGGTGTGTTCAGGGTGATGTGCAGTGTTAGTTTTCCGCCACACATAGCGTTTTGCATTTAGGCCAAAAACTTCAATTTCGGTCTCATCAGATCAGAGCACCTTCCTCCACATGTTTGCTGTGTCCCCCACATGGCTTGTGGCAAACTGCAAAAGGGACTTATTATGGCTTTGTTTCAACAATGGCTTTCTTCTTGCCACTCTTTCATAAAGGCCCGATTTGTGGAGTGCATGACTAATAGTTGTCCTGTGGACAGATTCTCCCACCTGAGCTGTGGATCTCTGCAGCTCCTCCAGAGTTACCACGGGCCTCTTGGCTGCTTCACAGATCAATGATATCCTTGCCCGGCCTGTCAGTTTAGGTGGACGGCCATATCTTGGTAGGTTTGCAGTTGTGCCATACTCTTTCCATTTTTGGATGATGGATTGAACAGTGCTCCGTGAGATGTTCAAAGCTTGGGATGTTTTTTTTATAATGTAACCCTGCTTTAAACTTCTCCACAACTTTATCCCAGGCCTGTCTGCAGTGTTCCTTGGGCTTCATGATGCTGTTTGTTCACTATTATTCTCTAACAAACCTCCGAGGCCTTCACAGAACAGCTGTATTTATACTGAGATTAGATTACACACAAGTGGACTCTATTTACTAATTAGGTGACTTCTGAAGGCAATTGGTTGCACTGGATTTTATTTAGGGGTATCAGAGTAAAGGGGGCTGAATACTTTTGCATGCCACACTTTTCAGTTTTTTATTTGTAAAAAAATTTGAAAACCATGTATCATTTTTCCTTCCACTTCACAATTATGTGCCACTTTGTGTTGGTCTATCAAATAAAATCTCAATAAAATGCATTTACGTTTGTGGTTGTAATGTGATAAAATATGGAAAAGTTCAAGTGGTATGAAAACTTTTGCAAACCACTGTAACTAGTTATAAATCTGTGTGTCTAGGTATTTAAAAAAAATGTTTGTAGTGATATAATTCTAGGTCAGGATTTTCAGAAACAGCACAGATCACTTCAAATAATGTATGAAGGAACTATGCCTGATCTTGTATTGTTAAAGCCACCAGTAATATGTGTTAAAGAAGGAACTGCAGATGCTGGAAAATCGAGAGTACACAAAAGGCTGGAGAAACTCAGCGGGTGCAGCAGCATCTAAGGAGCGAAGGAGATAGGCAATGTTTCAGGCCAAAACCCTTCTTCTGAAGAAGGGTTTTGGCCCGAAACGTTGCCTATCTCCTTCGCTCCTTAGATGCTGCTGCACCCGCTGAGTTTCTCCAGCCTTTTGTGTACCCACCAGTAATATGTGTTTGTTCTACTGCATCTGTTGAATCTCCTTCATTATTCACTAATTTATCCTCTAAGTGCAAGCCTATTGCTACAAAATCAAGACATTTTAGTAAAGATAACGAACTTTATCAACAAAGAAGTAACTATTTTTTTACGAGAAGGTATCATAGAACCCAACTCTTCCCCCTGGAGGGCACAAGTTGTCGTGGTTAAGGACCCCTTGGAGAGACATAGAAAGAGCCTCTGCAGTGATTACTCTCAAACTATAAAGCAGTTCACGGAGCTTGATGCATATCCATTACCTCGTATAGGAGAGATTATCCTATACATTAGCTAAGTATAAGATATTCTCTATTTTTGACGTAAACGGTGCTTACTACCAAATTCCTTTGAAAGAATCAGAGAAGAAACACACTGCGTTTGAAGCAAATGGGAAATTATACCACTACTGCAGAGTTCCTTTTTGTGTAACTAATTGTGTGGCCGTTTTTCAGAGAAAGATAGACAAACTTGTTGAACAGGAAAACCTTAAAGATACTTTCCCTTATCTTGATAATATAACTATTGCAGGAAAAGACCAAGCTGAACATGACGAAAATGTACAACGGTTTATAGACAGTTGTGCATTCTAAAAATCTAACATTAAATGAGGCTAAGTCAATAACATCAGTGTCATCAATTAATATTCTTAGTTATTGGGTTGGAAATGATATATTCAAGCCTGATTTAGAAAGACTCTGCCCACTCCAAGAGATACCTGTTGCAGCTACATTAAACTCTCTACGAAGGGTTCTTGGTATGTTTGCATATTATGCTAAATGGATACCAAATTTTTCTGACAAAATCCAACCTTTGATTAGAGCAAAATCTTTTCTCCTTGGCTCCACAGCAATTGGTACCTTTACTTCTTTAAATAAACAATTAGAATCTGCGACATTACACGCCATTGATGAGGATCTCCCCTTTCTTGTTGAACGTGATGCCTCTGATTTAGCAGTGTCAGCAACATTAAATCAAGGAGGACTACCAGTAGCTTTCATGTCTCGTACTCTCCAAGGTAGTGAATTGCACTACCCACCCGTCGAAAGGAAGCTATAGCAATTATTGAAGCAGTGAGAAAATTGAGTAATTTCCTTGCTCGCCAGCACTTTACTTTGATAACGGATCAGCGTTCAGCAGCTTTTATGCTAGATAATCAGAAACAAACGAAGATCAAAAACAGTAAAATTCATGAATGGAGGATTGAATTATCTGCATATAGTTATTCAATTGACTAACGCCCTGGTAAGGATAATGTTGCTCCGGATACATTAACTCGAGCATTTTGTGCCTCTGTTCATTCTTCTGCACTCACTGATCTTCACAATGGGCTGTGTCATCCTGGAGTCACTCGTTTGTTACACTATGTTCATTCCAAAAACTTACCTTTCTATACAGAAGATGTGCAGATGACGTGTGCTTCATGTAAAATCTGTGCTGAATTAAAACCAATGTTCTTCCGTCCTGAAGAAGGAAGATTGATCAAAGCTACTCAACCTATGGAATGTTTGAGTATTGACTTTAAAGGGCCTTTACCATCCTCCTCTCAAAATGTTTATGTACTTACCATAGTTGATGAATATTCGAGGTTTGCATTTGCCTTTCCTTGTCCAAATATGTCAGCTGCTACGATTATCAAATGTTTAGATCAACTGTTTTAATTCTGTAGATTTCCAAGTTACATACATTCTGATAGGGGCACCTCATTCATGTCAAAATATTTAAAAGGCTACCTTTCTAATAGAGGAATAGCAACAAGTAAAACAACACCATATCATCCTATTGGAAATGGTCAGGTTGAGAGGTATAACGGAATCAATTGGAAAGCAGTGAAACTGGCTTTAAAGTCAAATGACATACCAGATCAGCAGTGGTAATGTGTTCTACCAGATGCATTACACTCCATCAGATCTCTACTGTCAACTGCTACCAATACTACTCCACATGAGCGGTTCTTTATCTTCAAACGGCGTTCTTCTAGTGGTACTTCTCTGCCATCAAGGTTGACTAGCCCTGGGCCTGTGTTGCTTTGTCGGTATGTCCGATCAAATAAGAATGAGCCCTTTGTTGATGAAGTTGAACTGACTGATGTCAACCCATCTTATGCAACTATCAAGTATCAGGATGGACGTCAGTCAACTGTCTCACTTTGTGACCTTGCACCATGTCCGTCTTCTCCATCAGCTCCATCACTCCTTGATAATATTAATCAAGAACCTCCTTCAACATTACCATCATCCCCTATGGAAACATCTATAAGTAAAATGTAAATAACAATTTGAGATAAGTTGATGACCAAGCAATATATGTACCACCAGCTATTGAAACACCATTATCTCCAGATGCACCAGTGCTGCGACGGTCATCAAGACATATCAAACCTCCTGACCATCTCAACATATATATAGGAGGGGAGAATGAAGTGTGTGCATGTGTGGGACCTCGGGCCGGCGAGCATTGGGGAATCAGCGATAATTTCCAGAGTGTGCGCATGTGCGGGGCCTCGGGCCGGCGAGGCCTGCGGAATCAGCAATAATTTCCAGGCCCTTTGAAGATGTGTATTACAGAAATGAGTTGCTTAAAGCTTAAATAAAGTTTAAGTAAATTAGAATTTTTGATTTGCCTCACAACAATTAGTATGGTGATCACTAGAGCCAGGATTTTGCCATAAATGCCATGTCCCTTTTCATGCATTTTTTGATGATTTCACCAGGATAATGCCTAAATCAGCCTTATTTTTCCGTTTTGCTAAAAGGTTGTGCTATTTTCTCTAGTTGTACCATGATTACAATAATGTTTTTTATGTTAACATATTAATATTAATGTTATTATTAACGTGTTAACATAGTATAACATAGTGTAACTTACAAGAAAACTTCCACCACTGGGGCAAAACCGGGGGCACCACCATTGGTCATTCATTCGCTCGTGCCACTGCTCGCTGGTTCAGTCTTCTCCAAGATCTATTTAAGAAATAACTGCAGTTGCTGGAAAAATCGAAGGTGGACAAAAAATGCTGGAGAAACTCAGCGGGTGAGGCAGCATCTATGGAGAGAAGGAATAGGTGACATTTCGGGTCGAGAACCTTCTTCAGACTGATGTGGTGGGGGGGGGCAGGAAAAAGAAAGGAAAAGGCGGATACAGTAGGACTAGAAGGAGAGCTGGGAAGGGGGGGAGAGGGAGGAGGGAGAAGCCAAGGGCTATCTAAAATTAGAGAAGTCAATGTTGATACCGCTGGGGTGTAGACCACCCAAGCGAAATACCCAAGCTTGTCTCCTCATTACATTTACTGCTGGCTCCAGTCGGCATATCTGAGTTTTCGAGTGATCTGTGCAAGGCATTCATTGATGCTGGAATTCCACTGTGGAAATTAGAAAACAAATCTCTCACAGGTTTTTAGAGAAATACATAGAGGAACATATACCAAGTGAGTCATAATTACGGGAAAATTATGTTGACAGCAACTTCAACATTGTTGTGCAGAGAATTAGAGATGAAGTTGCATGCAGCAAAATATGGATCTCAATAGACGAGACAACATGGGGAGATGTGTTGCCAATGTAGTCATCGGTACACTGGAGGCAGTTCAACCATCAAAGGATTATTTGTTGACATTGGAAGTATTGAAGAAGTCAAACAGCTCAACTATTGCTCAGTTAATTATATCTTGCTGTACTTTGGCCAGAAGTTAAAAAACACGAGAATGTTCTTCTGTTTGTGACTTAAAGTTTTATTCCCCAAAATGTTGCATTTGACATGCTTAGCTCAAGGACTTCATAGAATTGCCAAGCACATACATAGTTTGTTTCCAAATATCGATCGCCTAGTTTCCAATGTCAAGAAAATATTCCTCAAAGCACCGTCAAGTGTGCAGTTGTTCAAGGAAATGGCACCCAAGATTCTGCAACCTCCTCAGCCCATTTTGACTAGGTGGGGTACATGGCTCTCTGCTGTACTCTACTATGCTGCAAATTTTGAAAAGATAAAATAAATCGTCAACTGTTTTGAAGAAGAAGAATCTGCTACAGTCAGGATCGTCAGTGAAATCATGCAGAAAAGGTCCCTCCATCACGATCTTGTGTTTATTGCTTCCAATATTGCAAACTTCCCACAAGCTATCACTTACCTTGAGAAACGTGGTGAAAGATTAGTGAATAATTTGCAGGTTTTCAACAAATTAACTGACGATATTTGTAAAGTTCCTGACGATGTAGGTAAAGACAAACAAGGAAAATGTGAGTGTGATTTTAGCTAACAAAGATCTTGAGGAAGTAGAAAACATAGTTAAAGTTCTCAAAGGTAGTTGTAATGCACAAGATAGTGACATGGATATAGAGCCTGTAGCTTGTTTCCGGTATGCACCAGTGACCTCAGCTAAGGTAGAAAAATGTTTTTCACGACTGAAGCATGTTCTGTCTGATAGACGGCATGGTTTAACACCAGATAATTTGGAAAAAATGCCAGTAATTATGTGCAACCAGGCAACTTTGGTCATTTAATGTAGTATATTATCATTTGTAACCATATTTTGGTGGTGGAAATAAATGCCTTTTTATGCCTTTTCTGTCAATATATGCCTTTTTGTGCCTTTTTTTGTAATTTTATTATGCCTTTTTGCCTGCCTATTTCACAGTTTTTAGTGCCTAAACATCCTGGCTCTAGTGATCACCAACACCATTACACATCCCCTGTTCTCTACTACAGCTCTCCTTCTCCCAAGTCAGCAAGTTCAACCTTTCCCTATTTCTGTACAATTTACAATGACTCCCTTCTGACTCATCACCTCTGCCTCGTCTAATTCTGGCTTTTTACTTTCCTCAGCCAATTTTAGTAGAAAATGTTAAAACTCTCAAAATAAATCCCAGTGCAAAGTGCTGCACATAATTATCATATTCACAGTGGTTCTCAAGACAGTCATTTGCTTACTAGCACTTATAGTTCATTTATATCCATAATTTACTCATGCTAGTCCTTTTTTGAAGATGTTCTTCTGAACAACAGTACAATATACTTTTCATTGTCACCCAAATAAAATCATGCCAATTACTAAATTATATGCCAATAATAAGGCAAATAATGACAGTGAATTTAAAATAAAAACTTCTGCATTCCGTACACTTTGTTTATCTTAAATAAATAAGAGAGCTTTAGTTTAACTCAGCAGGATAGGCAGTCACCAGGGGCACCACACGATTGACAGCCCCGCCAACAGTCTGTCTGTTTTTTAGTGTGTGTTAAAAGTTTGTGTAAATGTTCTCCGGTTTGTTTTATGTGGGGGGAGGGGGGCGGGGCTTGTGGGAAACCTTTTTTCAGTTTCTTACCTAGCCAGAGATGCGCTTAATTTTTGGGTTGCATCTCCGGTCACACTGTGGCCTATCATCGATGGAGCTGGAGGCCTCCTCTGACTGACTTGAGCCCCACCCCGAGCGTGGACATCAGAGCTGATCCCTTGCCTGTGATCACTCCAACTGCGGCCTGTGGACTTTCACACTTACGCAAGAGCTCGCAGTCTCGGGAGAGGCCGTGTCGGGAAGCTCCAACAACGCAGAGACTCTACCAGCCCCGACCCGGGGTCCGATCGCCCGGTGCTGGGGAGCTGACATCCCCCCGATGCAGGAGCTGATCGCCCCAATGCAGAGGGCCCAAACGTCGCCGGCTACGGGAGTCAAGATTGTCCCGTCAACAGAGGGCTCAAGGCCCCCGAACGCGGGAGAGCATAGAAGGGAAGAGATTTAAACTTTGTTGCCATCCTTCACAGTGAGGAATGTAGAGGAGTCACTGTGGTGGATGTTTATGTTAAAATGTATTTTGTGTGTTCTGTTGCTTTTTATTTGTATGACTGACTTGGCAAATTAAATTCCTCGTATGTTGCAAAACATACTTAGCTAATAAAGTATTATTGTGATTGTTATTGTGATTATGATTGTGATCTCTGGATAGAAGGAATGGGTGATGTTTCGGGTCAAGACCCGGATCGAGAGTCTAATAAGGGTCTTGACACAAAACGTTATCCATTCCTTCTCTCCAGGGGTGCTACCTGCCCCACTGAGTTACTCCAGCATTGTGTATCTATCTTCAGTTTAAACCAGCATCTGCAATTCCTTCCTACAGACATTTAGTTTAGTTCAGTTTAGTTTAGTTTAGTTTAGAGATACAGCGCAGAAACAGGCCCTTCAGCCCACGCCAATCAGCGATCCCTGCACACTAATGCCATCCTACACATACTAGGGACAATTTACTGAAGACAATTACCTATAAACTTGTAAACCTTTGGAGTGTAGGAGGAAACGGGAGCACCTGGGGATAACCCATGCAGGTCTCAGGAAAAACGTACAAACTCCTTACGGATAGCACCTCAGGTCAGGATCGAACCTAGGTCTCTGGCCCTGTAAGGAAACAACTCTACCGCTGCACCACTGTGGCATCCCTATCAATTACTGCCGCACCAGCTCTACTTTATTTCAAACAGAAAGGAAGGCCATACATTTGGAAGTGTTGGCTGCATCTCTCAAGCTAACCCTTCTAAAGCATGGATGTGAGATTAGATGCAAAATAAGGTCACTTAAAAATGCAGTGTATAGATATTTCTCGCAGAGGATAGCGATTCTCATTGTAATCTGAGATAACCATCTTCTCTGTCCATCATACAATCATTGTTGGCTGCAAACTTACTAACCATGCCAACTGCATTCACATCCTAATCATTAATATAAATAAGAAACAAGAGAAGACCAAGCCCTGATCTCTGTGGTACACCATTTGTTACAATACTATAGTTGGAAAAATAAACCTCCATCAACAAACTCTCTCCTATCTTCAAGCTAATTTTATATCCAAATTGGCCAGCTCACCAGGTTCAGGAGCAGCTTCTTCCCTACAAGCATCAGGCTATTAAACACTGCAACCTCCAAAAAAAGCTCCGAACTACACAGTGTATCAAATTTTATTTTTGTTTTTTATTATGGTATTTACAGAGTATTATGTTTGCATATCTATTATGCTGCTGCAAGTAAGAATTTCATTGTTCCGTTTTGGAATAAAACACTCTTGACTCTCGACTTGACTCTCTTTTAGAAATGGACCTCCACTGTTTAAGAGCTCAGCAGTGAAGCTTTTAATGTAAGTTCAACAGTCTGGCCAGCAGGGGATTGGATTGGAAACATTGTGGAACTGATTTCCACCGGGTGTTCCAGGTTCCTACTACATTCCAAAGGCATGCAGTTGGAAGGTTAAGACATCATCAAGGACCCACATTATACTGGCCACACACTCATCTCCCCGCTACCTTCAGGTAGAAGGTACAGGAGCCTGAAGACTGCAACATCCAGGTTCAGGAATAGCTACTTCCCCACAGCCATCAAGCTATTAAACTTAACTCAAACAAAACTCTGAACATATAAAACAGGTGCAGGAGGAGGCCATTTGGCCCTTCGAGCCAGCACCGCCATTCATTATGATCATGGCTGATCGTCCCCTATCAATAACCCATAGAAACATAGAAATAACCCATAGAAACATAGAAATAACCAATAGAAACATAAAGAGCCCATTATCTGTTTATTTGCACTTTATCTGTTTTTTATTCATGTGTGTATATATTTATAGAATGGTATATGGACACACTGATCTGTTCTGTGTTCATGCCTACCATATTCTGTTGTGCTGAAGCAAAGCAAGAATTTCATTGTCCTACCTGGGACACATGACAATAAACTCTCTTGAATCTTGGTACGATCGGGGGAGAATCCGTGGGATGTGGGGAGAATAATAGATGGGGTTAGTATGGGATATTGAATGGGCTTCCTGGAGTCAGTGAGCCAAAGGGCCAGTTTTAATGTTGTTTGATCCTGTGACTAACATGCCAAGTGGAGGATGCGTTCACACAGGAACTTACAGCAGTGAGGGGGAGGGGGTGGGGCGGGTTGGGGTGGCGGGTGTGTGTGTGTGTGTGTGTGGGGGGGGGGGGGGGAGTTTGTGGCAACAGCCACAGTATAAAGACAACAATAAGGTGGGCTGCTGCCAGATTAATGTGAAGCCTGTTGCTTATGCTATTCCTGCCATAATGACAAATCCCTGTCGCTAAACTAGTAACATGCTAAATCCGCCCACTTTGAATTCAGATTTTCTATTTCAATTACAAATGAATTATGAAAATGATAAGGTTATACTTTCACTCTTCCCTGTGTCTGCATTTGGAATTTTACATTCAAACACTGATGATGGATTTATTAAATTTCATCTACAGAGGTTCTCTTAACACTGTAATGTTGTGAAATTTAAATATAATTACACCCAGAAGCATAAACATTTTTCTAATCTGTTTTCACGCCCCAGTTTAAAACAGTGAAATCATAACACATCATACTGTAGTTCCGTAGCAATGAGCCATGAAATGAAGGGACAGCATTTTACGACTGCATTCTTCCCTGCTCTGGGTTCCTGCAAGAGAAGCAGTTTTCAATCACTGATAGGCAATCAGTTCAAGCCTGCTGATGGGAACTCCCTAATCCGAATTAAGAGCTGAGTTTTTACAGAGCTCTCCTGTTCTATCTTTGTTAGAAGATCAGAATAAGTTGACTAGAGACTGCACACTGCCTTTTGCAGTGTTTCCAAGGTCCCACCTCCTAATTACAGCTGGAGGCTGGGATATTCTGATCTGTTTGGATAACATGCAAAACAAAGCTTCTCTTTGGACCACATAACAATCACAAACTTAAGCCTGAACCTAAACATTCCTCACAAAAAACGAGTACAGTATGGGTGAGGCAGTTAGATCCTACAAATAGCGTGGCATGGTGGCACAGCGGTGGACCCATGACCGCGTGGGTCTGCTCCGAGATCTTCGGTCTCCTCCCACACTCCAAAGACGTACAGGTTTGTAAGTTAATTGGCTTGATATCAGTGTAAATTGTCCCTAGTGTGTGCAGGATAGTGTTAGTGTGCTGGGATCGCAGGTCGGTGAGTACTTGGTGTGCCGAAGGACCTGTTTCCACGCTGCATCTCTAAACTAGACTAACTAGAATAGGATCCTATTTATAGGAACCTGAGGGGTAAGCTTTTTCACACAAATGTGTGAATGGATGTATGAAACAAGCTGCCAGAGGTAGTTGAGGCAGAGACTATCCCAACATCTAAGAAGCAGATAGACAAGTACATGGATAGGACAGGTTTGGAGGGATATGGGCCAAACACAGGCAGGTGGGACTAGCATAACTGGGAAAAGTTGGCTGGTGTGGGCAAATTGGGCTGAAGGGCCTGTTTCCACGCTGTAAGAATCTATGAGCAAATTGTGCACAGGGGTCCTCACACTATCAAAATACATCCAGCCACAAGTACAGCGGTGTTGACCTAAGGCACCACATTTTCTACTCATGGGTACTCTGCTGTTCTGCCATCCGAGCATTAATTTTATCACCTTCTAACCTTAACTTTCTCATAATTGTAGAATTTTACAGAGCAGAAACAGGGTCTTTGGTCCACCATGTCCACGCTGACCTTTCTAATGATCTAGGTCCATAACCATCTGCATGTCAACTAATACTCTCTAGAAACTGTACAGCTGTGCATTAGAGAGCATATTAACTGGTTGCAACACAGCCTGGTTCTGTAAATTGAACGCTCAAGAACGAAGGAGATTATAAAAAGTAGTTCGAGTCGCAGGTAGATAGTGTGGTCAAAAAGGCTTTTGGCACTATGGCCTTCATCAGTCAGAGTATTAAGTATAGAAGTTGGGAGGTCATGTTTCAGTTGTATAAGATGTTAGTGAGACCGCATTTAAAGACCTGTCCCATGGTACGAGTTCATTCCAAGAGTTCTCCCGAGTTTGCCTTGATTTGAACTCGGAGATTTACGGTAATTGTCACTCGTCGGTACTCGGGGCTCTTGTGGACATTTTTCATCATGTTGAAAAATCTTCACGAGTCTTCCCGTGTTTACCTGCCGTTAGCGAGTCTTCCCGAGTACCTGCCGTTAGCGCTAAGAGACTTCCCCGAGCTCCGACGTACCCGCTACATTTATTCTCCGTGCTTACCACGAGTTTGATTTTTAAACTCGGGAGAGCTCTTGGAATGAACTTGTTCCGTGGGACAGGGCTTTAAGAATATTGTCTACAAAGAATATTGTGTACAAAGATATTGTCAAGCTTGAAAGGGTTCAGAAAAGATTTATGAGGATGTTGCCAGGACTAGAGAGTGTGAGCTATAGGGAGAGTAGGCTGGGTCTCTATTCCATGGAGCGCTGGAGGATGGGAGATCTTATAGAGGTATACAAAATCATGAGAGGAATAGATCACATAGATGCGCAGAGTCTTTTGCCCAGAGTAGGGGAATCGAGGACCAGAGGACATAGGTTCAAGGTGAAGGAGAAACGATTTAACAGGAATCCGAGGGGTAACCTTTTCACATGAAGGGTGGTGGGTGTATGGAACAAGCTGCCAGAGGAGATAGTTCAGGCTTGGACTATCCCATAATTTAAGAAACAGTTAGACAGGTACATGTATAGGACAGGTTTGGAGGGATATGGACCAAGTGAAGGCAAGTGGGACTTGTGTAGCTGGGACATTGTTGGCTGGTGTGGGCTAGGTGGGCCGAAGGGCCTGTTTCCACACTATATGGTGTTTCAATGACTCTATGGTGAACAATGCCCAATCTATCATGGAAACAAACCTCCCCACCATTGAAGGGGATTATAGGAGGCATCATCTCAAAAAGGCAGTCAGCATCATCAGGGACCTGGCAACACTCCCATTTCACTGCTGCCTTCAGGAAGGAAGAATCAGAGTCTGAAAACTGTAATGCCCAGGTTCAGGAGCAGCCTCCTCTCAATGACCATCAGGCTATTGAACACCACAAACTCCGAATTATGAACTGCCTTGCTTGCACTAAGACTTTGAGTTTAGTTTTTATTTAGTTTGCATTATATATGTTAATTGAATTGTTTGTGTGTTTATTATATTAATTACTGCGTATTGTCTTTAAAAACCTGTTGTGCTGCGGCAAGAAAGAATTTCAATGTTCCATTTAAGCACATATGACAATAACATACTCTTGACTCTTGTACGCTTCCTATTTGAAAACCTGTCTAAATGCCTCTTTAAATGTCAGTAAGTAAGGTTATTGGCCAAGTATTCACATACAAGGAATTTGCCTTGGTGCTCCACCCACAAGTAACATGGCATACAGTGACAGTTACGAACGACTCAGAAAGCGCTAAACATTAATAATGAATAAAACATTAATGATAAAACACCATTGATCAAGCATGTGAACCAACAAAATACCAGATCAAACGGAGGTGACAGATTTTTGGCTGTTGAGTAGAGCAATTACTCGTGGATAAAAACTGTTTTTATCTGGCTGTGGCAGCTTTGACAATCCGGAGTCGCCTTCCAGAGGGAAGTGATTCAAAGAGTTTGTGGCTAAGGTGAGAGGAGTCAGAGATGATCTTGCCCGCTCACTTCCTGGCCCTTGCAGTGTACACTTCATCAATGGAGGGAAGGTTGCAGCCAATAACCTTCTCAGCTGATCGGACGATTCGCTGCAGCCTCCGGGTGTCGTGCCTGGTGGCTGAGCCAAACCAGACCATGATGGAGAAGGTGAAAACAGACTCTACAATGGCCATGGACCATCATTGCCTGTGGCAGATTGTGCTTTCTCAACTGCCATAGGAAGTACATCCTCTGTTGTGCTTTTTTAACTGTGGAGTCCATGGTAGCCCCCCACTTAAGTTCCTTGGAGATGATGGTTCCCAGGAACTTAAAAGACTCCACAGATGTGACTGTGGTGTTGTCGATAGTGAGTGGGATGAGGGGAGGGGGAGCTCTCCTAAAGTCTACAATCAATTCCACTGTCTTAAGAGCATTGAGCTCTAGGTTGTTGCGATGGCACCAGGACACCAGCTGTGACACTTCCTGTGTGTAGGCAGATTCCTCCACATCCTGGATCAGTCCAATCAGGGTTGTGTCATCCGTAATTTGTGTCATCCGCAAACTTGAGAAGCGTGACAGAGATGTCTGTGGAGGTGCAGTCGTTGGTGTAGAGAGAGTAGAGTAGAGTAGAGGAGAGAGTATGCAGCCTTGCGGTGCTTCTATGCTGGGCGTTTGCGCGTCCGAGATGTGCTTTCCCAGCCTCACATGCTGCTTCCTGTCTGCCAGGAAGCTGGTGAGGGGTTTAGGCACAGTCAACTCGGAAGCTAGTGATCCACCGACAGAGGGGTTCAGGCACAGTCAACTCGGAAGGTTTGGAGTGTAGTAGCTCTGGCACAATGGTGTTGAATGCAGAGCTAAAATCAACGAACAGGATCCTCACATAGGTCCCCTGGCGGTCCAGGTGCTGTAGGATGAAGTGCAGACCCAGGTTGACTGCATCATCCACAGATCAATTGGCCCGATATGCAAACTGCAGAGGGTCCAGCAGGGAGTTTGTGATATTTTTCAGCTTGGCCAGCACAAGCCTTTCGAGTGTCTTCATGACTACAGAGGTTAGTGCGACATGCCTGTAGTCATTAAGACCAGTAATCCTTGCCTTTTTGGGTACAGGGACAAAAGTGGAGGCTTTGAAGCAGGCAGGGGCAATACATGTTTGCAGGGACTGGTTACAAATGTCTGTATATAGCTGCCAGCGGTTTGGCACAGAGCTTAGGTCCTGGAGATTTCTGGCTTTTTGTCCTCTGAAAAGCCTCTCCACCTCCTCTACTTTTATTGTGGATGATGGAGAAGTAACATTGTGCAGCTTGGAGGGTGTGGGTGATTGGGTGTGAAGTGTTGATTGGAGTGGGGTGGGTGTAGAAGGGCCCAGTCTTTGCAGAATGAGGTCAGGCTGTGAGTGGGTGTGAAGTGTTGGTTGAGGTGGGAAATGTTCCAGTCTTTTCATACTGGAGTCTTGCCTTAAGTAGGTGTAAAATGGTGAATGGGAAGGAGAGGGTGCAGGGTTCATTCTTTGTAGACTGGGGTCTGACTGTGTTGGTTGGGGATGGGGGGGAGGGTACCAGGGTTATGTTTCTCATTTTCAAAGCTGCAGTAAAACTCATTCAGGTCATTGGTCAGCTGACGATTGTCCAAAGAGTGGGGGGCTTTCCTCTTGTAGCTGGTAATTTCTTGCAAGCCCTTCCAAACTGAAGAGGAGTCACTAGCTGAGAACTTGCTCCTCAACTTCTCATAGTACCTTTCCTTGGCAGCTCGGATTCCTCTTCTCAGCTTGTACTTGGCCTGCCTGTAGAGTTCTGCATCCCCGCTCCTGTAGGCCTCCTCTTTAGACCGTCAGAGCTGTCTGAGTTCTGCAGTGAACCAGGGCTTGTTGTTGTTGAACCATGTCCGGGTCTTAGTTGGTTGTATGATGGTTGATGGTTGTATCTGGCTCTGGCAGCGTGTTCCAGATATCACCCACACACTCTTAAAAAAAAAATCCCCCGAAATTCCCCTTAAAATTCGTTCTCTTGTCTTAAACCTATATTCTCATGTTTTTGACCTCTCTATCATAGATAAATGATTCTGACTATCCTGTTTAAGCCTTGAATAATTTAATATAGCTCAATCAGATTATACCCAAGCCTCCTTCGTTCCAGGGAAAACAAGCCCAACCTATTCAATCTCCCTCCATAACAAAAGTCCTCCAATTCAGGCAATATCCTGTTGAATTTTCTCTATAACCTCACCAGTGTAACCATATGTTTCTTACCATGGGGCAACCAAAACCAAGTGCTGTCTATTCAGTATTTTGCAAAGTTACAACATGACATCCTAACTTTTCCATTCTATTCCCCGACCTGTTGAGACAGGCATGTTATTGACCTTCAGCACCACCCTATTTACCTGCACTCCCACTTTCAAGGGGACTGTGGACTAACCTTCTCCCTTATATTATTCCTAATTTCTTCACCATTCCTCCACTGAGCTTTTGTTTTCGAATTGCATCCATGCTTTCTTTTTGTCAAACTTGGTTATTTTCACGCCCTCTGATTTTTTAATGCTGTTTCATTGCCTCACTGGGATGATCTTTGACTTTATTCACCAGTTTTCAATTCTATGCAGTCTTTCCAAACAGTTTACAGACCATTAAATCCTTTAACTGCTTTGCTCTGACAGGAGTCAGCACTCCTTTCTTACTTGCTCTTTTCCCATTTAAATCTTCTTTGCATTGTTCAGTGTTATTAAAGGGTCTCCTTCAGTTTCCATTTCTAGTGAAGACCCAAAGCATTCATTTGTGTTTTAGCTTTAGCTAAAATGTCAGCATTTTCTGGTTTAATCTATGTAGGACTCTTCCCATTGTTTAACGAGCGTTTTGCAAGCAATAAAAAAATCATTATTTTGTTTGAACTTCAGGAAATTTTCCATGAGAAGTTAAAATTGTTTTTTGAATCCTCATGAACAACATAAAACTCTCAGTGCAATCATTTTAACATAAAGCAGTGCAGCACAGGAACAGGTCCTTCGGCCCACAAAATCTGTGCCAAACATGATGCCCGGTTAACTAATCTCTGCCCCACGTGATCCATTTCCATTCTTTGGATATCCATGCACACATCTAAAAGCCTCTTAAATGCGACTATTACATCCACCTCCATCACCACCCTAGCAGCGTGTTCCAGGCACCCAACAACCTCTGCGTAAACAACTTGCCACACCTTAAAACTATGCCCTCTAGTTTTTGACATTTCTACCATGGGAAAAAAAAGGTTCTGACCGTCTACCCTATCTGTTTTTTGTAATTTTATCTAATTTTATCAGGTCTCCCCTCAGCCCTGTCGCTTCAGAATAAACTATCCAAGTTTGTCCAACCTCTTTATCACTAATACGCTCTTAAAATTAGGAAGGCACCAATTTGCACCAAAGATAGGCTCTAAATGTCATCTGTCGTTTACACACCTTACCCCACCATAATCATTAGACTCCATCCACCCTGACTCTCAGTCTGAAGATGGGTCTCGACCCAAAATGTCACCCATTCCTTGTCTCCAGAGATGCTGCCTGACCCCCTGATTTATCCCAGCAGTTTGCATCTATCTTCGGTGTAAACCAGCATCAGCAGTTCCTTCCTACATATCCCGGTGATAAACTCAGGTTCGTGGACCTTCGGCCTCCTGAAGTCAATCAGCTTGGGTCTTGCAAAAGTTGAGAAAAATATTGTTGTCAGATTTTCAATCTCCCTTCTATACTCCGACTCATCATTACCCATTATTCATCCAGGAATGATGGCATTGTTGGCAGATTTTAAATGGCTTTGAAACTGTGTCTGGCTATCCAGTCATGGGTATTGAGAAAGTGGAGCAGGGGACGGAGCACACCGCCCAGAGGTGCTCTTGTGCTGATTGTTATAGAGGAAGAAGTACTGTTGCAATTCGTATTGATTGTGGCCTGCCAATGAAGAAATTGAGATTCCAGTTACAAAGGGACCCAGCTCTCCGAGTTCTTTCTCTTGGTGAATTGAAATAGTACTTTTGATGAAAAGTAACCGTGTCAAACTTTGCCTCACTGGGATGCAGTATAATGTGGAGAATGCAGATGCAGTATAATGTGGAGAAATTTGAGGTTATCCACTTCGGTGGCAAAAACAGGAAAACAGACTATTATCTAAATGGTGGCCGATTAGGAAAAGGGGAGATGCAGTGAGACCTGGGTGTCATGGTACACCAGTCATTGAAAGTAGCCATGCAGGTGCAGCAGGCAATGAAGAAAGCGAATGGTATGTTAGCTTTCATAGCAAAAGGAATTGAGTATAGGAACAGGGAGGTTCTACTTCAGTTGTATAGGGTCTTGGTGAGACCTCACCTGGAGTATTGCGTACAGTTCTGGTCTCCAAATCTGAGGAAAGACATTAATGCCATAGGGGGAGTGCAGAGAAGGTTCACCAGACTGATTCCTGGGATGTCAGGACTGTCTTATGATGAAAGACTGGATAGACTCGGTTTATACTCTCTAGAATTTAGGAGATTGAGAGGGGATCTTATAGAAACTTACAAAATTCTTAAGGGGTTGGACAGGCTAGATGCAGGAAGATTGTTCCCAATGTTGGGGAGGTCCAGGACAAGAGGTCACAGCTTAAGGATAAGGGGGAAATCCTTTAGGATCGAGATGAGAAGAACATTTTTCACACAGAGAGTGGTGGGTCTCTGGAACTCTCTGCCACAGAGGGTAGTGGAGGCCAGTTCATTGGCTATATTTAAGAGGGAGTTAGATGTGGCCCTTGTGGCTAAGGGGATCAGAGGGTATGGAGAGAAGGCAGGTACTGGATACTGAGTTGGATGATCAGCCATGATCATATTGAATGGCGGTGCAGGCTCGAAGGGCCGAATGGCCTACTCCTGCACCTAATTTCTATGTTTCTATGTTTTGTGATCTCTGTTTCCTCTGCCTGTCTGTCTGTCTGCCTGCCTGCCTGCCTTGCTTCATCCAAGTTGTATAATCCTTCTTCTTATTAATTTTCAAGACAATTACAGATGTAAACACAAACCTACAAAGATAAGAAAGCAGTCCACTCATCCATTTAATTCCAGTACAATACCAAAGCATGTTCACTTGTCTCGCAACATTTTAGACCATTTCAGATATGAATTATTCATTTGGAAAAGTTATGTGCTTCAACATGTAGGTTAATTGGCTTCAGTAAAATTGTTAATTGTCCCTAGTGTGTATGATAGTATTAGAGTATGGGGTGATCATTGGTCGGCACAGACTCAGTGGGCCAAAGAGCCTAATTCCATGCTGTATCTCAAAAAGTCTCATCAGATTCAAAATGTCTTAACGCCAGTTCATGCATACATTCAAAGGATGCGTATATGGGTCAGTATGAAAAAAGGTTATCGACCTGAAAGGTTAATGCCGTTTTTCTCTCCCCGGTGTTCTCTGACTGGTTCAGTATTTCCAGCATATTTTCTCTTTATGCAGAATATAATGAGATTTCCAAATGAATGTATGAATTTTCTTCTGAAAAAAATATATATTATTCATAAAATACCATACTGCTATAAAATGCAGAACATTGAATTGTCTTCATTCCATGCATTAAGTACATCATTACCTTTGCTTACTATACATTGTGCCATAATGGCATCAATATTTTATTCCCAAACATTTCATGAGTAAAACATTGGTCACTTATTACATAGGCCCCTGACCTTTAGTGTTCAATGCTACACCTCTCCACGCTGCGTACCTTGCTGCGGCTTTCTCCACTATGCCTTTGCTGCACCCTCAGCATGTATTCCTGCACCTTGGTATGTGCCATTCTGCAGAGTTCGTAAGAGAAAGCTCCTAGCATTGGAAGTCCAGCAAGTTTCAGGCAAAACTTACATCTCCCCAAGCCTAACACCCTCAGTTTTCTAAGTTAACTTAGCTTAGCAATCATACTTGGAGAATTAGCTCTGAGATCCTGAAACCCAGATCATTTCAATGAGCCAGAAACCCCTGGGGTTCAACATCCTCATACAGTAGATTTTAGGTTTAACACCCTTCACCAAACTAGTACCTGTTAGGGTTTGACTCAAAATGTCTTCCATCCATGTTCTCCGGGGATGCTGCCTAACCCGTTGAGTTACTCCAGCACTTTGTGGGTTCTTTTGTAAACCAGTGTCTACAGTTTTTTGTTTCTACATGTCCAGTACCTGCTACTTTCTTCTCTTCAACTACTTAGTCATAGAATCATGGAGTCGTGGAAATATGCCCCCTTGGCCCATGCTGACCAAGCTGCCCCCATCTACATGGTCTAATTGCCATTATTTAACCAATATCCCTCTAAACCTTTCCTGTTCAAGTACCTGTCCAAATGCCTTTTAAATGTTGTCATTGTACCTGCCTCATCTACCTCTTCTGGCAGCTCATTCCATATGCCCACTATGTGAAAAAGTTGCCTGTCAGATTTCTATGAAATCTTTCCATAGTAAAATGTCCTATGGTCTCGAATCCCCTACAGGGATACAGTAAACCTGCATTTACTCTTTCTGTTCCCCTCATGATCTTATAGACCTCCAAAAGCTCATTCCTCATCTTTCAGCGCTCCAAGGAATAAGGTCCTAGCCTGCCCAACCTCTGCTTCCAGCTCAGGCCCTCACATTCTCATAAATCTTCTCTGCATGCTTAACAACATCTTTCCTACAGCAGGGTGACCAGAACTGAACACTATACTCCAACGTCTTGTACAACTGGAACATAACATCCCAACTTCTATACTCAATACTGGCTTGTGTGTCTTTCTGCATACGTTGCATTTACTAGTTAATCTTTTAAGCCTCTGTTCGTGCTTTTCACATTAAACACCCACCCGCTGTCCATGCCCCCAACAGGATTTCAAATCACGAATCTCATGGGGGATTCACATCTTCCTTCACACACTCACGGCTTTCCAGTAAAACGCTGCAATCCTGTTTACCATGCTCTACACTTGCTAGGCTGATGAATGCGATTTTGCCGCCTACTGATGAAATTCAAAAACTTTTCATTTACTTGCTTGAAATTAGATCTTCTTTTGTGCCAGGAATTGCTAAGAATTTTTTTCCGAAATGTCATAGCTTGCCATCCTGGCCATATTGGTTCGCACTTTGACACTCCTCTACATTAAATTGATTGGCACTTTAATTTGACCTGATCGGTTGCATTTATGTGGATTTAAACAAGTTCCAGTTTTGCCGGTTATATATTGATGCACAGTAGGCCGCGGTTCAGGAGTCTTCCCTTTCATCCTCCAATAAGATGTTTTTTTATCAATCTCCTTTGAAGAGTATACCTTCTTCATTAACGTGATCCCTGACTTTATCAGTGCATGATCAATTAGAAAATACTGCAAAAATTAACTGCATTGAAAACAAAGCCAACAGAGAGGACTCGTGAAATCAATTTCAGATGTGGAATATTGTATTTCAGAATGATTAACATTATTATGTTATAGTTTCCCTTGGTGTGAAGCCTCGTACATCATTGCAATGCTTTCTGTAATTCTGTAGATTTAAACTACATTTATATTCTTGAAAAGGTTTATCTCAAATACAACATAACCTTTATCATTTATACCCCAAAGGACACTTCATCAGTTGCCATTCAACCCAATAAAATTAATGGATTGTGAGAATTATGGTTGATTATGACTCAGTGTCAGTGCCACCATGGCCCAGATTTGTGTTATCTAATAACAACAAGCCACAAACCTATTGTCAATAATGTCAAAAGTATTAGTTCATCAAGTAGCATTACTTTAAGGAGCAATGTTCAAAGAACCACACAGGCTTTCAATAATGAGCGACCTGCATTAGTCTGTCCAAAGAACTACCAATTATTTTTGTTCATCCGTTGCTATTGCTAACAAAGAACAATTGCCGGTATGTGAAAATTTAATTTTAACAATATTAGTTCCCACTGGATTGTAAACTCCAGACATAACTTATTAATCGGGACTAATTACCTCCATATGCACTAGCCTGAAGCAAGGATAAAACTCCACTTTAAACAGAATGGGGTCAAAAGAATTAAATGATAGATGAAGCAAGCCATTTGAGGTAACTGATTATCAACCACATCATTAAACAAGAGCCTAACTAACATAATCTTTGTAATCAGTGCACGGAGTAAACTAATGGCTGTTTTGGAGTCAGTTATTTCTTTGACATACGTATTGTGTTTGGCAGCGTAATATCAATTATTCATCACGCATCTAATTTCCAGAATATGAATGTGGTTTTCATCACAAAAGTTTAAAAGTTACTGGAATTTCCAAATTGGTAAGCAATAACAGTATGAGCTTACCGGTGGATTATTATGCCCTCTTATACCCACGGGAATAGCAAACACAATGCTCCCACAACACGTCAAGAGTGTCCTATTGTCCTATCTCCCAAAACGGAACAATGACATTCTTAAGGGCCTGTCCCACCAGCATGCGACTCCACGCGGTGAGCGCGACCTAACGTGGTCACTAGAGCCCTCCGGCCTCGCGGGGCCGGTCCCACTTCGATCGTCGGAGCCGTATGGAGTTGTGCGGAGCTGGTCCCAACAGCTCCGCACAACTCTGAAAAACTGGCCGTGTTCAAATATTCCGCGCGGCAACGGCCTGTCGGCCCGCAGCCGTCTCGACGCATTATGCACCGCCTCACGTCGTGCCTCCGTGACCCTCTCTCTCTGTGCCTCCGTGGCCCTCTCTCTGTGCCTCCGTGGCCCTCTCTCTCTGCGCCTCCGTGGCCCTCTCTCTGTGTGCCTCCGTGGCCCTCTCTCTCTGCGCCTCCGTGGCCCTCTCTCTGTGCCTCCGTGGCCCTCTCTCTCTCTGTACCTCCGTGGCCCTCTCTCTGTGTGCCTCCGTGGCCCTCTCTCTGTGTGCCTCCGTGGCCCTCTCTCTGTGTGCCTCCGTGGCCCTCTCTCTGTGTGCCTCCATGGCCCTCTCTCTGTGCACCTCCGTGGCCCTCTCTCTCTGTGCCTCCGTGGCCCTCTCTCTGTGTGCCTCCGTGGCCCTCTCTCTCTGTGCCTCCGTGGCCCTCTCTCTGTGCGCCTCCGTGGCCCTCTCTCTCTGCGCCTCCGTGGCCCTCTCTCTGTGTGCCTCCGTGGCCCTCTCTCTCTGTGTGCCTCCGTGGCCCTCTCTCTCTGTGCCTCCGTGGCCCTCTCTCTGTGCCCTCCATGGCCCTCTCTCTCTGTGCCTCCGTGGCCCTCTCTCTGTGTGCCTCCGACACCCTCTCTCTGTGTGCCTCCGACACCCTCTCTCTGTGCGCCTCCGACACCCTCTCTCTGTGTGCCTCCGACACCCTCTCTATATGTGCCTCCGTGTCCCTCTGTTTGTCCCTCTCTCCTTGCGAGCTTACAGCGGACTTCGCTCCAACTTCGCGACACTCACCCGACTTCCGCAACGGCCCCTGCTGCCGGTTTTGTCGCGCTCGCCGCATGCAGGCGCATGCTGGTGGGAACGGCCCTATACGGGGATAACTCGACCTCCGCGCGGCCCCTGCTTCCAGTTTGGTCGCGCTCACCGCATGGAGTCGCATGCTGGTGGGACAGGCCCTTTCCTTGCAGCAGCGCAACAGATATGTAAACATCATAATAAACAACAAAAAAGTTCAGTATATAAAAAACAAACACTAATAGTGCAAAGGCAAAAACAATAAAATCAATGCCCCTCAAGTTTATGTGGCTCAGAGCTTAGTTGGAGGTTGTAATGTTTAATAGTAAGATTAAATGAGAACTTACCAGTTTGAAGTTTGATCTTTATTTTATGAGGAGTTACGATGAGGGATTACGTGAAGAACCCCATACAGCTGCACGTGCATCAATCTTCAAAGCAATGGTGTGAAATCACAGGTAATAGTGACTGAAGTATAATAGTAAGAACCATTAGGATGGAGAATGACATCATTAAGTCAGAAACAAGGGTTCTGAACCTAAACAAAGGTAACTTTTAAGGTATGAGACGTGAATTGGCCAAGATATACTGGCAAGTGATTCTTAAAGGGTTGACAGTGGATGTGCAATGGAAGGTATTTAAAGACTGCATGGATGAACTACAACAATTGTTCATCCCAGTTTGGCAAAAGAATAAATCAGGGAAGGTAGTGCATCCATGGATAACAAGGGAAATCAGGGATAGTATAAAAACAAAAGATGAAGCATACAAATTAGCCAGAAAAAGCAGCCTACCTGAGGACTCGGAGAATTTCAGAGTCCAGCAGAGGATGACAAAGGGCTTAATTAGGAAAGGGAAAATAGATTATGAAAGAAAACTGGCAGGGAACATAAAAACTGACTGCAAAAGTTTTTATAGATACGTGAAGAGAAAAAGATTAGTTAAAAGCAAATGTAGGTCCCTTGCAGTCAGAAACAGGTGAATTGATCATGGGGAACAAGGACATGGCAGATCAATTGAATAACTACTTTGGTACTGTCTTCATTAAGGAAGACATAAATAATCTGCCGGAAATAGCAAGGGACCGGATGTTAAATAAGATGGAGGAACTGAGTGAAATCCAGGTTAGCCGGAAAGTGGTGTTGGGTAAATTGAACAGATTAAAGGCCGATAAATCCCCAGGGCCAGATAGTCTGCATTCCAGAGTACTCAAGGAAGTAGCCACAGAACTAGCGGATGCATTAGTGATAATTTTTCAAAACTTCTTAGACTCTGGAGTAGTTCCCGAGGATTGGAGGGTAGCTAATGTAACCCCACTTTTTAAAAAAGGAGGGAGAGAGAAAACAGGGAATTACAGACCAGTTAGTCTAACATCGGTAGTGGGGAAACTGCTGGAGTCAGTTATTAAAGATGGGATAGCAGCACATTTGGAAAGTGGTGAAATCATTGGACAAAGTCAGCATGGATTTACGAAAGGTAAATCATATCTGACGAATCTTTTAGGAATAAGGGAGAACCAGTGGATGTGTTATATCTGGACTTTCAGAAGGCTTTCGACAAGGTCCCATATAAGAGATTAGTATAAAACTTAAAGCACACGGTATTGGGGGTTCAGTATTGATGTGGATAGAGAACTGGCTGGCAGACAGGAAGCAAAGGGTAGGAGTAAATGGGTCCTTTTCAAAATGGCAGGCAGTGACTAGTGGGGTACCAAAAGGCTCAGTGCTGGGACCCCAGCTATTTACAATATATATTAGTGATTTGGACGAGGGAATTGAATGCAACATCTCCAAGTTTGCGGATGACACGAAGCTGGGGGGTAGTGTTAGGTGTGAGGATGATGCTAGGAGGCTGCAAGGTGACTTGGATAGGTTGGGTGAGTGGGCAAATGCATGGCAGATGCAGTATAATGTGGATAAATGTCAGGTTATCCACTTAGGTCGCAAAAACAGGAGGGTAGACTATTATCTGAATGGTGGCAGATTAGGAAAAGGGGAGATGCAACGAGACCTGGGTGTCATGCTACACCAATCATTGAAAGTAGGCATGCAGGTGCAGCAGGCAGTGAAGAAAGCAAATGGTATGTTAGCATTCATAGCAAAAGGATTTGAGTATAGGAGCAGGGAGGTTCTACTGCAGTTGTGCAGGGTTTTGGTGAGACCACACCTGGAGTATTGCGTTCAGTTTTGGTCTCCAAATCTGTGGAAAGACATTCTTGCCATAGAGGGGGTACAGAGAAGGTTCACCAGACTGATTCCTGGGATGTCAGGACTTTCACATGAGGAAAGACTGGATAGACTCGGCTTGTACTCGCTAGAATTTAGAAGACTGAGGGGGGATCTTAAAGAAACTTACAAAATTCTTTAAGGGGTTGGACAGGCTAGATGCAGGAAGATTGTTCCCGATGTTGGGGAGGTCCAGAACAAGGGGTCACAGTCTAAGGATATGGGGGAATTCCTTTACGACCGAGATGAGGAAAACATTTTTCACACAGAGAGTGGTGAGTTTCTGGAATTCTCTGCCACAGAAGGTAGTTGCGGCCAGTTCATTGGCTATATTTAAGAGGGAGTTAGATGTGGCCCTTGTGGCTAAAGGGATCAGGGAGTATGGAGAGAAGGCAGGTACAGGATACTGAGTTGGATAATCATCCATGATCATATTGAATGGCGGTGTAGGCTTGAAGGGCTGAATGGCCTACTCCTACACCTATTTTCTATGTACAAAAGACTAGAACTACCAGATGATATTCATGAGGGTTGTGAGCGGAGGGCTCGTAATCCCTCATTGTAACTCCTCATAAAATAAAGATCAAATTACAAACTGGTAAGTTCTCGTTTAATCTTACTTTTTTACTTTCGAGTCACGTGAGTGACTACGTGAAGATTTCAAAGCTCTGTGATTTCATGCCATGTGAAACGAGTATACACAACCACAGCTGCTTCATTGACAAATGAAGGGAAAACATTCAAAATGCATACAGTCATAACATAGATGTAAAACATGTTGATGCTGTTTAAATGAAATAATAATATTTCCATCTCTCACCCAGATGGAAAATATAACCAGAACATAAATAGAGTTAACAAATACCCCTGGTTCAGCAATGGGTTATTATAAATGTTTGGAGATTTGTTCGTTGGACCATGCTGCAGCTGTCACAATGCGACCCACGGGACATAAATACACTTGCTGCTGATGTTATAGCAGCCCTGGTGGAATGAGATCTGTGATCAGAATCCATTCCTACATAACGCAAACTACGTTTTTATCATTTGGAGTGGCTTGAACAAATACGTTCTCCCAAATTTTTTGTGACTAACAACATTGCTAGTCCAGAACCTCCAAGGCTCTTGGTGACCTTGACGTATTGTTGTATATATGTGTGCTTACCTCATCAAAGGTCCCTTGGCATGCCTGTGACTATTTTGAGACCTGACCCCCTTCTGGTCTGCTCAAGTATTTATAACATAATATTATATATTATAATTTACAGATGTAATCATCCTGTACCATCACAATTACATAGCGACTGAACCTGCTGCACTAAACCAGCACCAGAAGGATAACTACCTAATAAACTCAAATTTAAGGGATATAGCCAAATAGGATATAGCTGGAGGCCTACTGGTGAAATAGTGTTCACAAATGTCAACATCGCATATGGCATTGTACTGGTCCTCTAGGAGACCTTATAGAAACATAGAAAACATAGAAATTAGGTGCAGGAGTAGGCCATTCAGCCCTTCGAGCCTGCACCGCCATTCAATATGATCATGGCTGATAATCCCAACTCAGTATCCCGTACCTGCCTTCTCTCCATACCCTCTGATCCCCTTAGCCACAAGGGCCACATCCAACTCACTCTTAAATATAGCCAATGAACTGGCCTCAACTACCCTCTGTGGCAGTAGAGTTCAGAGACTCACCACTCTCTGTGTGAAGAAAGTCCTTCTCATCTCGGTCTTAAAGGATTTCCCCCTTATCCTTAATAGCTGTGACCCCTTGTCCTGGACTTCCCAACATCGGGAACAATCTTCCTGCATATAGCCTGTCCAACCCCTTAAGAATTTTGTAAGTTTCTATAAGATCCCCTCTTAATTCCTAAATTCCAGAGAGTATAAAACCGAGTCTATCCAGTCTTTCTTCATAAGACAGTCTGACATCCCAGGAATCAGTCTGGTGAACCTTCTCTGCACTCCCTCTATGGCAATAATGTCCTTCCTCAGATTTGGAGACCAAAACTGCACGCAATACTCCAGGTGTGGTCTCACCAAGACCTGTACACTGAAGTTAGAACCTCCCTGCTCCTGTACTCAAATCCTTTTGCTATGAAAGCTAACATACCATTCGCTTTCTTCACTGCTGCTGCACCTGCATGCCTACTTTCAATGACTGGTGTACCATGACACCCAGGTCTCGCTGCATCTCCCCTTTTCCCAATCGGCCACCATTTAAATAATAGTCCGCTTTCCTGTTTTTGCCACCAAAGTGGATAACCTCACATTTATCCACATTATACTGCATCTGCCAAACATTTGCCCACTCACCCAGCCTATCCAAGTCACCCTGCAGTCTCCTAGCATCCTCCTCACAGCGAACACTGCCCCCCAGCTTAGTGTCATCCGCAAACTTGGAGATTATTGCCTTCAATTCCCTCATCCAGATCATTAATATATATTGTAAATAGCTGGGGTCCCAGCACTGAGCCCTGCGGTACCCCATAGTTTACTGCCTGCCATTGTGAAAAGGACCCGTTTACTCCTACTCTTTGCTTCCTGTTTGCCAGCAGTTCTCTATCCACATCAATACTGAACCCCTAATACCGTATGCTTTATGTTGAAGATATCCTACCACTTGATATCCGGCGTGAACCCAACAGAGCGGGTCTTGTTTGCTACAGCCAACTCAATGAGAAAACACATTGACACAATTAATGGCCGTACAACTCAATAATTAACAAACGATCATTTAACATGAACTCCAAACATTAGCAATTTATACCATTTTCAATGTAACATGAGCATAAACAAACTCTTTCATCTCCTGGAAAAGAAGAGTTCTGCGTTTTGGTGCTATCCAAGCCCTTTACACACATAGAAGGATAGATGTAACAACCCAAACCTTAGGGCAGTTTATTAAACCTGCAGAACATAATTTGAGTTTATCATGCAACGGTTGATTTCCCAAGCCTCAGGCTGAACCAGCAAAATTATGTTTAAAATAACCAAATAAGGTTATATTATTATTATTCCCGACAAATCGGGAATCAATTTGCATAATGACAATCACACAATAGGAATTTAAAGCGGCCTCTTAATGACTTTATTTGAAGCCTCGATTGATCGAGGGAGCCATAAAAGACCTTCCTTCTCCTAGAGAATGTATCTTTTGCCACTGTTATGCCACATATTTTGCAACCAGGGAATAAGCATGAAAACAACATATATATATTAGGTGTTCCATTTAACCAGAATTTCATAATACAGTGTGATTCAACACCAATTCTGTGTTGCCATTAACCTATACTTGATGATTCTCATGTGGCAAACAAGATTATGTAACCATTCCAGGGGTCTTTAACTGATTGCACCCTCGTGACTAACATATGCCATCATCATAATATATCAACCTGAACCCGAGCATGACGATATGTATATTTGCCCACACTCTTTAACCCATTCAATGCCCGTAGGGTCTATAGATAGTAGATACCAATAACAGAAAAATTGGTACGTCATGCAAGTCTGCTCCACCTCCAAACGCGAGATGATATTTGCAATTTTGTGTCTGCCGTAAACAGCAACTGTGGCCCGATTTTCGAGCCAGTCTTGCAAGACAATCTTGGCCCCTATACTGAACCTGCCCTATTCTAACCTGCTTGAAATGCTAGTATTGTCCATTTTAATTGGTTAGACCCCTCAAAGCAGCTGATAATGTCGAAATCATTTGTAATGTATAACTAAGTGTACACCTTACCAAGTTGTAAGTGGTCTTTTAATTGTAGAGTAGCACAGGTACAGTGCGTGGAACCTCTGGCCAGCTTTCATGCTGCCACCAACTTCAGTGAACTGCTTACTGCCGACGAAGACGTTGGGTGCGTTGTCGCCAAAACTATGAAACCTTGCTCGTTTCAATAGCTTGTGCTTCGTCCTCCAGGTTTCGCCTTTGGAAAAGTCTTACCTGACTAGAAGATTCGCTGGCCAACTCTAATGTCCCCCTGAGAGCGGTGTTCACTGCATATGTGTTTGGGATGGCAACTTTTCTGGCAGGCATAGACCTCTGGTGCGTGCCCTACATCCCTTGGGCATGCTCTACGGCTATACCCTCAGACTCAGCGTTGGACTATTCCAATCCCGCATGCTCTCCTCTTACATGAGGGAGCCATTAAGCAGCCCTGTTACAAGGTGCTGCTGGCGCGGCTTCAGCAATACGCCGACTTTGCCATGGCCCCAGCGTCAGACTAACACTGATGCAGCATGCTCTCCTCCTACTTGAGGGAGACATTAAGCAGGCCTGCTGCTGACGCAATTTCCCATTTAGGGTCATTAGCACCATTTTGCAATATAATGAAAGATTTATTTAACAACTACTGGAGCAGTAATGAATACTGTTTGTCCATCATTGTGACTTTATTAATTTCAGCTGGTGATAACAAGGTGTGTTAACAATGACCTACATGGCACTTAATAGTTAACCATTTAACAAGATAACAGTTGTCCTACTTGCACAGCTGAATCGCATCTATACTATTACCTATTATTCTAACGACTAGAAAACTGTTTTATAACAACAAAACTGTTACAGGATTCTATTGACTGCAATCTGTTGCCCAGGCCGGCGTCAACGGCCAATTGAATACCTGAAGGTGAATCCCAATGTCCTACAAGTCTATTTGATAGGAACTTAATCTAACACATTTTAGCACTTACATAACCAGTGTTTTTGAACGGTGAATAGTTCTCTTTGAATGCTTTTTTTGTCATCATTCTGTTATATTGCTTTATCCTAGCAATGCCTCCTCATCCCCCCATGATCACTGTAAATAGAATACCCTACTAAGTAGCCTATTACATGAAGCAGCCCTGAACAAAGGTGCTGCTGGCGCGGCCTTTCCCATAAGCCAGTAATTGCCATAGATTTAGCGTTCTCATGAAGCAGCCCTGAGCAAAGGTGCTGCTGGCACAGCCTCTCCTATAGGCTAGCCTGCCATAACTGGGCATTCCCCTGGAGCAGTCCTGAGCAAAGGTAATGCTGGCACAGCCTCTCCAATAGGCTGGCACTGCCATAACTTGGCATCCCCATGAAGCAGCCCTACCCAAATAGGCTGACACTGTCATAAACTTTACTGCTGACGCGGGCTCTCACGTTAACCCGCGCTGACCCAACTCCTGCTGAAGGAGTGTCTCTAGATTCATTCCTAGAGGGGAAACCTCCCAACATCTTTCTGTATTGTACTGACCATTTTTGTCAGTTGTCCCCATATCCTGGGGATTGCTGCGGTTTGGGAACCACATAACTGAATTTCCCTTCCCCGGGAATCAATATAAATATATATATATAAATACCCGCGGTAACCCTCCCGGCACCCGTGCTAACCATTTAGGTGAGTTTTAACTCCATCTCCTGGGGACTACTGCAGTCTGGGAACCGCATATTCTTGGGTTTCCCCTCCCTGGGAACCCACGCTGACCGTTCAGGTCAGTTTAGCTCCATACCCTGGGGACTACTGCGGTCTGGAACTGCATATTCTTGGGATTCCCCTCCCCGGGAACCCAACGTGTAGAGTCACTGACCACGTTATTAGTGACTCCGATCATGAAACCCGCCATTTGCCATCTCTCCATTTCCGCGGTCGGACCAGGGTTTTCCCCAAAGCCCTAGGCTGGTTCCCTCGTCAGCAATCGCGAACATCCCGCAAAAACCTCGGAGGTTCCTGCAGGAGACCTACAACAGGTAAGGAATAGCACTTACCTGAAGTTTAGACTTACCGTTGGTTGAGCTGCGCTGCTCCACCGGTCGCCCGCACGAAAGCGTCTGATGCAATGACGCACGTGCGGCTGTACGGGGTTCTTCACGTAGTCACTCACGTGACTCCGAAGTAAAATAGCGTGATGATAGTTGGAAAGAAGTTGTTTCTGAATCTGAACGTTACAGTTTAAACTCCTATACCTTTTTTCCAATGGCAGGGTAAAACAAAAGCATGGCCAGGGTGGTGTGGGTCTCTGATGATGCTGGCTGTCTTTCTGAGGTAGCGATTCCTGTAGATACCTTTGATGGTGCGGAGGTAGACAAAAATGCTGGAGAAACTCAGAGGGCGAGGCAGCATCTATGGTGCGAAGGAAATAGGCGATGCTTCGGGTGGAGACCCTTCAGATAGTGTGGAAGTCAGTACCCATGAAGGACCGCACCCTTACAATAGATACCACGGGAATTACACTCCCATAGTATGTACTGTACATCCAACAATACACCCCCATGGCAGCTATCTACACAAATACACCCCCGCAGCAGGTATTGTTAGTAATACTGCACCACAGCAGATAAACTCCAAATGTAGGGGACTCCAGCAATACTTCCCAATGACAGTAATTTCCATCAGTACACCCCCACAACAGGTATCTCTCGGACAACAACTTCACAGTCGGTTCTTCCAGCATTATTCTCCCACATCACAGACGTGGGGTGGAAGATTGCAACCTTCACGTGGTCCGCCCTGTTTTGACAAATGCAATCAACCCGGCGTGCACAATCAAATAAGATCAAATAGAACAAGTTATCCTACAACGTTAGAAACATAGAAACATAGAAATTAGGTGCAGGAGCAGGCCATTCGGCCCTTCGAGCCTGCACCGCCATTCAATATGATCATGGCTGATCATCCAACTCAGTATCCTGTACCTGCCTTCTCTCCATACCCCCTGATCCCTTTAGCCACAAGGGCCACATCTCTCTTAAATATGGCCAACGAACTGGCCTCAACTACCTTCTGTGGCAGTGAATGCCACAGATTCACCACTCTGTGTGAAAAATGATTTTCTCATCTTGGTCCTAAAAGACTTCCCCTTTATCCTTAAACTGTGACCCCTTGTCCTGGACTTCCCCAACATCGGGAACAATCATTCTGCATCTAGCCTGTCCAACCCCTTAAGAATTTTGTAAGTCTCTATGAGATCACCCCTCAATCTTCTAAATTCCAGCAAGTACAAGCCAAGTCTATCCAGTCTTTCTTCATATGGAAGTCGTGCCATCCCAGGAATCAGTCTGGTGAACCTTCTCTGTACTCCCTCTATGGCAAAGAATGTTTTTCCTCAGATTAGGAGACCAAACTGTACGCAATATTCCAGGTGTGGCCTCACCAAGACCCTGTACAACTGCAGTAGAACCTCCCTGCCCTTGTACTCAAATCCTTTTGCTATGAATGCCAACATACCATTCGCTTTTCTTCACTGCCTGCTGCACCTGCATGCCTACTTTCAATGGCGGGTGTATCATGATAGCCAGGTCTCGCTGCATCTCCCTTTTCATAATCGGTCACTGTAGATGGTTTATATGCAACCAATAATATAGTTACCTCACTCCCATTAACCCCGCCCAGTTAACATCAATCATAACGCCTTCCCCTCAGTAGGAAAAATGTAGCCGGTGCTTGAAGGTGTATGTAATACCCAGTGCTATCATTAAAAGATGTTGTACACTTAAGAGCTTGTAAAGTTTTCATTTACATGGTGTCAGAAGTGGGATACGAACCCACGCCTCCAATTGGAGACAAAGGTCGGGCAAGCCACCATCTTTTCGGTCCTAGACGCTAAGAACTCGTTTTGGCAGGTCCCGTTGGACAAAGCGTCTTCTGACCTGACGACCTTCGCCACACCGTTCGGCAGATTCAAGTTCCTGCGAATGCCATTCGGCATCAATTCTGCTAGCGAGGTGTTCCAGCAGACGATGGAGCAATTATTCGCGCACCTGCCATGTGCCATCATCGTGGATGATATCCTGGTTTACGGGAAGGACCTTGCCGAGCACGACCTGAACCTCCGCCGCGTCCTGGATCGCGCGCGACAGGCGAACCTGAAGCTGAATCCCAAGAAGTGCCGGTTTCGTGTCTCAGAGGTCACGTATGTTGGACATGTTTTCACCCCTAACGGACTAAAGCCCGACCCCTTGAAGGCCGCTGCCATCTCCGAAATGGCAGCCCCCACCGACGTGCCAGGTCTGCAACGATTCTTGGGCATGGTGAAACTACCTTGGCAAGTTTATACCAAAACCTCAGTGAGCTGAGTGCTCCCCTGCGGCAGCTGACAAAAAAGGATATCGCCTGGGCCTGGCTCCCATATCACCAGCAGGCTTTTGACCGCCTCAAGTCGAAACTGATTAGCACTCCGACGTTGCGGTTCTTCGACGTGGGTCGCCCATCACCGTCACCTGTGACGCTTCCAAGTTCGGTCTGGGTGCGGCCTGCCTTCAGTCTGTCGATGGATCGCTGCATCCCGTCTCCTATGCCTCCCGCACCATGACGGACACCGAGCAGCGGTACGCTCAGATCGAGAAAGAGCTGCTCGTGGTGGTGTTCGCCTGCTCCAAGTTCAGAGACTTCCTGTTCGGCAGCAGATTTACGGTCGAAAACCGACCACCAGCCACTGGTGACAATCCTGAACAAGCCGATTCACGCTGCCCCTGCCAGGCTGCAGCGTATGATGCTGCAGCTCCAGCGCTTCGACTTTGACCATAATCTACAAGAAGGGCACCGAGATGCACATTGCGGACACCCTGTCGCGAGCCCCCGCGTACCTCTGCGCTCGCCACCCCTACGAAACAGAGGACTTGCTCGTACTGGGCGTTAACTTTATTCCCACCAAGCAGCTACAGGTTTTGGCCGAGCACACCGCTGCCGATCCGGCCTTGCAGCAGCTTGCATCGGTGATTAAAGCAGGGTGGCAACAAAGCGCTCCGCCGCGCCATCTGAAGCACAGCCTTTCTTCCTGGTCCGCGACGAACTGGTGCTCCAGGATGGCGTTATCGTCAAGGGACATAAAGTTGTGGTCCCGTCCTCCCTGTTTGACTTTTACTTTTGTGCAGCCACAGCGGACACCCTGGGGTCGATGCAACGCTTGCCCACGCTCAGTGCCAATTCTATTGGCCTGGAATGGCCAAATATATCCGAGACAGAGTTTCTGCCTGCCTCCACGTGCAACAGTCTTGCGCCGCACCAGCAGCGACAGCCCCTGCTGCAACAGCCCGCCCTGCTTTGGCCTGGTCCTCGCTGGCTGCCGACATATTCGAGTGGCGTGGTAACCACTACCTTGTCCTGGTCGACTCGTACTCCAACTGGTTCGAAGTGGATTTGCTGACATCCCTCACGTCGGAGATGGTGATCCGCAAGCTGCGGAAACACTTCTCCACTTTTGGGACCCCGGTCAGGCTGCAGACTGACAACGGCAGGCAGTTTTACAAGCGAGAATTCAAAAGCTTTGCCGACAAGTGGAACTTCGTGCATTTCACCAGCAGCCCAGATGGAACAGGCGCGGGACTATCCAATTCTGATTTGTATTTGGATCTCTGAACCTCAGGAATGTTTCCAGGGATCCGGCCCATGGGGTCCCCTGCTCAGCGTCTGATGTCCAGAACTACCAGATCCACCGTCCCGATTGCCCAGCGCCAGCTGAAACCTCGGGTGCTGGAGCCCGCCTCCGTGCAGAGGCGAATTCAAGAGAAAACATGACAGCCAGCGGCGTTCCCACGATCGGTCGTGCAGACCACTCGATCCTCCTGTTGCCGGGACAGGTTGTTCGTTTGCAGACCGCCAGTGGGCACTACCGTCTGGCCACCATGGTTGGGGTGGCCGACTCACCTCGTTCGTATCTGGTCGACTGTGAGGGTTCCATCTACCGAAGAAGCCGACAACACCTGCTTGCGGTTAATGAGCCACAGCGCAGCCCCTGGGCCCTATGCCCCTCCACTCTCCTATCAGCAGCCGGCTGCCGCCCCGGCTGGTGTTCCCTGCATGCCTCGGTCCCCGTCGCGGGCGCCTGGTTCCCCTCTGCGCGGGTCCCCTGTTGCCGATCGCGGTTCTCCCTCTCCTGTTTCTCCCACCCCAATGCCCTTCCCTGGTTCCCCGGCTGCCTTGCGTCCTCCTGCTTCTTCTGCTCTTTCGGGGGGAGGGGGAGACATCCGTACGCGCTCGGGCAGGATCAGTAAGCCGCCTGTTCGCTACGGCGATTTCGTTTAATTCTGCTGTTTAATTCGATTGTCGTGACAACAATCTGTTTTTTTGAATTTCTAAGGGGAAGGATGTAGATGGTTTATATGCAAACCAATAATATAGTTACCTCACTCCCATTAACCCCGCCCAGTTAACATCAATCATAACGCCTTCCCTCAGTAGAAAAATGTAGCCGGTGCTTGAAGGTGTATGTAACACCCTAGTGCTATCATTAAAAGATGTTGTACACTTAAGAGCTTGTAAAGTTTTCATTTACAGTCACCATTCAAATAATAGTCTACCTTCCTGTTTTTGCCACCAAAGTGGATTAACTTCACATTTATCCACATTATACTGCATCTGCCATGCATTTGCCCACTCACCCAGTCTATCCAAGTCATCCTGCAGCCTCCTAGCATCCTCCTCACAGCTAACACTGCCCCCCAGCTTCGTGTCATAGCTGGGGTCCCAGCACTGAGCCTTGCGGCACCCCAGTAGTCACTGCCTGCCATCCTGAAAAGGACCCGTTCTACTCTTTGTTTCCTGTCTGCCAGCCAGTTCTCTATCCACATCAATACTGAACCACCAATACCGTGTGCTTTAAGTTTGTATACCAATCTCTTGTGTGGGACCTTGTCGAAAGCCTTCTGAAAGTCCAGATACAACACATCCACTGCTTCTCCCTTATCCACTCTACTAGTTACATCCTCAAAAAATTCTATAAGATTCGTCAGACATGATTTACCCTTCGTAAATCCATGCTGACTTTGTCCAATGATTTCACCACTTTCAAATGCGCTGCTATCCCATCTTTAATAATTGACTCTAGCAGTTTCCCCACTACCGATGTTAGACTGACTGGTCTGTAATTCCCCGTTTTCTCTCTCCCTCCCTTTCAAAAAGTGGGGTTACATTAGCTACCCTCCAATCCTCAGGAACTACTCCAGAATCTAAAGAGTTTTGAAAAATTATCACTAAGGCATCTGCTATTTCTGGGGCTACTTCCTTAAGTACCCTGGGATGCAGCCTATCTGGCCCTGGGGATTTATTGCCCTTTAATCCATTCAATTTACCCAACACCATTTTCGGCTAACCTGGATTTCACTCATTTCCTCCATCTCATTTGACCCGCGAGCCCCCCTGCTATTTTCGGCAAATTATTTATGTCTTCCTTAGTGAAGACAGAACCAAAGTAGTTATTCAATTGGTCTGCCATGTCCTTGTTCCCATGATCAATTCACCCGTTTCTGACTGCAAGGGGCCTACATTTGTTTTAACTAATCTTTTGCGCTTCGCATATCGATAAAAACCTTTGCAGTCAGATTTTATGCTTCCTGCCAGTTTTCTTTCATACTCCATTTTCCCTTTCCTAATTAAGCCCTTTGTCCTCCTCTGTTGGTCTCTGAATTTCTCCCAGTCCCCTGGTAGGCTGCTTTTTCTGGCTAATTTGTACGCTTCATCTTTTTCTTTGATACCATCCCTGATTTCCCTCATTATCCACGGATGCGCCACCTTCCCTGATTTATTCTTTCGCCATATTGGGATGAACAATTGTTGTAGTTCATCCATGCAGTCTTTAAATGCCTTCCATTGAATTGTCCACTGTCAACCCTTCAAGAATCAATTGCCAGTCCATCTTGGCCAATTCACGTCTCATACCCCCAAAGTTACCTTTCTTTAAGTTCAGGACCCGTGTTTCTGAATTAACAATGTCACTCTCCATCCTAATGAAGAACTCAACCATATTATGGTCACTCTTGCCCAAGGGAGCCACGTACAACAGGGCTGCTAACTAACCCTTCCTCATTACTCAATATCCAGTCTAGGAATAGCCTACTCTCTTGTTGGTTCCTCCACATGTTGGTTTAGAAAACTATCCCGCATACATTCCAAGAAATCCTCTTCTCAGCACCCCTGCCAATTTGATTCACCCAATCTATATGTAGATTGAAGTCACCCATTATAACTGTTTTACCCTTGTTGCACGCATTTCTAATTTCCTGGTTGATGCCATCCCCAACTCCACTACTACTGTTAGGTGGCCTGTACACAACACCCACTAGCGTTTTCTGCCCCTTAGTGTTTCGCAGCTCCACCCATATCGATTCCACATCCTCCAAGCTAATGTCATTCCTTTCTATTGCGTTAATCTCCTCTATAACCAGCAACGCTACCCCACCTCCTTTTCCTTTCTGTCTATCCCTCCTGAATATTGAATATCCTGGATGATCAGCTCCCAGCCTTGGTCACCCTGGAGCCATGTCTCCGTGATCCCAACTATATCATGATTATTAATAGATATCTGCACATTCAACTCATCCACCTTATTACGAATGCCAGGTTGTGCATGCCATAAGCAAGAAGATGAAGAAGACCACAGACCTGAAGCATACTTTTCTCAAACCCAGTACACCTTTATTACATACCAACAAGTCAATTCAGGAATAGAATCATAGAATGGTTACAGAACAGAAGGAATTTATTTGGCCCGTTGTGTCTGGAACAGGCTCGGTATCAAAGCAACTCACCAGTTCCAGTCCTTGATCCTTTCACCATAACCTTGCAAAGTTTTCTTCACCATATACTTATCATAGTCATGTGCGAACGCCTCTGTGCAATCTGCCTGCACCACAGTTGGAGACAATTTATTCCAGATCCCAACCGCACACCATGACTAGGTTTTTGCTTATGTTCCTCATAACTGTCAGTGACCTCTAATCCTCAACTCTCATTATCCACACTGTCTCAATCCCGCCTTGTTTTATTCACTTCAATCAGATCTCCCCTCAATCTTGGAGATGGTTTCATCCCTCTGATCTATCCTTACAATTCCAGTAACCATCGACAATAATCCTTATTTGGACACTGGAATTGATCACTATTAGGCAGGGTACTACCATCACATTTTGCACATCAAGCTTCTTCCCCCCCCCCCCCCCCACTGACTTGAAGGGAAAAGATACTTGGATTCTTACTGGAATACTTCCATCTGTTTCATCTATTTCTGTTTTACAACAAGGTATTTTTGGAATTTTATCAACTGTTTGGGATTCCCTTGAATTATTTTTTTTTTAATCCCTATTTTTCGTGGTAGTAATTAAAATCAAGGGTTAATGGGAATCGAGGAATAGGCATCACCTACAGACTAGAGGTAAGAGGAACTTTTTGGAAATAGTTCAGTTCTAGTTCCACCAGGGATTTAAAAGCGTAGGAGGAACTGCAGATGCTGGTTTAAACCAAAGATGGACACAAAATTCTGGAGTAATTCAGCGGGACAGGCAACATCTCTGGAGAGAAGGAATGGGTGATGTTTCAGGTCGAGATCCTTCTTTTGATGTAGATTTAAAAGGCACCTTTTAATGAAAACTAAATGCAATCCAAAAAACAACCTTGTTGATAGGGTGCATTCAAGAGGATTTTGACCTTCCAGGAGTACTAGAACTATGCCGTGGCTACAGCGGGTTTTATTTGAACAATTTCCAGTTCCTTTGTGAAGCAAACGACAGGCAGAATCTCCATCTTCTTGCAACCTTTGTGCATGACCTTTTTATACTCTTTGTTGTCCTCGTGAATCAACTCTTGAATGAGAAATACAATTCCCATGTACGAGACACTACCACAAGCTTGCCAAAGGATGTAGATTCCCCCTAATGGTACATTGCATATGGTTGTATCTCTGCATCACAAACATTTCCATTTGTTCATGTAACTATGTTTAGTGATGGGCAATGACTGCTGTGAAATGGGATTTTGTTTTCTTTTGCAGCAAGCACTTTTATATTACAGTGCGAGGCTCTTACAAATGCAGCTTTTTTCTTTATGCACTCTGGCAATGGCTCTTGCCATTATTATCATTATTGTTATTATTATTATTCCCCCAGTTGCTTTGTTGATAAAGTCAATGCCAGCAATGAAATTGAATCATACAGCTCTGCAAGGGCCTCCTTCGGTCATTTGTCCTATTTACAAAATAAGGACTCTGCAATTGGTCTCTGCGTCTCCTGAATGGGAAGGTGAGAAACTTAATCAATGTCCCCATTCCTAGTCAGTTCTCCTACAAATTAGACAACTACACTGCATACTTTCTATTTCCCAAAGCTACAATTTCTAAGATTGGATTTCCAGTAGTAATGGTTCTCAATAAGGCTAGTTCAAACTGTTGAGTGATTGACTGTGGACCGAAATGGGATAGCTAGACTGATCCACTGCAGACTCAACTCTAAAGTCTAGAAATGGCTTTCCCATCATTAAAATGGAATCCAATTGCATCAGCCTCAGTTGAGTGCACACGAGTCCCAGAGGTACATATACTATAAGGAAGCACGGTGGTGTCTAGCTCCTTGCACTGAAAAGAATATATACATTAGCTCAGGAACCAAAACAGGATTTTGGTTTGTAATGTATCATTGTATGCTGTTATGCTGAAAATGGTTTCCATGGATAAACTTTTATTGTTAGGGGAAAGAGAATGGTCATATACTTACGGACAGAGTAACATTTAATAATGTTTTTAAATATACTTTTCAAAGCATATGCCTTGATTTTAGGTTAATATATGAATGCAAAATCCAGGTGAAGAATGACGATTCAAATTCTCCAACAGAATGGTACATACTTACAAAGTAACATTTGGATTTCTTGCTTTCTGGAGAGAATAATTCTGTTAAACAGACTTTACAAGCCTCAGACAGAGTTTTGGGTTTTCTTTTGGCAAACATCATGTGCAGACATCATTCACACCATTGATAAACAGTAAAAAAACTACTTGTTTAAAAATTGTCTGCTGCAAAAGGTTTTATGCTTCCTTTTATAAGAGGAAAGTAATCTCTGTTGTAGCTGTTGGTTTTCAAAAAGATTAGGTACAGGGTTAAAAACTTACATTATTTTTACAATTTGGAATGATACAGTGATGCTGATTATACAATAGACATTTTTTTACAATTTTAAATGGGAAAAATATATTGAATATCGAATTAAAGATTATTTCATAAAGAGTTGCCACAAAAGGCTGTGGAGGCAAAGTCAGTGGCTATATTTGAGGCAGAAATAGATAGATTCTCGTGTAAGAAGGAACTGCTGATGCTGGTTTAAACCAAAGATAGACACAAAAATCTGGAGTTAAGGGCCTGTCCCACTTGGGTGACCTAATTTGCGAGTTTAGAAGAGTTTGCCCTGGACTCAAACTCGCAGCATGGTCGACATGAGGTTCTAGGAGGTCCTATGAGGTCGCTGGAACTTTCCTGCATGCTCGAAGGAAGTTCCCGCCTACTCGCAGCCTCAGCTAGGTCGCGGAAAGTTTTTCATGATATTGAAACATTTTCCGCGAGTAAAATTTGGTCGGCATGGGTCTTTTTCACTCATAGTGCAGTGGAGTGGGGTCGCTATTTACTTACAGGCATCAAAGGCAGCCGTGGGCAATCTTCTTCGCTGACCGGTCATTTTAATTGGCTTATTGGAGTTTTCAGGACCTAGGTAGACTTACCGGTAGGTAAAATGCCCGCTAAACTTTATTAAACTTCTTAAAAGTGTCTCTCTCACCCATTCTCTTTCCCAACTTCTCCCCCCCCCCCCCCCCGTGCTCTCTAAAGGACTTACCGTTACTGTGGCAGCTGTTTACCTTCATCTTCATCGAGCAGACAGCGCTCCACCACTTTCCCTGGCCTCCACCTTCGCGATGTGTTTGTGTGTGTGTGTGTGGTCGGTCGATGTAGCTCACGGTTTCAACATGGGCGCTCGACCCAGCTCGAGGCTTTCTAGGAGAGTGCCCTCGAGCTTGAAGGTCGAAGACACTCTTCTGGACTCGAGGATTAGGTCACCGCAGTGGGACAGGCAGCATCTCTAGAGAGAAAGAATGGGTGACGTTTCGGGTCGAGACACGACTGGGAAACGAGAGATACAGACGGTGATGTGGAGAGATAAAGAACACTGAATGAAAGATATACAAAAAAGTAACAATGATAAAGGAAACAAGTCATTGTCAGCTGTTTGGAGGGTGGAAATGAGAAGCTAGTGCAACTTGGGTGCTAGTGCAAATATGAGATGCTGTTCCTCCAATTTGCGTTTAGCCTAACTCTCACAATGGAGGAGACTGAGGACAGAAAGGTCTGCATTGGAGTGGGAAGGAGAATTATAGTGTCCTGTAACTTGGCGATCAGGTAGGTTCAGGCGGGCTGAGCAAAGGTGTTCCGCAAAACAATTGCCGACTCTGCGTTGGTTTCGCCGATGTATAACAGTCCACATCTTGAACAATGGATACAGTAGATGAGGATAGAGGAGGTGCAAGTGAACCTCTGCCAAACGTGAAAGGACTGTCGAGGTCCCTCGGCAGAGTCGAGGGAGGAGGTGGTTGCATCCTCTGTGATTGCAGGGAATGTTACCTGGGGAGGGGGTGGTTTGGGTGTGAAGGGATGAATTAATCAGGGAGTTGTGAAGGGAACGGTCTCTGCAGAAGGTGAAAAGGGGTGGAGATAGAAAATGTGGCTAGTGGTGGGATCTCATTGGAGGTGGTTGAATTTTAGGAGAATTATGCGTTGTAGATTCTTAATCAGTACAGGTGCCGGAAGTCAGGAGAATGGGGTTAGGAGGTAGAGATAGATCAGCCATGATTCAATGGAAGAGTAAACTTGATGTGCCGAATGGTCCAATTCTACTCCTTTCACTTATGAGTACTGCACCATTTCAATGTCCATAAATAAAGATGACTGGTAAAAAGGTATAAAGAGGAATTAAATTTATTTAAATGCAAAAATGATGATAACACTAAGTAATTATTATGTGAAGATTATTGCAGGAAGAATACAAATGAGTTGTAAATTATTAATATGGATATAATTGAATTTGAAATTCTCTTCCATGTGTATGGTTAAGTGTGTAACGCACCCATAGGATAATTATTACAATAGTGTCTAAATGTACTATATTCTCAGATGTTAGAAGTGCAGTTTCCAGAAGTGAAGGCGATGAGGCAATATTGTTAATGAATATTATCTCACCCTAGCAGAGATAAACATCTAGATTATCTCAAGCGAACATGCTTGTTTCTGGAGTAGTCACATCAAGGGACTTTGTACTGAATATACTGGGGCCATTCATGTCATTAAAAATGGCTTAAATCATGTTACAGTGACTAGCTTTTACAATCTTGCACATAAAATAGATTTTAACAATGTTTAATAGCATCCTCCTCATACTCATTTTTAAATGTGCTCATTCAATGATATGGATGTTGTTGGAATGCCAGTACTTATTGTCCATCCATAATTTCCCAGAATTGCAGATGAAGGGGCTTCTATACACGTGTGTGCGTGGAGTCACATAGAGACCAAAGCAGGTAGGATGGAAAATGCCTTACCCTGAATGGTACTATTGAACAAAAAGGATGTTTGAGGCGTTCCAATCATTTCATGGTTACCATTACCAAGACTAGCATTTTAAACAAAAAAGTTAGATTTACTTAATTAATTTCATTTGCTCCTCCAGGTCCGTGGTGGAAAGCAACCTTCATCAATGTATCAATGTGCATCAATACACCCAAACTCTAGCCAAAGGCACAGAAATGTGATCACTGAAGGGTCACACGCCCAGCACATAGACTAACCCTGACATTAAGAAAAATTAGGGGAGTATAAACTGCAGGTCTCAATGCCAAAGGAATTCACTGACCTGGTAGTGAAGTGAATGAGTAAACAATCATCATCAAAGCCTATTTTAAGTTGCTTTATCAAATTTATATAAACGACTTTGAGGAGGCCTTTTTTTGAAAAAAACACCTGCCATTGCTATTGGAGATTGCATGTGGTGAGCAGAATATTGGCAGTGTTGATCTGAATTGTTTTTGTAATGTAACTGAATGTAGAGTTGCTCAGTCCTGCAGTGTAGTCATCAAACTGGCTGGGCAGCTAATAGAGAAGGCATGACCTGATGCTGATTCAAAGCGATGTTCAGATGCTAATCTAATGCAAATGTTAACATTTGGGTTAGTCAAGTACATAACCATTATAACCATATAACAATTACAGCACGGAAACAGGCCCTCTCGGCCCTTCCAGTCCATGCCGACCATTTGTTTTCCCCTAGTCCCATCTACCTGCTCCATTCCCTCCATACCCCTCCATTCCCTTCACGTCCATATACCTATCCACTTTACTTTTAAATGTTAAAATCAATCCTGCCTCCACCACTTCTGCTGGAAGCTCATTCCACACAGCCACCACCCTCTGAGTAAAGATTCAGATTCCAGATTTCCTTTATTGTCATTCAGACATTTCGTCTGAACGAAATTTGTTACCTTGCAGTCCATCACACAATAAACACATATTTAACATGCACCACAGTGTGTTCACCAGGCACCTCCGCACTCACTGTGGTGGAAGGCAAAAGTCTTAAAAGTCTTTGTCTTTTTCCCCTACTTGTTCCCCCTCTGTACTGAGGCAATCCCGGCCTTCGTGTCATCGTCCACTAGGCCGCGGCCGAGCATCCGAAGCCAGGCCGTCACCGCCGCCCGTGCCCCGGAACACCACCAGCTCCCAATCAGGTTCGACCACGGGAACGCTGGAGCCGCCGGAGCTCTGAAGCCGGGCGCCGCTGGACCGCTGGAGCAAGACCCCGGGCCGCTGGAGCAGCGCCCTGGAGCGCGAAGCCCCGAAGCCGGCCGCCGCTGGAGCACGTGCTCTGCCCGCCGAGCTCTGACCGGGCCGCTGCTGGAGCACCGCTGGAGAGCTGGAGCGCCGAAGCCGGGACGCTCTGGAGCACCGCTGGAGCAACCGCTGGCCGCCGGAGCTCCGAAGCCGGCCGCTTGGAGAGCGCTGGAGCCCCGAAGCCGGGCCGACCGCCGGAGCACCGCTGGAGAGCCGCCGGAGCCGCCGGATTGAAGCCGGGCCGCCGCTGGAGCATGGAGAGCCGCCGGAGCGCCGAAGCCGGGCCGCTGCCGGACACGCTGGAGCAACCGCTGGAGCGCCGAAGCCCGAAGCCCGAAGCCGGGCCGCCGCCGCCGCTCAACTGGAGCTCTGAACGCTCGCCACAGCTCCGAGGCCACCAGCTCCACCATTAGGCCTCAGCACAGACGGAGACGGTGACGGGGGACACGACAAGGAAAAGGTCCATCCCCCGAAGGGAGGAGACTAAAACCTTGTTTCTCCCCACCCTCCCCCCCCCCCCCCCCACAAACACAGCTAATAAACCAAATTCTAACTAAAACAGACACAAAAAGATGAAAAAAAAGAAAAAAACAGACGGACTGCAGGTGAGCCGCAGCTGCCATGCAGCGCGCCACTTCCGGATCTAAAGAAGTTCCCCCTCACGTTACCTAAAACTTCTGTCCCTTAATTCTCATGTCATGCCCTCTTGTTTGAATCTTCCCTACCCTCAATGGGAAAAACGTATCCACGTCAACTCTGTCTATCCCTTTCATCATTTTAAAGACTCAATCAAGTCCCCCTTAACCTTCTGCGCTCCAAAGAATAAAGACCTAACTTGTTCAACCTTTCTCTGTAACAGAGTTGCTGGAACCCTGGCAACATTCTAGTAAATCTCCTCTGTACTCTCTCTATTTTGTTGACATCCTTCCTATAACTAGGCGACCAAAATTGTACACCATACTCCAGAATTGGTCTTACCAATGCCTTGTACAATTTTAACATTACTTCCCTACTCCTATATTCAATGCTCTGATTTATAAAGGCCAACACACCAAAGGCTTTCTTTACCACCCTATCTACATGCGATTCCACCTTCGGGGAACTATGCACAGTTATTCCTAGATCCCTCTGTTCCACAGCATTCCTCAATTCCCTACCATTTACCATGTACGTCCTATTTTGATTTGTCCTGCCAAGATGTAGCACTTCACACTTAACAGCATTAACTCCATCTGCCATCTTTCAGCCCACTTTTCCAAATGGCCCAAATCTCTCTGTAGACTTTGAAAATCTACTTCATTATCCACAACACCACCTCTCTTAGTATCATCTGCATACTTACTTATCCAATTTTCCACCCCATCATCCAGATCATTGATGTACTGACAAACAACTGTGGACCCAACACAGATCCTGAGGCACCCCACTGGTCACCGGTTCCAACCTGACAAACAGCCATCCACCATTACTCTCTGACATCTCCCATTCAGCCACTGTTGAATCCATCTTGCTACTCCGCCATTAACACCCAAAGATTGAACCTTCTTAACCAAACTTCCATGGGGAACCTTGTCAAAGGCCTTACTGAAATCCATATAGACAACATCCACCGCTTTACCCTCATCAATTTCCCTAGTTACTGCTTCAAAAAAATCAAGAAGGTTTGTCAAACATGACCTTCCAGGCACAAATCCATGTTGACTGTTCCTGATCAGACCCTGTTTATCCAGATGCTTATATATATTATCTCTAAGTATCCTTTCCATTAATTTGCCCACCACTGACGTCAAACTGATAGGTCTATAATTGCTAGGTTTATTCTTTGCTAGGTCTATACATGCAATAGTATAAGTTTACACATGAGCAAGTCAGTCAAGAAATAGTATTTTTGATACATTGTAAAGTTTAGTCACTCGTTCATAATAATATGTCATGTATGTGGTTTAATTTGATTGTTGTTCCCATGGCTGGCATTACAGTAAGGATATTGTAATTCTGAGCTAAAGTTAGCAGACAGGTTATACAGAAGGCTGAACTAACAGTCCAGAAGGGTGACGTCAAAAACCATCATGAAATGTTTGAAATTAAAACTTGATTTAAAACTTTGAGGGAGTCGTGGAAATGATAAAGCTATGGGGTTATTGCGAATATCAATCTCGTTCACTAATGTCCTTCAGGGAGGAAATCTGCCATGCTAACCCAATCTGTTTTTGTTGTAAGTCCAGACCTGCAGCAATGAGGTTGACTTCCATCTGTCCTCTCTGGGACGGACTGGGAAGCCATTCATTTATACTGGAGCCTAACCACACTGACTCCAGTGTGCCCCCAACCTCCACTACCCTGCATTGCAGCCAAAAATCATGGATCACGCTAGAGGTCAAATGCCAGAGTTCAAATACCTTCAAATTCAAGATTATTTGAAAAAGTATATACAAGGATATCAAACTTTAACCCCAGATCTACTGGAGGAAGGAATGAATAGAAAGGCAGAATCAAGCAATTTAATATCTTACTTATATAATATAATTCTAAATATAGAAACACCAACGACAGAAGCAATTAGAAGAGACTGGGAACAAGAGTTATTGATAAAAATTCCGAACGATAGGTGGGATAAAAATTTATTATATGTAAACAAATGTTCAATGAATGTAAGACATAACCTAATTTCAATTTAAAATTTTACATAGATTATATTATTCGAAAACAAGACTGAATAAAATATTTTCAAATGTTTCCCCCATCTGCGACAAATGTCTAACTCAAAATGCCACTATAGCACATTCCTTTGTCTCTTCTACAAAACTGTATACATTTTGGAATGAAATTTTTGGAATTTTTACAAAACTATTTAACACAAAATTGAACCCCAATACTGAATTGATTATCTTTGGATCAATGGAAGAGGGAAGTAAACTAACTATATTCCAAGAAGCTTTTCTTAATTATGGTCTAATAACAGCGAAAAAACTTATACTTAAATTTTGGAAAAACGCACCTACGCCAACATTCAAAATGTGGATCTCAAACATGTCTGAAACGTTACATCTTGAAGAAATGAGATTCCTCTTACTAGGCAAAGTAGACCAATTCTTAAAGATTTGGTCTCCATTTATCAACTTCATACAACATACAAGCATATGGTGCACATAACATAACATAACATAACATAACCTTAGAAATTAAATGTTTAGAACTGGGTGACGGATGGGCAAAAATATGAGATAGTTAGATCTCTCCTAATCTCTTTTTTTCTTTTTACTTTTTCCTTCTCTTTCAATCTTTTAACTTCTCATCTCTGTCCTTTATTTTTTTTTTTTGTTTTCTGTTTCTACTCGCTTGTCTATTTATTCCGACACTCTTTATTTCTTTTTTCTCTCACTGTTCTTTTATTATTGAACTAAAAGTATGAAGTTGTACAAGAATGAGAATATGTATTTATTATTAGGTACTTAAGTACCAGACTACTGTACTTACTTCTAACAAAAATAAACAAAAACAAAAAAAATGCCAGAGCAGCAGCATCCAGGGGGGGGGGGGGGGAAAGTGGGGGGGAGGGGGGAGAGAAGGAATGGATACACTTTTAAGAAGTATAATAAAGTTTAGCTAGCATTTAACCGGATTTCCCTGGTTCTGAAAACTCCAATGAGCCAATCAAAATGCCCGGTCAGTGAATGAGATTGCCTATGGCTGCCCTTGACTGCCTGTAACTACATAGCGACCCCTCTCCACTGCACTATGAGTCAAAAAGAACCATGCCGACCAATATTTACTCGCGGAATTTTTTTTCAACATGCTGAAAAATGTTCTGCGACCTAAGCTGAGGCCGCGAGTATGCGGGAACTTCCCTCGAGCATGAAGGAGAGTTCCAGTGACCTGATAGGACCTCCCAGGACCTCGTGTCGACCATGCTGCGAGTTTGAGTCGAGGGTAAACGCGCCTAAACTCGCAGATTAGGTCGCCACAGTGGGACAACCTCTTTACTTCTGGCCTCTGGATGGTGATTAATTTACAGTTGCCGGCAATTTAAGCTCTCTGACTGGCAAGACTGTGGTGGTGTTGCAATTGTGACAAGATTGCTCATTACAGCTTTCCAAGTGTTCAGAGGAAGGTTATAATTGGCGGATACTCCAACGAGATGAACAAACTAAAACAAGAAATAACCGGGGACACTTGGGTTCAACTCACTGCAAGCAAAGGAGAATGTTAAAAATGTTTCTAAAGAATATCTCCCATGTGAGTCTTTTACTTGTCCCGAAGATCGTTAATATTCCAGGATGCAGCATCAGCATTTACAGTCAAGAGAACTTAATATTTGGTTAATGGGTCTGGGAATACTTCAGCCTCAGATCATGTATCACCAGAAACTAGCTTAGTTGCTGGGTATATTTACTTGGTGTATTAATCATTGGTAAAAACTGATTAAATAGGCAAAAATATTCCTGCTTTTAAAATTATTTGCACAAAGTCAAAAGGTGTTCCCTGTTTACAGCTTGAGAACAATATTAAATCCACACCTTTAGGGCTTTATCTATTATTAAACAAAAATATTCCCTAGGCACTAGAGGGGAAGGGTCCTCTTCTGGATGTGCATTAGGAAGTCATCACTTTATCTTAACTTCTGTCTCTTTTGACTTGCACCGTGATAGCCAATCGACTCAGATAACCCAAGCCCTGACTGAGTTAACAATCAGCAGAGGAGGACGGATAACATTGTCACAAAGCACTAGAGTAACTCAGCGGGTCAGGCTGCATCTCTGGAGAACACAGATAGGCGACGTTTCGGGTTGGGACCCTTCTTTGGACCTGACTCAAAACGTCGCCTCTCCATGTTTTCCAGAAACGGTGTCTGATCCACTGAGTGACTCCACCACTTTGTATCTTTTTTTGTAAAGTGGCCGAAAATTGCGTTGTGTTTTGAAGAGTTCAATTTATAGTGGCAGATTATTAAATCGTTCAAGGAATTGCTCCCTCTAGCCACTAGGAGAAGACAAGGGGGTAGGGAGATATCCTCGTTTATGCATGGTAGCTCTTCACGAGACATTAAAAAAGCGGTTGAAAGATAAATTTTCATTAATAGTTTCTTTATTGTCGAAGTAAAACAGTGAAATATTCATCCCAACTTCTTCTTGTCAAGTACATTTAATCTTACATGTAAGATTAAATCAAACTCCAGCAGATGGCTCTGACCAATGTTAGAAAGCTCCGCATGTTAGAAAGCTGCAATCATGTTAGAAAGCTCCAAAGGGGCGAAAGATATGCCTCCCTCCATGCCTCCTCCGAACTCTACGAAAAAACCCCAAGCTTCTGCGCAAGAATCCCAGCAACAAACACGCCTCCGACTACGTAATAAATCCCACCCACGTAATTACAGGCAGACAAAACTTAAAGGCGAATGCCATAATTTATGACACACAAAATTAAGCCAAATGGCCACTACACAATCTAAAGAAGGAAAACCATTATACCAACAAAGTTTTAATCTACTCTTCCCTTGTGCACTCTTTATAGACAGCAGTGAAGCACAAATGAGGGAAGTTGGTTTCCCAAATGGACATTTTTACACCAGCTGCAGAAAATATGTCTGACACAAAACTTATAATTTGTCGTTTTGTGGTCCCATGAGTAATGTTTATCGCATGTAGATGGGGTGGTACAGAAAGCCTTTGGTGTGCTGGCCTTTATAAATCAGAGCATTGAATATAGGAGCAGAGAAGTAATGTTAAAATTGTACAAGGCATTGATGAGACCAATTCTGGAGTATGGTGTACAATTTTGGTCGCCTAATTATAGGAAGGATGTCAACAAAATAGAGAGAGTACAGAGGAGATTTACTAGAATGTTGCCTGGGTTCCAGCAATTATGTTACAGAGAAAGGTTGAACAAGTTAGGTCTTTATTCTTTGGAGCGCAGAAGGTTAAGGGGGGACTTGATTGAGTCTTTAAATGATGAAAGGGATAGACAGAGTTGACGTGGATAAGCTTTTCCCATTAAGGGTAGGGAAGATTCAAACAAGAGGGCATGACATGCGAATTAAGGGACGGAAGTTTAGGGGTAACGTGAGGGGGAACCTCTTTACTCAGAGGGTGGTGCTGTGTGGAATGAGCTTCCAGCAGAAGTGGTGGAGGCAGGATCGATTTTAACATTTAAAAGTAAAGTGGATAGGTATATGGACGGGAAGGGAATGGAGGGGTATGGTCTGAGTGCAGGTAGGTGGGACTAGGGGAAAACAAATGGTCGGCACGGACTGGAAGGGCCGAGAGGGCCTGTTTCCGTGCTGTAATTGTTATATGGTTATATGGTTATATGGTTATATGGTATATGGATGGGAAGGGAATGGAGGGGTATGGTCTGAGTGCAGGTAGATGGGACTAGGGGAAAACAAATGGTTGGCACGGACTGGAAGGGCCGAGAGGGCCTGTTTCCGTGCTGTAATTGTTATATGGTTATATGGTTTATATGGTTTAATGAATGCATGAGGATTACACTTGGAGTCAGTGCTGCATATCTCACCAATTTGTAAATGATTGATAGATACTGAGGAAATAGCCATGGAATAAGTAAAATTGTTGTTCAGCGGCTTCTACACTTCTACTGTACAACATCAATGAATGAATGAATATGTTTATTGCCAAGTAGTCACATACAAGGAATTTGCCTTGGTGCTCCACCCGCAAGTGACAACATGACATACAGTGACAGTTAATAATGTTACATAAAACATTAAACATTAATAATAAAACATTATTTATTAAACATGCAAATTAAATAAAATACCAGAGCAAAAGGAGGCTGCAGATTCTTCATTATTGAGTAGAGCTACTACTCGTGGAAAAAAAGCTGTTTTTATGTCTGGCTGGGGCAGCTTTGTCCGGAGTCGCCTTCCAGGGGGAAGTGATTCAAAGAGTTTGCAGCGAGGGTGAGAAGGGTCAAAGGTGATCTTGCCCGCTCACTTCCTGGCCCTTGCAGTGTACAATGGAGGGAAGGTTGCAGCCAATAACCTTCTCAGCTGATCCGCTGCAGCCCCCGGGTGTCGTGCTTGGTGGCTGAGCCAAACCAGACCATGATGGAGAAGGTGAGAAAAGACTCTATGATGGCCGTGTAGAGTTGGACCATCATTGCCTGTGGCAGATTGTGCTTCCTCAGCTGCCGTAGGAAGTACTTCCTCTGTTGTGCCTTTTTGACTGTGGAGTCAATGGTAGCCCCCCACTTAAGGTCCTTGGAGATGATGGTTCCCAGGAACTTAAAAAACTCCACAGATGTGACTGTGGTGTTGTTGATGGTGAGTGGGGTGAGGGGAGGGGGAGCTCTCCTAAAGTCTACAATCAATTCCACTGTCTTAACAGCATTGAGCTCCAGGTTGTTGCAATGGCACCAAGAAGCCAGCTGTGACACTTCCTGTCTGTAGGCAGATTCCTCCCCATCCTGGATCAGTCCAATCAGGGTTGTGTCGTCCGCAAACTTGAGAAGTTTGACAGAGGAGTTGGTGGAGGTTCAGTCATTGGTGTAGAGGAGAGGGGAGAGTTCGCAGCCTTGCGGTGCTCCTATACTGAGGGTTTGCGGGTCCGAGATGTGCTTTCCCAGCCTCACATGCTGTTTCCTGCCTGTCAGGAAGCTGGTGAGGGGTTTAGGCACAGTCAACTCGGAAAGTTTGGAGTGCTGTAGCTCTGGTACAATGGTGTTGAATGCAGAGCTAAAATCAACGAACAAAATCCTTGCCTAGGTCCACCGGCATTCTAGGTGCTGGAGGATGAAATGCAGGCCCAGGTTGACTGCGTCATCCACAGATCTATTGGCCCAATATGCAAACTGCAGAGAGTCCAGCAGGGGTTTGTGATAAATTTCAGCCTGGCCAGCACAAGCCTTTCAAGGGTCTTCATGACTACAGAGATCAGTGTGACAGGTCTGCAGGGCCATATAAGCTATACAAGCTTAAACTTAGGGCCTCGAGATCTAAGGGGGCCTACTCGCCTCGCTGCCTCACCGGACCCGTCGAACCTCGCCGCCCCACCGATCATCCACCCAACGGGACCTCCTACTCTTTGCCCGCCGACCCCGGCCACTCCACCGCCCTCCAGCAGCCCGCAGCTGTCGCCTTACCTGCAGCCGGGCCTGAAGCTTCCATGCTGCAGACTCCCACTCCCACGGGTTTGACTGCGCTGGGTCCTAGTGCTAGTCAGTCAACATTGGTAATCTCAGTGGCTGTTGCACTGGGTCTTCCCCATTCCGCTCAAACCATGTGACCCCAGCTCTTCCCCACCCACAATGCAGTCCTCATACCCCCGTACCCCCTGAACACCCACCACCCCTCCACCAGACATCGCCTTGGCCTCAGTCCACTCACCTGCCTTCCTCCGGCCCCAACCCCCATCCCTGTCATGTGTTCACCATCCCCACTGACCTCCCCCTCTCAGATACCGAACAGTCTTTCCTCAGCAGAGGCCTCACCCAGGGCCGGCCTTAGGAGTTGCGGGGTCCAATTGGGAACAATTTTGGTGAGCCCCAGGTTCCCAGCCAAGGCCTGTAGATTCATAGAAATATAATTAAAGTCTATTATAGACTTTATATCTCTATGGCAGAATGGAAAGTAATCAAAATGTGTGCTTAAAACTGCCTGTGAGTTAATGGACCATACAGATCCAAGCTACATTTTAATATAAAATTGCATACATGTAAGCCTACAAGTAACAAACAAAATGTGTAGATCACCTCTGAAAAAGTACATAGATACAATATCACTTGTTTTAGTGACTGTGAAATGAAAATTTAAAAAAAAATTGAATAGATCCTGGAAAACCAATAACCATTGGTGAAATAAGTGAAATAGCTGAGGGCCTCTCTTCATCTAAATCCGGCCCTGCAGCTCTGTAGTCATTAAAACCAGTAATCCCTGCCTTTTTGGGTACAGGGACAATAGTGGAGACTTTGACGCAGGCAGGGACAGTACAAATTTGCAGGGACTGGTTGAAAATGTCTGTGTAGACCAGTGCCAGTTGTTCGGCGCAGAGCTTGAGAGTCGGGGGGGGGGGGGGGAAACAGTGTCCGGTCCTGGAGATTTCTGGCTTTTCAGTCTTCTGATAAGGCTCTCCACCTCCTCTATTTTTATTGTTGATGATTGAGGTGATATTGTGCAGCACGGAAGGTGTGGGTAATTGGGTGTGAAGTGGTGATTGGAGAGGGGTGGGTGGGAAAGGGTCCAGTCTTTTCAGACTGGAGTCTTGCCTTAAGTAGGTGTGAAGTGGTGAATGGGGAGGAGTGGGTGCAGAAGGGTCCATTCTTTGCAGACTGGGGTCTGGCTGTGTTTGTTGGGGAGAGGGGGAGGGGTACCAGGGTTACCTATCTGCTTGTCAAACCTGCAGTAGAACTCATTCAGGTCATTGGTCAGCTGATGATTGTCCAAAGAGTGGGGGGCTTTCCTCTTATAGCTGGTGATTTCCTAAAGCCTTTCCAAACTGAAGAGTCACTAGCTGAGAACTTGCACCTCAACTTCTCAGAGTACCTTTCCTTGGCAGCTCTGATTCATCTTCTCAGCTTGTACTTAGCCTGCCTGTAGAGGCCTGCATCCCCGCTCCTGTAGGCCTCCTCTTTAGACTGTCGGAGCTGTCTGAGTTCTGCAGTAAACCAAAGCTTGTTGTTGTTTAACCAGGTCCGAGTCCTAGATGGAATGCAACTGTCCTCACAAAAGCTGACATATGATGATACAATGTCTGTATAATCATCGAGGCTTGTGGTTGCTTCCCTGAACACATTCCAATCCGTGCAGTCAAAGCAGGATTGTAGGTTCTCAATGCCCTTGCTTGTCCACCTGGGAACAATATTAACATGGGAACAATATTAAATTTGTTTCTCCTTTGGTCACTGGCTAGAAACATAGAAACATAGAAATTAGGTGCAGGAGCAGGCCATTCGGCCCTTCGAGCCTGCACCGCCATTCAATATGATCATGGCTGATCATCCAACTCAGTATCCTGTACTTGCCTTCTCTCCATACCCCCTGATCCCTTCAGCCACAAGGGCCACATCCAACTCCCTCTTAAATATGGCCAACGAACTGGCCTCAACTACCTTCTGTGGCAGAGAATTCCCACAGATTCACCTGTGTCAGTGTGAAAAACGATTTTCTCATCTCTGTCCTAAAAGACTTCCCCCTTATCCTTAAACTGTGACCCCTTGTCCTGGACTTCCCCAACATCGGGAACAATCTTCCTGCATCTAGCCTGTCCAACCCCTTAAGAATTTTGTAAGTCTCTATGAGATCACCCCTCAATCTTCTAAATTCCAGCGAGTACAAGCCGAGTCTATCCAATCTTTCTTCATATGGAAGTCGTGCCATCCCAGGAATCAGTCTGGTAACTAGGGTTATTTGCATTAAAGGAAGTATACAGCTATCAGTAGCTGTAAATCTGTTTTGTTTGGTTAACATAAAACCATTAGGGGGTTTGCAAAAATCTTTCATATTCAATTGATTTTCTGGTATGAACATGCAGTGCATAAACTGGGACACACTTTTTAACGTGTTGACTTCAAAAATAACGAAGTCTAGATTTCCAACAAGATTTTAAAAAAGTGCCATTGGCATACTTCAAGTCACTGACTGCAAGTTTAAGCTGAAAGTACCAAAATATTATTTAAAAAAAGAGGTAGTGCTGGAAATGCTCAACAGGCCAGGCAGCATATACAGTGAGAGAAACGGAGTCAATATTTCAGGTCAATTACCTTTCATTAGAACTGATCAGTATGTTATCTTTCACAGCAAGGATCTTAAAAAGGCACCATTACAGAGATGATTTGAAAACAATTACTCTATGTGGTGGTGAAATAAAATAGTAAGATTAAATGAGAACTTACCAGTTCGAAGTTTGATCTGTATTTTATGAGGAGTTACGATGAGGGATTACGTGAAGACCCCGTCCAGCACGCATGCGCGACATTTCTTCAAAGCAGCGGTGTGGATTCACAGAAAAAACACAACAATTGAAATAAATATAGTAAAGAAAAAATAAGAACTTAATTACCAGTTGATCTGTATAATAGAGGGTGGAGAGCGGAGGGCACGTAATCCTCATCGTAACCCTCATAAATTACAGATCAAACTTCGAAACTGGTAAGTTCTCACATTTTTAATTTAATCTTTCTCTTATTTTGTTCGGAGTCTCGTTGAGTGACTACGTGATGACTTCTATGCTCTGTGAATCCGATACCGTGAACCAGCTCATGCTTCACCTCCTCTGCCTGAAGACCTTAGAGGGAGGGTGGAAGCTTGTTATACGATCAAACAATAACCTGTTGTGAACAATAATGGTTTTGTAATGTTATCAAAAAGGCAGAGAGCTCCCCCGATTAAATTAAATATTTAGCTGCAGACTCTAAATTTCTGTCTGCAAATGTTGCAGGTTCCGCCAGGGATTATTATAAAACCTTTGGAAAGTTCTCTCTGAGGACCATCCTGCTCTGGCCAGAATATGGTCCATAGGCACATCCATTCGCCTAGCCGCCGACATAGATGCAACCCTGGTGGAATGAGATTTGTAAACATTAGTATCGACTCCCGCGGACTTAAGCACCTGCTTGAGCCATCTTGAAATGGTTTGGCTCGTCACCTGACCATGAGGCTTCTTGTGGCTTATCCATAAGGCTTTTTCTCTCCATGACTGATTTCAGTGTAAGTTGTTCCAGCGTGAGTGACCTGGGTGGTGGCCATCCCCTAAGGTACGTCAGTACAATGCTGACATCCCAGATCTGAGTGTACCTAGGCCTAGGGGAATTGGTGTTAAAAATGCCCCTCATGATTTTGACCACTAGTGGATGGGACCCCAAAGTCAGTTGTCCTGCTGCTGGAACCAAATAAGCTGACAACGCACTCCTGGCTGTATTAATGGCGCTGTAGCTGAGTCCTTCCCCGATGAATCCAACCAGAAACTCCACAACACTGTTGGCTGTAGCTGTAGTGTAGGTAGTTCCTGTTTTGGAGCATACCGTTCCCATTTTACTTATGTTGGTCAGGTATTGTCCACCTGGTGGACTCCCCGGTGGGATGCGGTCATCATGTTTATGGCGTCCTCAGACAGTCCCAGGCCCAGTAGAGGTCTTTTTAGAATCTGCAAGCCAGGAGATTGACTCTGTCATGGCACACGGGTGACTAATGCCTGAACCACTGGGGGATTAATAACTCTCGGGGGGGACTGGGGGGGGGGGGGGGGGGTCTGGGAATTTCCAATGGTGTTTCAACAGCCATGTCGAAGGCCATGGGAAACCAGGCTATGTAGACCAGTGAGGTATTATCAAGATCCTGAAGCGGAATCCAATGAATCTTGCACAATACCGACTGATGAGGCAGAAGGGAGGAAAAGCATAAAAGAACATTTTCCCCCAATGCAGCGAGAATGCATCAACTGCTGCTGCCTCAGGGTCTGGTTCCCAAGCGACATACGTTGGTACCTGGTGATTCAGCCTGGATGCAAATAGATCGATATCTGTGTGCCATATTGCTTTGTAATTTCAGGAAAATATTTGGGGATTTAACATCCATTCGATGTTATCATTGAATCTGCGTGACCTGGTGTCTGCCACTGTATTTTGCTTACCTGGTAGGTAAGTTGCTGATAACCAAAAAATATGTCTTTCAACACACACCATTGCCAGATTAGGTTGGCCAAATTGTCACAGGTTAACGACTTTACACCACCCATGTGGTTGATATAAGCCACCACCGTGGTATTATCTAATTGCAAAATACCGGACATGTGCATGATGCGTATTAGATGAATCTGCTTTTAACCCATAAAACGCACACAACATTTCTAAGAAATTGATGCCCCGTGTCTGTAGGCAAGATGATTCAAATTTAGTCCATCTGCCCCCTGTGCTGGATTGCATGTTAGTTGCTCCCCAGCCCAAAGCACTGGCATCCGTTTGAATGGTTAATACTGGGTTGGTGATTATTATGGGACTGAGCTGAGCCTTACGTTCCTTGCCCACCATTGTAACTCTGGAATGGATTCAGCAGTTTAAAACTCATAGCTCGGTCAAAGTGACTGAGATTTTGCTTTAGTGCATGCACTTTAAGCTCTTGCAAATTTTGATAGTGCAAAGGCCCAAATTGTAAGCTGGAAAAGCTGCTACCTATTTTAACAATAACTCTAGCTACCTCCCGTATGGTTGGCTGATGTTTATTCATGAGTTCGTTGCATGATAGTGCCAATTCTGATGCCGTTATTCCCCCTTCGCAGAGTTACATCATGCGAAGAGTATCAATCGTAAAAATCCAAGATAGTCCATGGCAGTGGACCTTGTAAAAATTGGATTTATCCTGGATGTATGACAAACCCCAAAGTTTCAAAGAAACGTTTGGTGGCTGCTACTGCCAAAATGGCTGTCTCCAAGGTTTTCCCTACTATTAAAATGTCGTCTAAATACGCCATGACTATATGCTTTTGTTTCCTCAATATTGCCAAGGCAGGTTTTAAGATTTTAGTGAACAGCCTTGGATGGAGCGGAGGTTAGCCCATTTGGTAAGGCTTTAAATTGCCATAGCTGTTTCATCCAGATAAATTTTAAATATTTTCGATGCTCCTTGTGTATGGTTACTGAGTAGTAGGCATCTTTTAAATCAATGCCTGCTAGAAAGTACCCTCTAGAAACCAATAGTCTGGCTGTTTCAAAAGTATCCATCTTGAAATCTATATACCTGACAGACTTGTTCAAAGTAGTTAAGTCAATGATGATGCGTCGTCCACCATCTTTTTTGATTTTAGTGAAAATATTAGACACAAATTCCAAAGGTTCATGTTTTGTTCTTTCAATGACACCTTTAGCTTTTATGGACAAAGTCAATTTTGTAGCCATGAACGCTGCTGAGTATATACTTGTCATTAGTGATGGATTCCCATGCATCCAAAAACAAGTGCAATCTCCCCCCTGTTAGTACAGAGCCCCTACTGCACATATGCTGAGAGGAACCAGACCCACCTACCTCCATGGTTATTGGTGCTTCTTCTGCCTCTTCGCTGGGCGATGAGGGCGTCTGCTGGGCTGTAGAGGGTTGATGTTGATCTCGATGTTGTTGGGGGTGGCGCATTTTCCCATGGGGTCCGCTCTGGGCCCTGGCCAAAAAAAAGGCTTACGGGGGAATGGTTTGCGGACCCCGAGCTTTCACCAGTCCCATTAGTGTGGTCGACGACTGGTGGACGCCATGGGTACTGCCGCCTGGGTTTGTTGGGTCTGCTCGGTCCAAACCTGCCCTCACGAGACCAAAGGTCTTGGATTCTTCTTCCAGGTCTTTCACCTTTTTTGGAAGGTCTTTCCCAAAGAGCAGAATAGGAGGTTTGACCGGTGTTTTGCAAAGTCCCGCAAATTTAGGGTTGAGGGCCAGGCTTGATAATCTCTTTTCGCAAATTATTTATTTCATATTGAGTGGTGCACAGCAGAGCTAATGTGTTTGCTGATTTGTGGAGATGTCCGCACACATCAATGGACCGAGCATAAGATGTTATTCCTGCAGTCAGGAGTTTAAGGATCTTCTGGAGCTTCAACTCCAGGTTTCTGATGTTCTGCCCCAAATGTCCCCAAATTTGGCTATTGACAGCAGGTACATTCAAGATGTACAATTTACTGGGGCTGTATATAGTTTGAAGAGCCTCATTGACCACCTGTTCTTGTAGGGGTTTAGAGGGACAGGTGGTAATGCTGGCTGCAAGTTTCGGCTCTAATGGCCGACCCGCTTGTGGAAATGGCCACGTAGCGGTTTGACCACACCCAGCAGCTCTTCCTGTTCCTGTACACCCTGCGTACTCCCGATATCTTCAGCCAGTGACCTCTTCTTGACCAGCCCAGACCTGGTCGCCAATGCTGCCTTCAAAAGAAGGTGAAGCAATGGCCAGTGCCGTAAATGCACTGCGGGAGTGGCCTGAGCTCCCTTGGCGAGTCTGCTGCTGCTCTCTCAGCAGATCTCGCTGGAGTAATTGCTCCATGAGCCGTTCCATGCGGCTTAGGCGGCTGCCTGTGTCCCTCTCGAGCGGTAAGGCATCTTCATCCGAAACGTCGGGACACTACCGCCCGGGTTCCGGCTGCAGGTACCTCCAGCCCGCTGCTCAGGCAGCAACTAAAGCGGTGCTGGGCTCGGCTCGGTAGTTATACACGCCGCCTCTTGCCCCCCCTCCAAAGAGCATTCCTCAACGGAGGACGAACGGGGGCGAGCTGCAGACTTCTTTCCTCGGGCCTTGCTCATTCTTCCTGGAACACAAGACCACAGAGAGAAAGACACACGGCCACGGTAACCTTACCTGTCGGCACGACTTTTCAATTTTTAGCGGGAGCGCCTTGAACTCCCGTTCGTCGCGGGTGCACTGCATGAACGCTAATGTCGCGCATGCGTGCTGGACGGGGTCTTCACGTAGTCACTCACGTGACTCCGAAGTAAAATGCAGATTTGGGGTCCACTTAGTTTATGGAGATAACATATAGTCCAGCAATTGTGAAGCCACAAAAATACAATACAGTCGCAATGCAGGTTCAAATATTTTAAAACAGTTTTACTCAATTCATCAGGTGCCTTCTATCAGTTTGGCATGTTAGGACCGCAGCCAAAATATTTTCTTTGCCCTTCAAGAATTTCCTCAAACCTTAAAACAAGTTGGTTGATCAGCTCTGTAATTCCCTTTCGTTACATAGGTCGCAGGAATGATTACCAAATGCATGATAATATTTACTGCCAAGCAAGGAGCCATTCTTTAGGAATTCCATTGGGAATAATGTTCAATCAGGGTGTCAAATAGCATTCTTTAAAATAGTTTGATCACCGTTAAACATATTATACTAAGTATGAAAATATCCTCCCAAAGGTCATGGAGGTTAATTTGATCACCCTTAACATGGAAGAAAGGACCACTGTGATTACTTCAAGCCCATTCAGTCTGTTCACTTACTTAACTATTTGTAGTATCCAAACCAACCATGTTATTCATTGGCTGAATCTATTAGTAGTAATGTATCAATAGCATGAGTAGCTAGCACTAGTTAAGGTAGCTTGCATGGTTTTAAGTTAAAGAAGGAACTGCAGATGCTGGAGAATCGAGGGTTACACAAAAAGCTGGAGAAACTCAGCGGGTGCAGCAGCATCTAAGGAGCGAAGGAGATAGGCGACGTTTCGGGTCGAGACCCTTCTTCAGACTGGTCAGGGATTAGGGAAACGAGAGATATAGACGGTGATGTGGAGAGATAAAGAACAATGAATGAAAGATATGCAAAAAAGTATCGATGATAAAGGGAACAAGCCATTGTAAGCTGTTTGTGGTGTGAAAATGAGAAGCTAGCGCGGACTAGGGTGGGGGAGGGAGATAGAGATAGAGGGAATGCCAGGGCCTGAGGGCTGAGGGAGAGGTGGGGAGGGGGAGGAGACAGCAAGGGTTAACAGAATTGAAAAAATTCAATGTTCAAGCCCAAAGGATGCAGACTCCCCAAGCGGAATATGAGGTGCTGTTCCTCCAACTTGCGGTGCTGCTCACTCTGGCCGTGGAGGAGACCCAGTGACCGAGAGGTCGGATACGGAATGGGAGGGGAGTTGAAGTGCTGAGCCACCGGGAGGTCGGGTTGGTTTTTGCGGACCGAGCGGAGGTGTTCGGCGAAACGATCGCCAAGCCTCCGCTTGGTCTCACCGATATAGATCATCTGGCATCTGGAGCAGCGGATGCAGTAGATGAGGTTGGAGGAGGTGCAGGTGAAACCTCTGTCGGACTTGGAAGGACTGCTTGGGTCCCTGAAAGGAGTGGAGGGGGAGGTGAAGGGACAAAGTGTTTAGCATTTCTTGCGTGTTGCAAGGGGAAAGTGCCCGGGGAAGGGGTAGAGCGGGAGGGGAGGGAAGAATTGACAAGGGAGTTGCGGAGGGAGCGGTCTTTGCGGAAGGCAGACAGGGGAGGAGATGGGAAGATGTGGCGGGTGGAGGAGTCACGTTGGAGGTGGCGAAACTGGCGGAGGACTATGTGTTGTATGAGCACAAATGGCCTCATTCTTCAGAGAACGGGGATTCCCCTCCCCCACTATTGATGAGGCTCGCACCAGGGTCTCCTCCATACCCCGCAACGCTGCCCTCTCTCCCCATTCCCCCACTCGCAAACAGGGCAGAGTCCCCCTGGTCCTCACCTTTCACCCCACCAGCCGGCAAATACAACACATAATCCTCCGCCAGTTTTGCCACCTCCAACGTGACCCCTCCACCCACCACATCTTCCCATCTCCCCCCCTGTCTGCCTTCCGCAAAGACCGCTCCCTCCGCAACTCCCTTGTCAATTCTTCGCTCCCCTCCCGCTCTAGTTTCTCCAGCTTTTTGTGTAACCCATGGTTTTAAGTTAGACAGCAGCACAGTGGATGGTAGCAGTTCTGTCATAACAGCTGCAACAGAAAATGCAAACTAATGCCCCATCAATTCCAGGATATGGTAGCTGCTACAGGAGCTTGCCAGAATGCTTCAGATATGCATATCTGATCATCATTTGAAAGGATGGTTGCTACGGTCATTACCACAGGTAGATTGAGAAGATTGATGATAAAACCATCCTCATGTTTAATCTTGGAAACACACAAAATGGATAGATGATGTTTTGGATTGGCACCCTTCTCCTGACTCGAAACATCACATCCATCTTCTCCGGGCTGCTGTCTGACCCACTGGGCTGAAGAGAATGGAGGGATAAGGATCACGTGAGAGCAGTAAAGATTAGTTTAACTTGGCATTATGTATGGAGTGGACATTGTGGGACTTAGGGGCTGTTCCTGTGCTGTACTGTCCTATGTTCCATGTTAAACACAACGTGCCCAGGTTGAACAGGAACAACAAGATGATACTTTAAACAAAATACACGACAATGAGCTTAATGCATGGAGGTTGGCACAAAGGATGTGCAGCCAGAGCAGGAGGCGAGGGGAAGCTTGAAACCGAGGTCTGGTAATCAGAGCGCTGATTTCAGTGGTGCAGGCTGCAGGTGTGGGCAATTTGACACGCTCGGTGGCATCCCTGGGAAAGAGCAAGTTCAACATCAAGGAGCCTGGAGAAATCCAGCACCAACTTGGCACGGGGTTTTGTGCACAGCTTGAGACCCATCGTTTTCAGCAGGTTAGTGTGGCCAAATCACTTAGCACACACTTGTCGATCCAAACATGATCTTGTATTTTGCTGGCTGACGCCACGCAGGCACAAGCTGCAGACACTCCGTTGGAGGAGATGTACCGCTTTTGAATAACAATCCAGCAATCGCAAGCATCAAGCATTTCCTGGTCAGAGGCGGCTGCCAAGATGAAGGACTACCACTCGTTTGTGAGCAGCTGGGAAATAACTTTAACATGACACACCACGAGTGCACGGAATATGACGAGGAGCACCTTATTTAAAGAATGATGAACAGTGTGCATGACCCACCCGAAGGTTCTTCGGTCAGTTGGACCGGGAGGGAGCTAGAGACATCGGGCACGAGCAGCAAGGGGCAGTAGGAGGGTGTATCGGAGTAATTCCTCCAGCACCTTCAAGGAGGCGCCCTCGGGACACAAAGATGACTGGATGAGGAGGACAGTTTGCGGGAACTGCCACACTGCATTGAGCGCGCTGGCTGACCTCACTTTGGAAATGGTGCCAAAACATGGCGACGTCTATATGTGTAATGTAAGCAAAAAAAAAAATTCACTGTGCCATTGCATATGTGACAAGTAAAGCACCATTGAACCACTGAATCTATGTGTGTTGTATCAGTTTTGCTTGGAATGTTGACTGGATGTTGAATTGTACTGGCTGGATCAATGTAGAAAGATAGAGGATGCGAGGCAAGGCTTGAATTCATCTGCTAGAGTTGGATGCCAGTCGATATGTGACCATGTACCCCATAAATATAATAGCATTGAGTAAAACATGCAAGTTAATCCTGACATGTGCAAGGTGATGTATTTTGGGAAGTGAAAATGGTGCAACGACATACATACACATACAGATGGTACAAATGACATACACCATAAATGTTAGGGTGCTACCTAACACTGATGATCAGAGGAAACCTGGGGTTCAATTCCACCATTCCATGAAAGTGGCAACACAGGCAGGTAAGGTGGGAAGCCGATGAGTCAGGCCCTTGCTTGTCCCTCAGAGGAGAGGAGGGTGGAAGGGGCTGGCGATGGTGGACGCAAAAACAAAGGGCCGGTAAGAGAACGGGGCCTTATCTTCTGCTCCCTCAAGCTCAGCTGTGGAAGGTGCCTCCAGAGCTCTAAGGCCAAATGGTTGTCGGACGAGGAGAGGGACGATGGTTTGCTGGCTGAACCCGACTAAGGCGACAGCAGGAGGCTCTGCAGCAGCCCAGGACTAGACTAGATTAGGCACCACTCCAGGAGACCAAATGAATAGACCGGACGTGACCCGCAGGGGCACGGAGTGGCGGGGAATGCTTGGCCAGACCAACTTCTCTTGGCCAGGCCGACCCTGTAACACCACCAGGACAATGGGCCTGTATTTCCAGCAGCAGCTTGGACTTTGAAAAGGGTGCCCAAAACCTGACGACTCTTGTGTATCATCTCAGTGGGTTAATTGTATACCCTTTGTACTTAATCTGGTATTGCATTTATGTGCAGTAATAATTTACTGAAAGTTAGACTTTAGGGATGCATTGTGGGAACAGGCCCTTCGATCCATCAGGTCCCCACTAACCAACAACCACCCCGGACACTAACACTATCCTACATATTAGAGACAATTTTTCAATTTTTTACAAAAGCCAATTAACCACCAAACCTGTACATAATTTAAGTGTGGGAGGAAACCGGAGCACCTGGTGAAAATCAAGCGGTCACAGGGAGAAAGTACAGACTCCGTACAGACAGCACCTGCAGTCAGGATCAAACCCGGGTCTGCTTTCGACTTCACCAGAGAAAGGCAGTGATGTAAATGCCAAGCTAGACAGATGTTCTGGGATCTAGTGTTTTGTTGAATTTGTCGACTGCCTGCGCTAATTCCTGCTCCATCTGATTGAGGTGTGATAACTGATCAGGAAAGATGCCGAGTGGTGTTAGACATTAATGGACTGCTTGCTTCCTAATGTCTAACACCACTCGGCCTCTTTCCTGATGAAGTTAGAGATGGTTACAGGAGATCCAGTGCTGCACAATAGCGATGACAGGAAGAGAGCTGACACAACAAACCAAAACCTCAAAGGAGTCTTGAGGCAGCTGTCACGCAAGATGATCAGTCAGCAGTGCATGTCAGCAGAGCTGTGACACATGGACACATGCTGCATTCAAACACGACATTTAGGATTGGGAGATTCCACCAGTGCATGCACATACACATACTCAGACAAACGCACACACGCATGTACAAACACATACATGTATTTAATCTATGAACCATTGTTGTTTGTTATACTATTCTTATACCAATGTAAAGCACTTTGGCCAACAAGAATTGTTTTTTAAATGTGCTATATAAATAAAAGTGACTTGACTTGACTTGATACATACTTGATCACATGTGGGCACATTACGTACACGAGATTCCACCAGTACATACATGTACACACACACACACGTATATACACACAGATTCCAAAACACACACGCACACACACACACACACACACACACGAGACACCAACGATGCTGATTGATTATAAATCCCTTAAAGTGATTGTGATGCAAATCCACATAATAAGCTCTAAAGAAACTCTAATGTGAAACTTACGTTGCACACTCTCCAGACTGTAAGATGTACATTGCAGACGCACTGTGACATATATCTTCCCACAGGTAAAGCAGTCTACAGACAGGTGAAATTAAAGCACTTGAATAAGCAGAGCGACTTCAGCAAGGCTATTGCTGTAGATGCTACCGCAAGGCACGTCATTCAACACAGGGTGGAGATGGCAAAGACCAGAGGAAGTAGGTTTTAAACAAGAAAGGAAATGTTTAAAGGAGATGTGGGGGGCAAGGTTTTGTTTATTCATAGGGTGGTGGGTGCCTGGAATGAGTTGCCAGTGGTGGTGGCACTCAAAGGGTTTTAGATAAGCACAGGACTGCAAGCAATGGAGGGATATGGATCACATGTGGGCACGTGAGTTCTGTTTATCTTGCCATTTGGCCTGTTGGTGTGACTGTTGCTGTGCTGTACTTTTCTATGTTCTATACACAATGCTGCAAGAATTGAAGAATCAGAAAAATAGGTCTGGCCCACTGCAGTTTCCTTCTTACTTCCATCTTTGAGAACATTGAGAACATTCTGCGGTGAAGGATTGTATTTTTCAGAGTGGTGTGAGTGACAGCTATGAGAAGTTAAATGCTACAGCAGATACACTCACCACATTAATGGTTTACATGAAGGGATTAAAAGTAACATTTGCAGATGACACAAAGCTGGGTGGCAGTGTGAGCTGTGATGAGGATGCAGGGTGACTTGGACGGTTGGGGGTGAGTGGGCAGATGCAGTTTAATGTGGATAAATGTGAGGTTAGCCACTTTGGTTCAAAATAACAGGAAGGCAGATTATTATCTAAATGGTATCAATTTAGGAAAAGGGGAAGTACAACGAGATCTGGGTGTCCTTATATATCAGTCACTGGCAGTAAGCATGCAGGTCCAGCATGCAGTGAAGAAAGCTCAGGGCAGTTGGTCTTCATAACAAGAGGAGTTGAGTACAGGAATAAAGAGGTCCTTCTGCAGTTGTACAGGGCCCTGGTGATGCCTCACCTGGATATTGCATGTAGTTTTGGTCTTTCAAAATTTGAGGAAGGACAGTCTTGCTATTGAGGAAGTGCAGCGTAGGTTCACGAGGTTAATTCCTGGGATGGCTGGACTGTCATATGTTGAAAGAATGGAGCGACTGGGCTTGTATACATTGTAATTTAGGAAGATGAGAGGGGAATCTATTGAAACATATAAGATTATTAAGGGATTGGACACGCTAGAGGCAGAAAAGATGTTCCCGAAGTTGGGGGAGTGCAGAACCAAGGGGTAGGCCATTTAGAATGAAGATGAGGAAAACCTTTATCACCCAGAGTTGTGAATCTGTGGAATTCTCTGTGTCAGAAAGCAGTGGAGGCCGATTTTCTGGATGTTTTCAAGACAGAATTAGATAGAGTAAACGGGCTGTCCCACTGCGGCAACCGAATCCGCAAGTTAAGAAGAGTGTCCTCGACCTTCAAGCTCGAGGTCACTCGCCTGGAAAACCTCGCGCTGCATTGACTGACCGCGCACACAAAACACATCGCAAAGGCGGGGCCAGGGAAAGCGGGGGAGCGCTGTCTGAAATTCACACCCGCGATGAAGTGGAAGGTAAAATGGCTGCACAGTTATGGTAAGTCCTTTAGAGAGCGCAGAGGGGGGGGGGGGGGGGGGGGGGGGGGGGGGGGGGGGGGGGGGGGGGGGGGGGGGGGTGGGGGGGGGGGGGGGGGGGGGGGGGAGAAGGAGTAGAGACACTTTTAAGAAGTATAATAGAGTTTAGCGGGCATTTTACCTACCGGTCGGTTTTCCTGAATCCTGAAAACTCCAACGAGCCAATCAAAATGCCCGGTCAGCGAAGGAGATTGCCTACGGCTGCCCACGACTGCCTGTAACTAAATAGCGACCCCACTCCACTGCACTACGAGTTAAAAAGAACCATGCCGACCAATTTTTACTCGCGGAAAATGTTTCAACATGCTGAAAATTGTCCCGTGACCTAGCTGAGGCCGCGAGTATTCGGGAACGTCCCTTGAGCATGAAGGAGAATTCCAGTGACCTCATAGGACCTCCTAGGACCACGTGTCGACCATGCTGTGTTTGAGTCGAGGGCAAACTCTACTAAACTCGCAGATTAGGTCGCCGCATTTGGACAACCCCTTTAGATAGAGTTCTTAAAGATAGCGGAGTCAAGGGATATGGAAGAAGGCAGGAATGGGGTACTAATTGTAGATCAGCCATGTAAATGGCTGTGCTGGCCTGCAGGGCCGAATGGCATACTCCTGCACCTATTGTCTATTTGGCCCTCACCTAAGGGCAGTAGAGGCAGACTTCAAATATATCCAGGTACAGGCTGTTATCTTCGAGAGTGTCCAAGAGCCTATGGGTAGTGCAGGAATGTGATGTTGGAGACTGATTGGATCAGCCACATCTTTACTGAAAAGCATAGCTGGCTCGATTTGAAAAATTGCCTTTTCCCACTAGCTTTTTATGATTTTACAAACGTTGGGATCCATTAAGATAGATATTACAGAAGGAGACAGCAGAAATAAACATTATTATTTACCAGAGAGGGTGAATGAGTAAATTGACATTGGATGTACGCGTAATGAGAACATTACTTAAAAAAAGAACAAAGGATATATTAGATCAACAAACCAAAGATAAAGCATCAGCATTTCACCACTTGGCTTGCATCACATTGTGTTGTTGAAATTGCAAATGTTCCGCAATGAAGTATTCAGAGTAGAATCAGCAATAATTTTGAACTTCGAGTCCTAAAATGCTCACAGAATTTGACCAAGGGCTTCAGTTACCAGAGGAAGCATAATGCAACACTAACTTACTAATTGATGAAATGTGTATAATAGTAGACGTATTTACGAAAGATATAGAGTCTTTTGGAATAAAGCTCCTTTTAAAAAAAAAAAAAAGGGCAGTGGAAGCAGATTCTTGAAAATACATCTCTTTATCTTTATCTCACACTTTTTGTCTTTTCATCTCTGCCTTTGTCCATCCATATGCCAATCAAATCACCCCTTACCTATATCTACTTATCTCTTGCCAGACTTTCCCACCTTGCTAATCTTGCTATTCCCACCTCTCTTCCCTCTACTACAACCAGTCTGAAGAAAGGTCCCGACCCGAAACGTCATCCAGTCAGATATTAATTTAGTTCTATCCATCCACATGCAAATTAAAACCAACTAATTTTCTCTTCCCACAGATACTGCCTGATCTGCTGACAATTTCCAGGTATTTCAAACTTTTCAGCATTTGCAGATTTCCAGGGCATCAAAGGTAACAAGGGGAAGACAGGCGCATGAGGTTGAGAGAAAATATAGATCAGCCACGATCGAATGGTGAAGACGACTTGATGGGCCAAATGGCCTCACTCTGCTCTGATGTCTTATGTTCTTGTTTTATAATTATTTTAAAGAATATCAGCACTTTGGAAGGTGTTGAATGGAGATTAGTTACAAAGACATAAACATCACCATTGTGAAACTTTAATTGTGAGGTGATATTTTTTGTGGGTGAAGATTGAGGGGAGGCGTCAACACAGTAAAATGTTGAAGGGAACTGAGACCTGGCTAGCATGTACAAAAAAAATGTCTGAAGACTAGGTTATGTAAAAACATTTTTTTGAATAAATGATTAAGGTCATCTAGATAACATTTTAATTATCTGGGCAATACAGTTTGCCAACAAAGTCAATCTTGAGAGGATGAACAAGGGTTTACTAGCTCGCTTCAGGAAACAAGGAATTTCACCTATGTGAAGAGATAGGAGGATGTGGAGTCGTTAAAGCAGGAAAGATGCGAGTTGAACACTAATGTCCAAAATGATCAATGGTGACGATGAGTGAGAATAAATCAAAAATACATTGTTTGCAGAAAGAAAGAACCATTGACACCAATTTCAGGTAATTTGACTAATCAAACAGTAGAAATGTTACTACTTTTATTTACACAGCAATAGAGAGGTCGTCATTTGAATAAACACATTTTAATATTCAAAAGGGAAATTGGAAAAAGGCTTAAATGGATTTTTTTCATTAAAAAAGGTAATAGAGAAAGGAGGGAGGTTAATACAAGAGCTGTTTCAAAGGCAGCAAAAGTATGATATGCAGAGTGACCGATTAAGCTATATGGTATTTGATTTTATGATTATAACCATTAAAATTGTTTGATATTCACAAACAGCAGTGAATGCACCAAATTCGGTTTTTTGAGCACAGAATTTTAAAGATGCTCCAATGGACTGGAAGGACATGCATTGCATGCTTCTTCAAACAAAGACTATTCAAACTAAATCAATGATTGGGTTTAAAAAAAGAGATCAAAGTCTCATGACGTTGCTAATCAGCTCAAAACAAACAGAAGATCCTCAGAGGGGTTGTTGATGAGTTTATTTTAGAAGTAATGAGACCAGAGATAAATTTGTCGGAGCAGTGATCACTTCAAGTAATAAGAGATTGTAAACAGTCTAATATTGACATTAAAATTAAATATAGTGGAAATCTTCAGACCGTTGATTTCATTTTGTGCCAAAACATATGAATCGATATTAAGAAGCAAATGGTTTAGGTTTAGTTTTTAGAGATACAGCGCGGAAACAAGCCCTTCAATCCACCAAGTCTGCAGACGACCGTGCAATCCCTGCACATTCACACTATCCTGTACACACTAGGGGACAATTTGGCACCAAGCGAATTAACCTACATACCTGTACGTCTTTGGAGTGTGGGAGGGGAAACCGAAGATCTCGAAGAAAACCCACACGGTCACGGGAGAACGTACAAACTCCGTACAGACACACCCAAAGTCGAGATAGAAACGGGACTCTGGGTGGGGGGGGCGCTGCAAGCGCTGTAAGGCAAACAACTCTACCAGGACTGTGCTGTACCATGGCCACACAAATCTGCACAATAAATAATCTCGTTATTGGCAGTCAACATGGATCAGAGAAGTGCATTCACGATGTCCTGGACTCAAGTCACAAACCAAGCAGACTATGGCAAGGTCCATAACATAATGTTTGCCTTCATTTCCTGACACAAAAGAAAAATTAATCGCACTCAATCTCAGACGATGGGTAAGATTCTTAGGACTGATACGAGGAGAAAGTTATTTACTCAGAGGGTGGGTGAACCTGTGAAATTCTCTGCATGGAAGGCTGTTGAGGCCAAAATGGAAAATGTTATTTAAATATAGTTTTTTGGGGGCACAAATGGTAATCAAGGCGTTGGGAAGAGAAACAATACGATATTGAGATCAGCCAGGATCTTATTGATAGGCAGAACAAATTCCAACAGGAAAAACAGCCTACATTGCTCCTGTTTTCTACCTTTTCCACCCAGTTACAGGGTTTGGTTGCCTGAGAGAAATCAGTATAAGGAAGTAAATAGGAATGAGTTAATGTTTTTTGTTAATTTTCCATTGCTGGTACACGAGTTTTATTTCAAAACAAATAAGTGGATTTAGAAACTAGATTTGCAACGCCAAGTTGATGTAACCCTTTATGGGTAAACGCCACGAGTCAATGAAATTGAAGGAGGCAATGTGAGTGGAGAAGGGAATTGCAAAATATTCAGAAAACAGTTTTGGTTGGGTTACATACTATTTATTGAAGTAGCAAAGGCTGATGTTGAGAGGCTATCTCTAGGCTGGGAGATAATGATTGTGACATATTGATTGACTTTGCAATGGATTGTCATGCTTTTATATTAAAATATACACAAAGTTTGAAACTACATATGGTTATTTGGGCAACAGTTTGGATTCAAGAAACAACTTAAAGTGAAATAATTTGTCCCTGATATTGATTCTTGGAAAGGTTTCACCAAACAAAAAAATGCTAATCCATGCAGGTGGACTCAAGAACTTAAGAGTAAATTTTCCCAAAGTACAAGTTTAATGTTCAATCTAAAGGGGTGGGGGGACAAATCAAATTGTTGCTCAGGTACAAAGTATTGTGCTTAAAAAAAAATGAGAGCAGATCGGTACATAAGTCCATACATTTATATTTTTTAAATTGTTTCCTATGATTTTTTTTACCAGTGCCCAGAGAGAATTTGAAATAATTTCCACAAATTTAAAGAAGTAATTTTTGTTTGAAATTTTTAATACAAAATCTCGAGTGACAACTGCATAAGTGCATTGTAGCACATTACTTGTCGACAACATCAATTAGTTTCTTGTTAATTGTTTTTATGTATAAGAGGTTTTCTGAATTCTGAATAGTTTGCAAAAAAAGGAACAGTGAAAGTCTGCTTAAACAATCATCTGATTTTGTGAATCAAGTGCCAGAAGATAATTTCAAGATGATTACAGTCATGTTCAAACATCTAGCCAATGATCCAGTTGAAATTAGTAGGGCATGTAGTGCAAGTGCAGCTTTTCTTTGCAACTTCACTTTTGTGGAAAGAACCAAATATACTTTTAGCTGGAAAATCCTTTTTAATAACCACCTTCCTTGTAACGGTTAAACGCGAGCACTAAACGTACTTAAGGATGGATGCACAGCTCTATGAGACAGACATCTATAGAGAACACCTTCTGCAGTGTAGGCCTGCTTGATTCAACTGTTCGGCTACCTCAATCAAACACTGCACTGGCCTTCCATGTGATTGCCCAGGGAGGTGGTGCCTTAATAAGGTGAGGGTAGAATAGAAAGCAGTATAGAAATGCAGTCGACCATTAGTTTCTTGTTCAGCTCATGCAAAAGAAGAGCAGTTCTGAATCACAATTGGAGCATCAATCTAAGGGAAGAAGAATACAGCAAAAACCTTTATTCATGCAAATTGTTAGATAAATGTTATTTCATTAGAAATTGAAAACTTTGATTTACAGTAAAACTGTGTGACCTGCACCACACCATTATACACAAGGAGATATAAATGCACATCAAATCAAAACATACTCGACAATTAGGATTTATACACAACCTTTATTATAGGCGTGCATGAACAGTTTTGCAACCGCTGATGGGGAAACGGGATCCTTAGCCAAAAGTATAGATTCTGAATGGAAAGGTTCAAAAAACAAAAACTAAGCCAGAGGGAAGCTTAATTAAGTGCCCTGAAAAAATCTGAGAGAAATTAGTATGTGCAACCATCCAGACTCAAAATGGTGCAGGATTATAGAGATAGTCAGAGCTATACAAGCATGGAAATGGGCCCTTTGGCCGTGAAGCCTGTTTATACTAATCCCATTTGCCTTGCATTCGGCCTTGTAATCCTCCACTTTCCTTTCCAAGCAACTGTCCAAATGTCCTTTAAAACATTATAATTGTGTCCACCTTCCACCACTTCCTCTGGCAGTTAGTCCAGATAACTAACCTCCAGATGTGACAAAATCTTACCCCTCACATCTCTTTAAAATTTCTTCACAACTCCTTATATCTTATGCCCTCTAAGTTTTAGACTTTCCCATCATAGGGAATGGAAAAAAAACACAATGATTGTATTTACTACCATATCTATGCCCCTCATAATTTTACAAACCTGTTGTGTCAGGTCACCCCCCCTCCCCTTCTGTGTTCCCACTGAGAATTAATCCAAACCATATCCAATCTCTCTTTATAAGTTAATGGAGCCTTCCATTCAGGGCACCATGCTCTTTTCTGGAGATACGTATCGTTCCAGTCAGCAGTGGCGACCAGAACTGTACACAATATTCCAAGGTGCGGCCTGACAATGCTTGTAATGCTGCAACAGAGACGTCCCAAACTCCTGTTACTCAAGGAAGCCACAAGGGACTGCAGATGTCGAATATTGATTAAAAACGCAACAGGTCAGGCAGCATTTGTGGAAAGGAGGGAATGGAAGATGCTTTTCGGGTTGGGAACCCTTCTTCAGACGAAAGAAGGTTCTTGACCAGAAATGTCACCTGCCCATTCCCTCTTCAGATTGCTGCCTGACCCTACTTCAGCACTTTGCTTTTTGCTTGAACTCAATGCTTTAGCCTCAGGAGGCAAGCTTGCCGAAATGCCTTCTTCACTACCCCTATTTTACCTGTGATGCCATTTTAGGGGCTAAGAACTTCTACCCAAGGTTTTTGCACATCACTCCTCTTACTGTACTCATTACTGTATTGCAATTGACAACCTTAAAATGCATTACCTCACACATAGCCGGAATAAATTCCATTTACCCATCTTTTCAAATGATTAATGGTATACTGTTTTATTTACACTTTTTCATTAAAAGGGCAAGAGGGGGGTAATAGGCAAGATTGTTGAAGCAAAAGCCAGAGAATAAAGCATAAGGTATGAGAGAGAATGGATTGAAAAGGAGTTTCAAATTGTGGAAGCCAGAGAAATGTAGGAGGACGGTAGAGGGGGCAGGGGAGAAAGGCGGAGTGTCCAGATGGGGCGAAGGGGATGGGGGTCTTAGAAGTTACTAAAATTGGATTTGGATACCTTATCTAGTATTTTAAGATATTTGTTTTTTTGATAGCTAATGTGGCACTTCTCTGCTGATAAATCTGAAAATTCTCCAAGCAACATGGGGTGGTTATTGGCAATGAAGAATGTTCATAGTTTTTTGGGTATGAGTAATCAATTTTTAATAAATACTTACACGATTTAATGGTTAATGGTATCAAGGTGTTCACACGTGCTTTCAATATGGAGGGACATGATTTAGATAGAACATTTCAAATTGTATTAAAAAACTGTTTTTATGGATTAATTTGGGAGATGGCTGGTAGTGGACTAAGCAGTAGCTTCTTTTTCAGTTCTTTCTACATCACCTAACTTTCTATTAAATCTTTCATTTATGTGGGCTGGTTTTACGCACAATCGTTCTTCACTTTTTTTTTGCTTTTTTAGCCATGTCATCTGGACCACTATTATTAGTGGTCAGATAGTGTACAGATAGTCGAATAGTAGTACAAGGTTCTTGTTAGGATTTGTAGGTTTGGATGGGATATGACGTACAACGTGGGCTAGCGTAGTGGGCATTTCTGTAGCATTGGAAGATTTAGGTTGAGGGGCCTATTTCCAAGCTGTACTGTCCATTTGCCCCGTTGAGCCATTTCCTCTTTAATATTTCCTATCATGTACCTGTCCAAAGTCTTTTAAATTGTTGTCACTGAACTTGCCTCATCTACTTCCTCTGGCAGCTTGTTAACATATGTTGACCCACCACTCTGTGAGAAAAAGATGCCCCTAAAGTTCTTATTAAATATTTTCCCTGCTCACCTTAAACCGTTGGCCTCTAGTTCCTTGATATCCCTTAACCTGGGAAAAAGACACAGTGGATTCCACTCATTGATTTATACACCTCTATTAAAATCACCCTCAAGCCTCTGCACTCCAAGGAATAAAGTCCAAGCCGTACCCAATCTCTCCTTATATCTTGTGTCATGGTCAGGTAATATCCTTCTCTTCACTTTTATTCCCAATATTAATGACCATTTTTCTAATGTAGGCATCCAAAAATGAAGGTCATCAAATGTCTTCCCTATAATGTACATAACAGCCCGACTTCTATACTCAATTCCTTGGGTGATGAGGACAACGTGCTCAAATGTCTTCCTCACCACGTTTCAGGGATGTATGGATGTACTCCAGATCCCCTCTGCTCTACCATTAGTCACAGCCTCGTGCGAATAAATTAGCATTCCACAGCTTCTCTGCTTTCCTTCCATGAAGCCAATCCTGTATTCACAGTTATGCAGCTCTCCTGGTTCCCACGCGATCTAACCTTCCAGAACAGCCTACCATGTGGAACCTTATTGAAGTCCTTGGCTGACACATTATAGACCACAAACCATGTGCTTATCCCTTATCAGTCCCTGTTGATGTTTACATTAGAATCCTACCTAATGTAATTTCTTAGTAAATTTGTTATGTCTTAACTCCTCCATATTATTATTTTTTTCCTGATTCCTCCAACATCTCAAAAGAATTTCAATTATGTAATTGAAAAAATGCAAAGTCTTAAGCAAGTGAATAGGAAATGCCGTAAACAGTCTCAAAATTGATCTAAACCAAACTCGGGAATTAAATGAGCACATCGAGCTCGCAGGAAGCTGCTTAGGCATCATTGTTTAAATGTAGAACTCCCACTGGACATTCCTCAAATGAAAGTTTTAATTGGACCTTGAGGATTTGGTGTCGATATTGTCACCTATGCACTTCCAGTATTATGTTTCTATTATTAAATACTTTACCAAGCATGAAGTTTTTGGATTTATATTTAATAAAAATAATTTGAAATCCATACTTATGACCTAGTCAAAAGTTAGGGAAGATGCATACTGCTTTGCATTGTACCCATGTCTAACAAGTTGCTTAACTTTTTAACTTTTGGTTGCGTATCTTGTAAACATGAGCATATATGGTTTTTATTCTTGGTTGGAACCAGTTCTGCGTTATAATTTGTACATTTTGTTTGCCATATTTATACTGTTACCTTAATTCATAAAGGTGTTAATTGTAAATTAATTTCATATCGTGCAAAGAACAGAATTTAGTTTAATGTAGTATGTGGGAAAACACGTAGGATTTTTTTAACGTTACATTCAGAGAAAATATTGATTCCGAGTACGATTGTTTGAGGCAAATAAATGTCTCTAGAGAAGAAAAGTACAGACATTGTAATCTTTGTTTTAGAAAATAATTGTCTTAATGGACCATTTATATGTGCTTATATCTTGGCATTTTGAATATTAAGGTCAATGGTCAGAAGTGCTATGCACTATGATGCTCTATAGACTCTGTCAGGATCCCATGGCATTTGGGATTGTTTTGTTTAACTTAATATATTATATTCTATGGCGTGGTAATAATCCAATTGCTTCAAAATGGAACAAATGTGTCTGTAGTTTTGGCACTCATAATATTGATTTTAGAAAAGTGGAGTTAGATGGCAGCGGTGGGGAAAACTTATGGAATTCCTTTCCTAAAACAAATGTTGATTAAATTGATTCAATCTTAATTCACATTCATTTCTTGTGTTTGTTTCCCATATCACTAGAGCTTTTTCCGTCATCCTCAAACTAAACTAAAGCAACCAATCTGTTGGAAACTAAAGTGGCTCAGCTCGGTGGCTGGAAGTTGTTTGTTTCATATCTCAGCGTCTGTATTTTCTCATGTCTCAAAATCTTCTAAAACTATATCTAAATAATTGATTCATTAATTTGACAGGCTACTTAGAGTTTCAATGTTTCAAGTCCCTCTAGAAACGTCCAAAGTTATTTGATATTAACTTTAATAACACATAGTCCACCTGCTGGCAATTACGCATTAACCTGCTTTCATCAGGAAATCGGATTGCAGAAATTGTTGCAGGATTTTTATGTTCTTGCTCAATGTCGTTCAGCTAGGTTAGAACTTTCAGGGTTTTAAAAAAAATCTTGACTCTCCTATAAATCTAGCTGAGCAGGGATGATAAAACAGATGGTACACTGATTAAGGTTGGTAAGGTTGCCAATCCAAAAAAAGTACTTGGGCATTTTCCTTTGTGTTCCAAAATATTAATCCAACAGAATAAATTGGTAATTATTTCAGTGATGCACAATACTCCTATTTGTACATATTCATCTTAACTAGAACATCCAACAAAGAATAGCACCTACTTTAAACAAGGAGGAAAGACACTTAAAATTACCCTCTCTTTTATCTTTTATTAAGAGAAACGCTTATTGCAAAATTGTTAATGTAACGTATCCAAAATAGGAAGTATCAAATGGTTTAGAACAGCCGAAAGAGCCAGGTTTGAGTTAAATAACAGCGTGGTTTTTAAGCTACTTCACTTGCTAATTTCAGTGATAAATTCACACATTATAGTAATGAGCAGTTATAAATTTGACATATTCAAGGGTTAATAAAGGAGTAAACATGAGCAAACACATTAATGCAACAAACTGCACTGCATCCTATTTTTGCATGTAATGGATATGTTTAAGGTATGTTACCTTAAAACTCCAGAAATAAGTAAGTTTTAAGGAAGATAAGACACAATAATGCTGGAGTTAATTTTTTAGCGGGACTTGCTGCATCTCTGGAGGAAGGAATGCTTACGTTTCAGGGTGGACTACTACCATGACACGCTACCGAGGAGTAGTGGACAAAATATATAGTAAGTTAATTTATAAAACTAAGAAATATCACCGTTGGACGGGCCAATAAAATGTGGAATAGATCATTAAATCGCTAGGGTAGTAAACCAACTAGGCAAATAATTTAACGTTTCAACCGTGAGGTTCAGTCATACATTTGTTTACACTTTATCTCTCTCTCTTCTCGATATTATCAATAGTCTATATATATATACATATATTACAATATATATATGAATATATACTAATAATCTATAATATATATCTATACATATTATGATTTACATTCTTCCCTTACTATACAATTTCCTTATATAAACATCTTAATCTTTTTTCCAAACCCCCTTTC